>CAKNYM010052554.1:357166-367641 GCA_932195095.1 Andricus curvator
ATGGAAAATAAAGGCCGTGGAAGTAGAGGGAGTGATGGGACATTAAAAGGATGGAAGTAGGGAAAACGAGGGGAGTAGAAGTAGAAGTAAGGGCAAATGAGGAAAGGGGAAGTAGGGGGAATGTGGGCACGGGCAGTAGGGGAAATTAGGGAAAGAGAACTAGTAGAAGTAAGGGGAAAGGACAGTAGGGTAATTTAAAGAAAATAAGGTAAGGGAAAGTGGGGAAGGGGGAATAGGGGAAATGAGTGAAGGTGTAGTGATGAAAAGTAAAGGACGTGAAAGTAGGGGGGTGAGGGCAAATTAAAGGAAAGGAAGTAGGGAAAACGAGGGGAGGAGAAGTAGGAGAAGTAAGGGGAAAGAAGGGAAGGGCAAGTAGGGAAACGGCAAATGAGGGTACGGGAAGTAGGAGAAGTGAGGGGAATGAGTGGAGAGGAAGTAGGGGAAGCTATAAGAGGGGAACTGAGGGGAAATTTCGGGATAGGGGAAGTTAGGGGAAATGTGGGGGAAGTGAAGAGATAGGAAAGTAGATGAGGTTGTCCGTCCATCCGTCCGTCTGTTTTACTTTTTCCACGGTGGGGAAGTGAGAGAAAATTGAGGGTGGAGAAGTAGGGGAAATGTGGGCAGGGGAAGTAAGGGAAATTAGGGAAGGAGAAGTAGGGAAAGTAATGGAAAAGGAGAGTAGGGGAAAAACGGTAAATAAGTGGGAAAATGGGGAAGGGGAAATACGGAGATTAAGGGGAGATGCAGTGATGGAAAATAAAGGCCGTGGAAGTAGAGGGAGTGATGGGACATTAAAGGAATGGAAGTTGGGAAAACGAGGGGAGTAGAAGTAGGAGGAGTAAGGGCAAAGGAGGAAAGGGGAATTAGGGGAAATATGGGCACGGGCAGAAGGGGAAATTAGGTAAAGAGAAGTAGTAGAACTAAGGGGAAAGGAGAGTAGGGTAATTCACAGAAAATCAAGAAAGGGAAAGTGGGGAAGGGGAAATGAGTGAAGGTGTAGTGATGGAAAATAAATGACGTGGAAGTAGGAGGGGTGAGGGAAAGTTAAAGGAAAGAAAGTAGGGAAAACGTGGGGAGAAGTGGGAGAAGTAAGGGGAAAGAAGAGAAGGGGAAGTAGGGCAACGACAAAAGAGGGTACGGGAAGTAGAAGAAGTGAGGGGAGTGAGTGGAGAAGAAGTAGGGGAAGCTATAAGAGTGGAATTGAGGGGAAATTTTGGGATAGGGGAAGTTAGGGGAAATGTGGGGGAAGTGAAGAGAGAGGAAAGTAGATGAGGAAGAAGTTGGGAAAGGGAAGAGAATCTAAGGTTGAAGTTTGGGAAGGGGAAGTAGGGGAATGTGGGGAGATTTTTTTTTGTATTTTAAAAAGAGAGCTACATATTTTTAAATACGAAATATAATTGTAATTTGATAGCAATTTTTTTCATTTAAGAATATTAACATAATTAAACAAATTAACACTATTTTCTTGAAAATTCGTTTTTATTTTTGGTTAAAAACTAATCTTTTTAAGTGAAAATGTAACTACTTCATCTTTTGTTTGAAATTGATATTTTTTAGTTTAAAACTCAACTATTTGATTAAAAATTCATCTTTTTAGTAGAAATTTTATTAAAAATTTGTCTGCTGCAGTTGAATTTAACTGCTTGAAAATTATTATAATTTTTTTTAATAGTTTTTTAAACGCAAAATTTAACGATTCTATTTTTGGTTGAGAATTTTTCTTTCTAATTAACAAAAATTGTGCACCCAAAAGAGATCTGAAAAAATTTTATTAATCACTTTTTGATAGAATTCATATTTTTTGTTTTAATTGTAAAAAATAACATTACTTTTTTTTTATTATGAAAAATGACACAAGGTAAGGAAAAAATTAATAGACAAAAGTTGTTCACCGAAAAATAATCTACAAATTTTTAATGAATTATTTTTTGGTAGGATATGTATTTTTTGTTTTAATCGTAAGAAATAACATTAAAAATAAACAAATTAATTAATTTAATTTAATTTGTTTCAATATCCATGCACATTATGAATTGTAATAATATACATTTTTTGGAATCATACGTGATGAGAATATATATATATACCATTAAACCATTTCCCTTTCAGGGTAGGCGTGACACTACCCGATTCGGGTAGTGTTTCTAGGTTTTTCTTGTAGTTATAAATAACTACAAGTGTGGGCTCACCACACCCACGATGTGCCAACAGCACTCATGTCAGTATTCTTGAATGGTCACCCATCCAAGTACTAACCGCGTCCAACGCTGCTTAACTTCAGTGATCTGACGAGAACTGGGTTTTCCAGCGTGGTATGGCCGTGTTCGTTAAAGCCCAAGGAGCATTAACAAAAGAGAATTCACAATCACCGAAAGCTTGCTCCCTTGATACCTTAAAAAAATCCCCGTTTTTACCAAAAATTGAATCAATTTCAACTCAGTTTCATTTTTTGTTGCAGAACATAATCGAAGATTTAAAGAGCGAATTAGGTGGAAAATTTGAAGACGTTATAGTGGCCCTGATGACTGCACCCGTGGAGTTTTTAGCCAAACAACTTCACAAGGCGATGTCTGGAATTGGAACTGAAGAAGAGGCTCTGGTAGAAATTCTCTGCTCACGGGATAACCATGAAGTTGGAGAAATTGTGGAAGCCTATGAAGAGCGTGAGTAGAAAAATTAATTTTTTCAATAAAAATATTAAATTACTTAAAATAACAGAGATTATCAGCAAACTTGTGTTTTTGTGCAATCAATGACACATGATGACTTTGTGAAGCTCTTCGCCTGGGGTGATTGCTGGAGAGATTGATCAGCGACCTGGGTCGGTGAAAGGTGACTTTTTTGCCAAAGACGCGTAATTTTCTATCCAAAAAGACGAATGTTTAAGAAAAGAGTTCAATTTTCAACCAAAAAAGATGACTTTATGCAAAAATTAACGAGTTTTCAAAAAAAAAGTAGAATTTTCAACCCAATAGCTGAATTTTCTACCTACAAAGATAAGTTTTTAACAAGGAAGATTAATTTTGACCAAAGAGGAATTTCCAAAAGAATGCAAACAGTTTAATTTTAAACTAAGCATTTTTAACCAAAAAGACGATTTTTGTACCGAAAAAGACGAATTTTCAAATTTCAGTTAAAAAATTAATTTTTAACTAGAAAGAAACGAATTTTGAACAAAATAGTTAAATTTTCAACATAAAGAAGGGAATTTTAAACTAAAGCGATGAATCTTGAACAAAAAAATTTAAACTATAAAAATTACTTTTCTGCAAAAAATCGAAGTTTTTTAAATTTAATTTTTAATTAAAAATATCAATAGTTAACAGAAAATGGAATAGTCAGATTTTCAGTTTAAAACAATAATTTTCAACTAAAAAGAAACGAATTTCCAACAAAATAGTTAAATTTTCAACATAAAGAAATGAATTGAACGATGAATCTTGAACAAAAAAAATTAATTATTAACAAGATAAACTAAAAAGATTTTTTTTTTCCAAAAAATAGAAGTTTTTAAATTTAATTTTTAATTAAAAATATCAATAGTTGAAAAAAAATGGAATAGGCAGATTTTCAGTTTAGAAAATTAATTTTGAACTAAAAAGATACAAATTTTCAACAAAATATTTCAATTTTCAACAAAAAATGAATTCTTAACAACAAGATAAGCTAAAAAGATTACTTTTCTTCAAAAAATAGAAGTTTTTGAAATTAAGTTTCGACTGAAAATATCAATAGTTAACCAAAAATAGAATACTCACATTTTCAGTTAAAAAAAAAATTAATTTTCAACTAAAAAAAAACGAATTTTCAACAAAATACTTTCAATTTTAAACTTTTTAATTTTTTTTTTTTCAATTTTCAACTTTTTTTCATTTTTTTCAATTTTCAACTAAAACGATAAATCTTAAACAAAAAAATTAATTCTTAGCAACAAAATGTACTAAGAAGATTACTTTTCTTCAAAAAATAGAAGTTTTTAAAATAATTTTCAATTAAAAATAACAATATTTAACCTAAAATGGAATAGTCAAATTTTCAGTTAAAAAAATTAATTTTCATCTATAAAAAACAAGCAAATTTTCAACAAAATAGTTGCATTTTCATCAAAAAGGAAACAATTTTCAACTAAAACGATGAATCTTGAACAAAAAAAATAATTCTTAACAAAGTAGTTGAATTTTAAAGAAAATAAATTAATTTTCAACTAAATGGAAATATTGTTAACCAAACGAAATGAAATCTGAACCAAAAAAATTATAGAAGACTTTCCGACAAAAAAGGATCAACTTTTAACCAAAAACAGTTGGATTTTTTTGATTATATTCTATTAATTCAGTTCGCATTTAAACGAAAAAAAAGAAAAAAAAACCTAGCAGAATAATGCGTGTATTTTCTGAAAAAGTTTCTTCTCTCGATCTCTCTAGTAGTTTAATGGAAAAGCACCTGACCGGCAATCGGAAGTTCTGTGGTTCGATTCCCAGAGAAGCAAAAAGAGAAGATGTTTTTTCAGAAAAAAATTAATTCAAATAATTTTTAATTCATATCTTCATCTACTCTGAAAAGACGTTCAAACAATTTCTGTTATTCTCTGATGATAATGCAGATTTCTTGAAAAATTGAACTTGTACCACCTAGCAAAGAATGCGTATATTTTCCGAAAAAAACGTTCTCCTCTCCATCTCACTAGTAGCTTAATGGAAAAACACCCGACCGGAAATCGGAAGTTCTGTGGTTCGATTCCGAGAGGAGCGACAGGAGAAGATATTTTTTCAGAAACAGAGTAATTAAAATAGTTTTTAATTCATATCTCCATCGAGTCTGAAAAAACGTTAAAATAATGTCTGTTATTCTCTGATGATAATACAGATTCCTTGAAAAATGTAACTCGTACCATCTAGCAAAATAATTAATGTATTTTCTGAAAAAACGTTCTACTCTTGATCTCTCTAGTAGCTTAATGGAAAAGCACCCGACCGGCAATCGGAAGTTCTGTGGTTCGATTCCCAGCGAAGCAAAAAGAGAAGATGTTTTTTCCGAAAAAAATTAATTCAAATAATTTTTAATTCATATCTTCATCTACTCTGAAAAGACGTTCAAACAATTTCTGTTATTCTCTGATGATAATACAGATTTCTTGAAAAATTTAACTTGTACCACCTAGCAAGATAATACGCGTATTTTCTGAAAAAACTGTCTACTCTGAATCTATCTAGTAGCTTAATGGAAAAGCACCCGACCGGAAATCGGAAGTTCTGTTTTTCGATTCCCAGCGGAGCGAAAGGAGAAGATATTTTTTCAGAAAAAAAATTATTAAAATAATTGTTAATTCATATCTTCATCTAGCCTGAAAAGACGTTTAAAAAATTTCTGTTATTCTCTGATGATAACACAGATTCCTTGAAAAATGTAACTTTTACCACCTAGCAAAATAATGCGTATATTTTCTGAGAAAAGTTTCCACTCTCGCTTTCTAGTAGCTTAATGGAAAAGCACCCGACCGGCAATCGGAAGTTCTGTGGTTCGATTCCGAGTGGAGCGAAAGGAGAAGATATTTTTACAGAAAAAGATTAATTAAAATAATTTTTTATTCATATCTCCATCTATTCTGAAAAGACGTTAACAAAATTTCTGTTAATCTCTGATGATAATACAGATTCCTTGAAAAATTGAACTTGTACCACCTAGCAAAATAATGCGTATATTTTCTGAAAAAACTTTCTCCTCTCGATCTCTCTAGTAGCTTAATGGAAAAGCACCCGACCGACAATCGGAATTTGTGTGGTTCGATCCCGAGCGGAGCGAAAGGAGAAGATATTTTTTCAGAAAAAGATTAATTGAAATAATTTTTAATTCATATCTGTATCTAGTCTGAAAAGACGTCTGTTACCATTTGCACGAAGAAAAATAGAAAACAAACCGACTAGTGACTAAAAACTCATATTAAAAAAATTTAATTACCTAAATAATTATTATTTTCTCTCGGAAAATAATGAACTTTATAGTACAGCACATATTTGCGAGCTTAAAGAAACTTTTTCAAACATCGTAAAACTAGAGCAGCTTTCTCATTATAATCCTTCGTAATTGATGCTCTTATATTATATGTAATACCTCACTAACAAGGCTGAAAAGTTTTGTACTGTTTTTGAATTCCAACACACTTTTCACTCACTAATCCTCTTTTAAATTTCAATAGAGATGAAATTTTTCAAATATTTTCCGAGTTCTCAAATTAATTACCTACATAGTTTGTTATTAATTATACAATAAATTAATTTGTTGCAAATTGTGCATTAATTTTTTACTTCAAAACAAATTACAAATTTTTAATTTTTAATTGATTCGGGCCATTGAAAAACTTTTTATTTTATTAATTATAATTTATTAATATTATATTATGAAATTTTATTTTTTTATTATTATTAACATTTTTATTATATAATAATATTTTATTTTATTCATTAAAAATTTATTACTTTGAAGAAAAGAATTATTTTTTAAAACAGTTGAATTTTCAACCAAGAATATTAATTTTTAAGCAAAAAGAATGAATTTACAACAAAATACATTAATTTTCATCCAAATTGTTGAATGTTTAAATAAAAAAGGTCAATTTTCAACCAAAAAAAAAAACGATTTTTCAACAAAATAATTCAATCTTTAACCAATCGAATTCATTTTTAACAAAATAGTACAAATTTAACGGAGTAGTTGAATTTTTAATTAAAAAATATTAATTTTTAACAAAAAATGTAGTTGTTGAATTTTCAACTAACAAAGATGAATTTTCAATCAGATGGTCGAATTTTTGAATAAGACATATTCAGTTTAACCATAAAAAGTTGCATTTTCAAGTAAATAATTAAATTTTGAAGCTGAAGGTGCTTTCCCATTAAGCTACTAGAGAGATCGAGAGAAGAAACTTTTTTCAGAAATACACGCATTATTTTGCTAGATGGTACAAATCAAATTTTTCGAGGAACTTGTATTATCATTAGAGAATAACAGATAATATTTAACGTCTTTTCAGAATAGATGGAGCTATGTAAGAAAAATTATTTTTAAATCATTTTTTTTCTGAAAAAAAGATCTTCTCTTTTCGCTCCGCTGGGATTCGAACGCCAGGTCAACCGATTGACTGCCAGGTGCTCTAACCACTAAGCTACTAGAGAGATCGGAAGAAGTATCCTTTTTCTGAAACACGCTTCATTTTGCAAGATGTTACGCTTCAATACAAATCAGTTTTTACTAGGAATCTGTATTATCATTGGAGATGGTAACGATCAATCAGAAGAGCAATCTTTTCACACACTATAAAAATGGAAATCTACAATATCGATCAAATCTCCTTTCGCTCCGCTGGGATTCGAACCACAGAAATTCCGATTGCCGTTCGCGTCCTTTCCCAGTAAGCTACTAGAGAGATCGAGAGAAGAAACTTTTTTCAGAAAACACACGCTCAGCGGAGCAAAAGGAAAATATCATTTTTCAAATAAAAAAAATTCATTCAAATAATTTTTTATTCATATTTCCATCTAGTCTGAAAAGACGTTAAAAATTTATGTTATTCTCTGTTGATAATACAGATTCCTTGACAAATTTTATTTGTACCACCTTTCAAAATAATGCGTGTATTTTCTGAAAAAAGTTTCTTCTCTCGATCTCTCTAGTAGCTTAATGGGAAAGCACCTAACCGAAAATCAGAAGTTCTGTGGTTCGACTCCCAGCGGAGCGAAAGGAGAAGATCTTTTAAAAACAAAAAAATTAATTAAAATAATTTTTAATTCATAGCTCCATCTAGTCTGAAAAGACGGTAAAAATTTCTGTTATTCTCTAATGATAATACAGATTCCCGGAAATATTTTAGTATAATTCTTTCACTGTGAATAGAGAACTTACCTTTTGCCGAAGTGAGGACAGAAAGGAAAAAGGGGATGATTAGAGACGAGGAAACAGCTATGGGAAGATATTGCCTTTTTCAGGGTTGAGGGAAAGGATCCGGAAGAGGTGCTTTAAAGCTCGTTAATCAAGGCGGACAGTCTACTTGATTTATAGGATCTTGAGACCTACATGTGTCCCTGCGATTTTTACAAGAATTTACTTGCTTTCGACAAGAGAATGACTTCCAAGTCAAGATTCCGGTTCACTATTGTAGAAAAGAATTGAGAGAAAAGGGCTTTCAGTCAAGACATGCCCAGTCTTGATGACTATGATCTTTAAAGGTTTTCCTATATTCTAAACCCTAATTTAAATTCCTAATTAACTTAATTTATTTAATTTTAATTTAATTCCATTTTTTTTCTTTGATTTTTGGAATAGAAAAAGGGCTGGTGAGCTTGAGGATTAATTTTTTGAAACGAAAGTCCTTTTATCCCCCCCCCCAAATAGAAATATAAGGGGTTTCAGTGGAGACATGCCCAGTCTACCTTTTTCAATCCCCTCTTTTCTATCTCATCCTATCCTCTATCTGTCCACGTCAATATTTGTATATCTCTTAGTCAATCTAAATTCCCACATCTCTTTTTTAATCTCTTCTTCTTTATACCATCCTATCCTACATCTATCAACGTTTATCTTTTTCCATCTATTTTTCAATCTGAATTCCATTTTATCCTTCTCAATGCACTCTTCTCTATCTCACTCTATCATTTATCTATTCATTTCAATCTTTGTCTATCTCAGTTAATCTAAATTCACGTCTATCTTTTTCAATCTCCTCTTCTTTACATCATCATGTCCTACATATATCAACTTCTATCAACGTCTACCTCTTTGTCAATCTAAATTCATGTCTATCTTTTTCAATCTCCTCTTCTCTATCTCATCCTATTCTTTTGTCTATCCGCGACAATCTGTTTTCTATCTCTTTGTCAATCTAATTTCTCGTCTCTTCTTTTCAATACTCTCTTCCCTATCTCATCGTACCATACGTCTATCAACTTTCATCTTTTTCTATCCATTTTTCAATCTAAATTCACGACTATCTTTTTAAGTCCACAATTCTCTATCTCACACTATCCTTTATCTGTTCATGTCAATCTTTTTCTATCTCTATTACTCTAAATTTCAGTCTATCTTTTTCAGTCTCCTCTTCTTTATATCATTTTGTACTACATATATCAACCCCTATCTTTTTCTATCTCTTTGTCAATCCAAATTCCTGTCTATCTTTTTCGATCTCCTCTCCCCTATCTCATCGCATCCTACATCTATTAACGCCTATCTTTTTCTATCTCTTTATTAATCTAAATTCACGTCTATCTTTTCAATTTCCTCTTCTCTATCTCACCCTATCCTTAATTTATACACGTCAATCCTTTACTATCTCTCTGTCAATCTAAATTCCAGTGTATCTTTTTCAATCTTCTCTTCTTTATATCACCCTATCCTACATCTATCGACGCCTATCTTTTCCATCTCTTCATTAATCTAAATTCCTGTTTATCTTTTTCCGTACCCTCTTCTCTATCTCATCCTATCCTTTGTCTATAGACGACAATCTTTTTTCTATCTCTTTGTCAATCAAATGTCTCATCTATCCTCTCCAATATCCTGTTCTCTATCTCGTATCATACATCTATCAACTTTTAACGTTTTTTATTTTTCAATCGAAATTCACTATCTCAGTTAATCTAAATTTCCGTCTATCTTTTTCAATCTCCTCTTCTTTATGTTCTCCTGTCCTACATCTATCAACATCTATCTTCTTCTATCCCTTTGTCAATCTAAATTCACGTCCATCTTTTTCAATCCACTCTTCTCTATCTCACCCTATCCTTTATCTATTCATGTCAATCTTTTTCTGTCTCTGTTAATCTATTTTTCTCTCTATCTTTTTCAATCTCCCCTTCTTTACATCAGCATGCCCTACATCTACCAACTTCTATCAACGTCTATCTCTTTGTCTATCTAAATTCACGTATATCTTTTTCAATCCACTCTTCTCCATCTCACCCTATCCTTTATCTGTTAATGTCAATTTTTTTCTATCCCTATTACTCTAAATTTCCGTGTATCTTTTTCAATCTCATCTTCTTTATATCATGTTGTACTACATATAACGTCTATCTTTTTCTATCTCTTTGCCAATCTAACTTCCTGGCTATCTTTTTCAATCTCCTCTTCCCTATTTCATCGCATCCTACATCTATTAACGCCTATCTTTTTCTATCTCTTTGTCAATCCAAATTCCTGTCTATCTTTTTCGATCTCCTCTCCCCTATCTCATCGCATCCTACATCTATCAACGCCTATCTTTTTCTATCTATTTGTCAATCTAAATTCAAGTTTATCTTTTTTAGTACCCTCTTCTTATCCGAACCTATCCTTTGTCTATTCACGACTCAATCTCAATTCCCGTCTATCAATTTTAATCTGCTCTTCCCTATCCCACTGTATCATACATCTATCAGCTTTTACCGTTTTTTTTTTTTCAATCGAAATTCACGTCTACCTTTTTTAATTCACTTTTCTCT
>CAKNYM010052558.1:0-28142 GCA_932195095.1 Andricus curvator
CCCGTAAAAAGAAAACTATTGTATATTTCAGCATTTCGAAAAATGCATTGCATTCAGGAATGTTCAAAGAATATCTGTGAATTTTTTCAGATTTTTCCTAAACTCGCCCTCCTTCTGGGAACAGGTCAAAGTGGACCCTTGAAAAAGGAGGCCGAAAAACCCTGTTTTTTGGGACGTTTTGCACTCTAATTATTGAACAAAATTTTTTCAAACAAAAGTGAACATATCGCTGCATTCGGAAGACTTTAAGCTTTCAGATGCTTTTTATTAGACATTTCAGAGATTTTTTTTGTGCGAGTTTCAATCAAAAAAAGTGAGGGGCCTCGACTTTTGGACCCGACTTTAGTCTGGCAGGTAACGGATGCAAACAAGCCTCCCTAGTAAACTACAGCGATTATCCCGTTACCAGCTAGGAAACTGACATACAAGTAACAATTCCTCTCTTAACATTTGATCACTTAGGAACTTCTCACGATAGTAACAGGTTAGCTGGGAAGCTTGAGATTACGGATTTCGTTCTGAACGAAAAAAAAAAGCTATTAAAACTTTCCTTAACTGATTTTGAGTCAACCACGCTATAGAATAGGGCCGAAAGTACGTTAGGTATAGTGTCAACGTTACGAAATTTGAAAGATAAGTGCCATCGAAATACGTTAAAATTTTATTCCTACCTCATCATGTCACGAAATACAATTTTTGCTACCTTTTAGTGTCTTTTAAATAAATATTGTATCTCGTGGAACTAACCTAGCACAATCATATATCTCGTATAATACGAAGATTTATATTCTTGACATCCAACATAATTAATGAGAAAAGCTTATGTATTTAAGTGTAGGAGGATCTTCCCAAATGTCATACAAATTAATAAGCTGAAAAAATGGTGTTATTTTACATCGCACTATGCTGAAACATATCTGACCCCTGCAATACGTAGTAAATGTACTAGAGTATGCGTATTAGACCGATCATGCTGTACAAAGTGCCTCTAGTTTGCCTGCGGTAAAGCGATGTTTCCAAACAGCACTATGCGTACTGTGATCTGCTATCTCCTTTTCTCCCGCGAATAGTGTGCAAGTGAGAGCCCTGTTTAATGACAACTGAAAACTGAGGTTATGTTCCCGTAGATATTGTCAATATACATGCTTGTTTCTTCTTGTGCCTTTGTAGTTATTGTGTAGTTCGTAGTGTAGTTTGTAGTTTTTTACTTTTTTTATTATATTTTCAGTTATATTTTCAGAAAACAAGATATATTTACGTATCGTACTAGGTGTCAACAAAGCTATTCCTTTTGTACTTTTGTTCCAGTAGGATATTTGGCGCTTGGGAACACAACACGCCATTTTTGCCATTTTATTATTTAATTTTCCGACTTACTTGATTTTGCAAAAACTTTTAACAAGTTGCAAAAAATTGATATAACCTCAATATTACTGTCGCTGTTGTCATGCAGTACCGCTCACTCGCACACTTCTCGCGAGAGAAAAGGAGATAGCAGATCACAGTGCGCATGCCCGACTGGCTATACTGCTGATTCGAAACGTCTGAGCTTGGCCCTAAGGGTGCAGTTACCGCAGTCAAAACGCATGTATGGTGTTCGGTCTCCTTATTATTACTCCGTGAACTATACACACTATTGTTGAATTAGCACATGGGGCCTTCTCAACTGCACCAACTTTGGAAGTCATGTTCTTCAATTGGCTTTAAATTCTGAGAATATGTTCGCCTAAACTAGGAAAAGAAACAATCTGAACATTCGTACATTTCTGAAATTGCTAATATTGAAACATTCTTTACAAAAAATTTAAATGAAAAGATTTTTTTCGAGAAATTGAGGTATAAATTATTTGGCCTGAATTAAAAAAATGCTTAAAATATTCATAAGAAAACCCTGCAGATTCGAATGAATGATGAGTTTAGAGTCTCTATTTAAAAATTTGTATATAAGGTCGAAATTAAATCTACTTTCTTAAGAATAATTGTATGCAGTGAAACCAGAGCATGAACAAAATTCACAATTAGTTTTTTTTTCAGCTTATTAGAGACAAATATGTAGCAGAGGAAAGAAGAGGGAGAAAAAGGAAAACGTCAACCAAAACCAACCTCTTACTTTTTCCTTTCTCTTTCTCCGTCTTTTGTATACTACTAGGGAACTAACATGTTTCGAGACCAATATAGATCTTCTCATCAGGGATCATTTATACGAAAACTACAAGGTTTGAATACTAGAATCTTATGCGAATTAAAATTAATATAATACCTGCAAATAAAAACCATGGATATTTTTATAGAAACTTACTTTGTTTAATTATTTCAACTTCCTTCCAAGTGTGGCGGAGGGGTTCATTTTTGACTCCAACGCGTGCAAAGATATTTTCAAGAACCCGTTACTCACTTCTTCTATAGCGATTTGAAATTATTATAAGAGTTTTTGAAAGAGTTTTTTTACACCCTTTCATCCTCTTTTATTGAAAAAACAAATACAAAATTTTTGAAGCAATTTTTAAACAATTTAATCGTTCGTTTAACTTTTTGGAACTTTGTTTTTTGTTGTTGTTGTTGTTTTAAAGAGACTTATAATAAAGCTTGACTTTTTTGCTTGAAAAAAGGGTTTTAGTAAGAAAATGGACCAGTAATAGTTTCCGAGATATAAGCAATTCCATTTCAAATCATCTGAAGAATTTCATCTATTGTTAGTAATTTTAATGGAAATTCCAGTATCCGTTCTCTTAGGTGTTGAAAGAAAAATCCTACAATAATTTTTGAAAATTTCAAAAAACTTAGGAGATATATAAAATTGACATTTTTTGTTAAATTTGTATAACTTTAGTGATTTTAATGATATTAAGATATATTTGTTCAATTAATCATAATTAGACGCAGTTGTACAAAAACATTGTTTGAAAAAAAGTTGCAATAACTTTATTGATGTTTCAAAAACAAATTTTTAAACTGATTTTTTGAAAAATAATCAATTTTGATTTTCTTTAATTTGTTATGGATAGCTTACAATATCCTATAGAAGTCCTGTAAATATAAAAATTGATCTCTTTTAGTTTTCGAGAAATATTTAAAAACGTACGCCGTGACATGGCGCGCCCAGCGCCCAAGAGTCTGCCCGAGTGAAAATAATTTGTCTTGGCTAAGTCTTCATCCAAGACATAGCCAAGATATAGCCAAGACGTTTTTGTGAGTCTTGCCTCTGACTCGCAAGACCTCCGAGGGTCATCACTAAGCAGCATTCAATTTTACAGAATGTTTATATTATTTATATCCATGGTATTTATTTGTTAGGTTGTAAATTGTTAATCCTTAGCGGGTGTCAACTGTTTGGTCCCAGCCTAGCTACCTGATTCCTGGAAATGGCAGGCCCAATTGGTGGGTCCATAGTTTGTAAAGGTCGGAGTATAATGAACAATAAAATTCACAAATGACAACTTTCGTAATTTTGAGCCTGGTAAATATTAAATCCATAATAATTATGATGTTAAAGTTTCTGTCTACTGGTCGTTTCAATATTTTTATTAAATATTGATTTTTAAATTGTGAAAAAAATGCTCTCTAGCTCCGCTGGGATTCGAAGACCAGGTCTTTCAGATTGCCGGTCTGATGCTCTAAACCACTAAGCTACGGAGAGACGAAATTATTTTCTTCACAATCCCTACAAGTAGAATGACGACGTCATTCCTTATACTTGTAAGATTATTCTTTCCAACATGAAATTAAATTTTGAGATGTTAAGGTTGTTGACCAGGTTAAATACGTAATAATTATGATGTTAAAGTTTCTGTCTACTGGTCGTTTCAATATTTTTATTAAATATTGATTTTTAAATTGTGAAAAAATGCTCTCTAGTTCCGCTGGGATTCGAACACCAGGTCTTTCAGATTGCCGGTCTGAGGCTCTAAACGTAGATTTTAAAGTAGATTTTTTGACAAAAAAGGATGACTTTTTAACAAATTTATTGAATTTTCAATCAAACAGTTGTATTCTTATCAAAGAAAGATGAATTTTCTACTCAGCCGGATGAATTTTTAAATAAAAAAGATAAATTAACAAAAAAATAGTCGAATTTTCATCCAGAAAAGATTTCAGGTGATTTTTCAACAAAACAGTTGAATTTTGAACCAAAAAGGATGACTTTTCAATAAAATTATTGAATTTTGAACCAAACAGTTGCATTCTTATCCAAGAAAGATGGATGTTCTACTAAATCATATGAAGTTTTAAAGCAAAAAGAAAAATTTTCAACAAAATAGTTGAATTTTTATCCAAAAAACATTTCAATTGATTTTTCAACACCAAAATATAAATTTTTCTCAAAAGGTGATGATCCAGCACCACCACATCCTCCGGAGGTAGATGGCCTAATACAACCAGTGCCAGAAGCAGAGGTTCAACAACCAAGGAGACGATTAAAATGGACATACCATATGAACAGAGATGTGATGCGCTCTTATTTTTTGGCAAAGAAAAGTGGGCAAAGTGTAAGGAGAGAAAATCATCGTCTCTTCTTACTTAAGTACTCAGGACTAGCCACAAGAATAAATGAGCAGAATCTAGCAGATCAAAAACGCTCAATATCTGTAAACAAATTGCTTTCGGCTGTTGAAATAGCTGCCATCGAAATGAAAGTGAAACAGCAGCTTCCTATTGATGAACTTCCATCGGAAGATGTGGACAACGATGACTTGATTGCAGCTGAAGGCATAGGTGCTAGGGATTATGAACATCAAGTACCGGATGGACTAGAACCACATCCGGACATTATAAACGATGATCTAAACAGCGAAGTCCCAGAAAAGCTACAGCACCTTGAAAGGAGAACACCTGAACAGCAAGGTTTTACCTATGCATGTGAACGCAACACAAAATGCGTAAGAGGTGCAAACTCTTGTATACTGTGCAGCTATGGCAACCGTTAGAACGTTGGGCCGCAGAACTAGGCCTATAAATGCTGTCTTTGCCCCAAGACAGGAGCGAGATCCACCATGGAAGATCAGGTTGAATATGGATGTCAGCAAAGTAAGGTGCAAATTGGGTCGACTGACTCAATATAAAAAAAGGAAATTATAGCAAGCAATGACCCTGAAATGGAGCTGACGAACATCACAGCTTTAGATGTTTCAGCGGTTTTTGAAAAAGCATGTAACTGGAAAGCTCCAGGTCCGGACATGGTGCTCAATTTCTGGTACAAGTACCTGACTAGTGTGCATCCTGCGTTTGCACGGTGTTTTCAGAAGATCATCGAATATCCAGATCTGATGCCAGGCTTTATGCTGCAGGGTACTACGCATATGTTGCCTAAAAAACCAGACGCTCAAAATTCATCGGAATTTCGACCGAAAGCCCGTCTTCCAACAATATATAAATGTCTTACAGCTATCATAGCAGATAAGGTATATTCTCACTGCAACGATAATGACATCCTTACAGAAGAACAAAAAGAATGTCGTAAAAACTCCCGAGGCAGTAAAGATCTAGTCACCGTAGACGCTGTTGCCATGACGCAAGCTCGTAAACATCAAAGGAACTTGCACCTGGCATACATTGACTACAAGCAAGCGTTTCCTTCCGTACCACATGACTATTTGCTTGAAGTCTTAAAAGTAAACAAAATTTGTCCACGCATCATTGACTTCCTAAGTCGTGCGATGATGCTTTGGGGTACAACAATCAAGTATTTTGATCATGGACAACCAAGGATAACTGGATCAATACGCATTAGGATGGGTATATTCCAAGGAGACTCCTTCAGTGCATTATGGTTCTGTTTAGCGTTGAACCCACTGAGAAAAACTCTAAATAGCATGTCTCATGGGTTCAGAGTACATGATAACGAGGATGGTCATCAATTGACCCATCTTCTATACATGGATGACCTGAAGCTGTACGCTAGTTCGGGCAAGAGACTGCAGCAAGTGACCGATGTCACGAAGCAGTTTTCCGACGATATCCATATGGAGTTTGGACTAGATAAATGCAGAACAGTGCATTTAATCAGAGGAAAATTAGGGACCGCAGAACAAGAGAACGATTTCGTGAATGAAATCGAGGCAATGGCTGAGGGCGAGTAATATAAATACCTGGGTATTCTCGAATCCAAGGGTATTCAGCATACGATAGTTAAGAAAAGCCTGACGACTGCCATCACTACAAGACTCAGATTGGTTCTGAAGAGTTGTCTGAACTCGGCAAACAAGATCAGGACAATGAACACCTATGCCATCCCTGTTCTCAAGAATATACCCACAGACATAATGATGTGGCGGGAATTATACAGCAACAACTTGCCCTAAACCTAGGACTCTTAACAGAATGGATGTCTTTCTATAGATACATTTCAATGCCCATTTTAGAAAATAAAGATTACATCTTATATTGGGATATGACCATCCAGGCGGATAATTGCATCCGAGCCAATCGACCTGACATCGTGATGCGAGAAAAAAAAGGTGGAAGAGTCTACATCATCGACATTGCTTGTCCACTTAACCGAAATTTTCAGGCAACCTATACAACCAAGATCCATAAGTATAGCGAGCTAAGGCATGAAGTAAAGGCAATATGGAGGAATGTAAAACATGCGCCTATTCATCCTATTGTGATTTCGGCTACAGGCAATGTGCACGCAAGATGCAGTGAACATCTTGAACATTTAGGAGTCAGTAGGGTACTGGCGGCAGTTCAGAAGGCGGTTTTATTAAACACCTGTCGCATTGTAAGAAACTTCCTAGACCATCAGGAAGCAAGTGACTAAGAACCTATGGCGTGATACATGGTAGCTCTAAGAAAGCATCTAGAGGCGACTGTTGTCACCTCCAACACTCACGGCCGCTGTGTAAGGATAACAGCGGCAGAAACAAACTGCAAACTACACCATGCTCCTAATTGTGTACCTACAACATCATCGCAAATGATTTCAAACATCATACTAAAATAACTTATAACATCCTCATCTCATCAGTCACTTGACTTAGTCCGTGGCTATGACGAAAAACCGGGTTCACCGGAGAAAAAGTTTGAAAAAACAAATAATAATAAAGAGTAGAAATGACGTAGAAATGACGAAACACCGTATGCACTACAATAATTCGGCGATTGAAAGGGTAGTTCTACCACGATATACAGGGGGTAGGGGCATTGTAGATGTCAGGAAACCTGTGTGAGCCACAAGTTATACAGTTGCGGGACTATTGTAACAGCAAGCGAGATGTTACGCTTTACAATACGATCTGTAAAGCGGATCTTGACTACACTCCCTTGAATTTGTGCTTCAGAGGAGGCCTTGAATATCAGGGCAGAAACCATAGAAGAATTAGAAACGCAATGGAGACAGAAAGCCATCCACGGCGAACACCCCAAAACGTTAGATCAATATGAAGTGGATAGTGAGGCATCCAATATTTGGCTGAGAAAGGGAGTCCTGTATCCAGAAACGGAAGGATTCGTCATTGAGATTCAGGATAGGATTGCCAGCACCAGGAATTATCGCAAACACGTGCTACATCAAGACGTGGTTGACCGGTGCCGATTATATGGAGATACCAACGAATCCATCGAGCACATTATTGAGGGTTGTCGCGTAATGGCTCAAAGAGAATATACGCACAGACGTAATGATGTGGCGGGCATTATACATCAACAACTTGCCCTAAACCTAGGACTCTTAACAGAATGGATGCCTTTCTATAGATAAATTTCAATGCCCATTTTAGAAAATAAAGATTACATCTTATATTGGGATATGACCATCTAGGCGGTTCATTGCATCCGAGCCAATCGACCTGACATCGTGATGCGAGAAAAAAAAGGTGGAAGAGTCTACATCATCGACATTGCTTGTCCACTTAACCGAAATTTTCAGGCAACCTATAAAACCAAGATCCATAAGTATAGCGAGCTAAGGCATGAAGTAAAGGCAATATGGAGGAATGTAAAACATGCGTCTATTCATCCTATTGCGATTTCGGCTACAGGCAATGTGCACGCAAGATGCAGTGAACGTCTTGAACATTTAGGAGTCAGTAGGGTACTGGCGGCAGTTCAGAAGGCGGTTTTATTAAACACCTGTCGCATTGTAAGAAACTTCCTAGACCATCAGGAAGTAAGTGACTAAGAACCTATGGCGTGATACATGGTAGCTCTAAGAAAGCATCCCGAGGCGACTGTTGTCACCTCCATCACTCACGGCCGTTGTGTAAGGATAACAGCGGTAGAGACAAACTGCAAACTACACCATGCTCCTAATTTTGTACCTACAACATCATCGCAAATGATTTCAAACGTCGTATTAAAATAACTTATAACATCCTCATCTCATCAGTCACTTGACTTAGTCCGTGGCTTTGACGAAAAACCGGGTTCAACCGAGAAAAAGTTTGAAAAAAATAATAATAATAAACATGGTAGCTCTAAGAAAGCATCCAGAGGCGACTGTTGTCACGTCCAACAATCACGGCCGCTGTGTAAGGATAACAGCGGTAAAGACAAACTGCAAACTACATCATGCTCCTAATTTTGTACCTACAACATCATCGCAAATGATTTCAAACATCGTTTTAAAATCACTTATAACATCCACATCTCATCAGTCACTTGACTTAGTCCGTGGCTATGACGAAAAACCGGGTTCACCCGAGAAAAAGTTAAAAAAAAATAATAATAATAAACATGGTAGCTCTAAGAAAGCATCCAGAGGCGACTGTTGTCACGTCCAACAATCACGGCCGCTGTGCAAGGATAACAGCGGTAAAGACAAACTGCAAACTACATCATGCTCCTAATTTTGTACCTACAATATCATCGCAAATGATTTCAAACATCGTTTTAAAATCACTTATAACATCCACATCTCATCAGTCACTTGACTTAGTCCGTGGCTGTGACGAAAAACCGGGTTCACCCGAGAAAAAGTTTGAAAAAAATAATAATAATAATAATGTTTTTGAAGAGTGAATGAAAGTGATAGAAAGAAATGCTTTATAAGTAATTAATCGTCCCTAAATAACCTATAAAAACGAGATTGTTGTAGACTGTGGATTCTTGCCAAAGTTTTTTGCAGAATAAAGGCACACTGCAGGAACTTGCACAATGTACCGAAATAGAAACTTATGTATGTATTTTAGTGGAAATGAAAAACCTTACCTTGAATGAGACGTTTTGGTTAGCGGTTGAGCAATTATGATCCTTACTAGAGCTGTTCAGCCTGTAGATTGCGGTGTTGGAGTCTGATGCTTGTGTGATAAGTCAAGTTCCAGAAGCTATGTACGAAATCTCTGAGCATTTACATGCGAATCTTGGACTGTCACCTTTTGCGCCGGACGAAGAAGACATTTTCAAACGATTAGAATAACGATCCTCAACACTAATATGTCCAATACATTACGCAGCTAACATTCTTGATCCAACATTTCAAGGTCACACTTTGAGCCCAGAACAGATCATTTTTGGACTCGAATATATTTTAAAGTAGCTGCTGCCTAAAGGTTGATTTAAAAGAAATTAGGGATGAACTACCTGCGGACATGGAAAATCTAGGATTTTGGAGTCAGTATTTTCTTTAGGCAGCAGGTTCTTCAATCAAAAAGTCTCCCAGATACTGGTTTAGCAGGGAACTAAAAGTCAGCTTCTTGTAAATATGATATTTAAAAGCAATAATATGTAACAAGTAACTACGTATTTTAGTATATTATTTAGAATTCGTCAGTGAATAAGAATAAATCATAAACGTTGAGGGTGAGTGACTTCAAGCCACTCTTATTAATGCTTTTTGAAAGTTTCTTTTTCCACAAATAATCATTAACCAGTGATGGGTAAATTACTTTTGAGAAGGAACTAAAGTCCGCGTCAAAAGTACGCGACCCTCACTTTACTCATTCGCAACTCGTTCAAAGAAAATAGCAGAAAATTCTGGCCAGGTGAACGTGACTAATTACAGACCGTTTTCCACAAACATATCATTTTGGAAAGAAATAATGATAGGAAGTTGTTTTATGGCTTAAGATGTGCAGTTTTGTAACGCGATTGAAGTACAATTTGAAAAAATTAAATTAGATCAATATTTTTCGAGACAAACCTTTACGCATATTTCGGGATTTAATGAGAGTAGCCTCCGAGGTCATTGCCGTAAGGAATCAGATCGTGTGATGAATCAGAAGTCTCGTCAGTATTGTCAGTCGCGTAAGTTACACCGTTGTTATCTCGATACTTTGCGTCAGCCAGCGTAAAATATCGGTCTCGCTCCTGTTATCTGATACGCGAGGTTATCGTTTGCTTTCGACCTATAGTCTTTTAATACAGTGGAATGCAAGGATATCGTCTACTACAATTTCTCTGATTCCAAAGTAATGGTTTCTATTATTGTTGAGGAAAGGCAGTGCTCTGGAGCACCAGGAGTATACCTTACCGGAATTGCAAAACTTCGCCTCGCCTAACGTGAAATTAACTTTGATTTCACGTTAGTCTCCTTCCTCAGACAGCAAGGAGGACTTATTCTCTTTGCAATTCGATACGATTTGTTTTTTATTTAAATGCTTACTTTTCCTAAATTCGCTGGATGGCATTGTTACGCAGATGCGTCTTCCGCCTGATTGCGGGCCTCGTTCAATTTTTGAATTTCGAAAAAACAGTGATGACTGATTTGGATAAGTTAAACAAAAGTTATTCTAGTTTTAAGCGTACAAATGCTTAATGAACTTTTTTGTGTAAGCTCGAAGTCAATCTCTGACTTCGAGCGCTTTATTTGCGTTTATGAGTGCAGGTCTAGAACTAAACTCCTCAGAGAGGCGGCGCTTTATATATACTAACTAGAAGTAGAGTGGGGGTAATTGTCAGTTCGTAACACTAGTATGATTAATTACATTTTTCTATAATTCGCGAAAAAGTGCCAGTTTTTCCCCCTGCTTTTGGTGTAAAAATTGACCGATTTTTGGTCGGTGATGTGGCGCATGCGCAGTGCTGACCTTTCCGGGCAACAGTGAAAAAAGTGGACAGATGCAGTAGAAAAAGCAAATGGACAGTGATAAAAGTGAGGCACAGTGACAAAAGTAAATGTTATTTCGGGTGGGTTCGTGCTGCCTCGGGTGTACTCGTGCATCGTACGCAGCCAAGTTCATTCTATTTTCCGAATCTAGTCCCTAACATAAAATCAATTTCCTGAAAAGTCTCGAGTTGTGTATTTTGTATGTACTTTTGTCACTTGGCAATAGCAAAAAAACACCGTCAGTTTCTCCGAAAATACTGTGCTTGGTTTTTTTCACGAAAAGTCGGAAATTTTGAAGCCCTCAACTTTATGGGCCAACTATTCAATTGTGGGAACCAGCTTATTATTACTGCCATATTATTGCCATGGTTTTGATAATGGCCATTGTCATTGTTGCGTCAATCGACAAAAAATTGCCTTCTTTTTACACAAAAAACAGGTAAACAAAAACTAGCACTTTTGAATAAATTATAGAAAAAGTATCGTGTCCCACACATTGAAAAAGCGACGATTTAAAACTCGTGCCTTTTGACCCACAGTTAGATCTCAGGTATCGAGGAGATAGCGTCTTTCTTTCGTCGCTGTTCCCACCTGCTCTAATTTTTCTTACCTTGATGAGGGTGCTGTATGGCCACCGAAACGTTGGCAAATATTATAAATACTTTCATATTGTGAATTGATAATAATAAAAATAAAAAAGACGAAAGAAATAAGAAAGAGAAGGAAGGGGATTTGGTTGTTTGCCTTCTCATTTTTCATTGCTCTTCTTTATTTTTGTACAAAGAAACAAATTTTTTTGTTTTTAGTAATTGCAGTAGGAGCATTTTGTTGTGGTTGTCCAAATTTGATCGTTGGATTCTTGTTTTTTTTTTTTCAGGAATTCTATACATTGCACTATTTTGTTGGAAATTCATGCATTTTGATAAAAATTCATCTCTTTGGTTTCAAATTAAACAATCTTGTTGAAAATTCGTCTGTTTTGGTTGAAATTTCGTCTACTACATTTTTATTTGAGCATTCATCTTTTTGGATGTAAATTTTATTATTGGGTTGAAAATAAACTTTTTTGTTGAAAATTCGACTTTTTGGCTTGAAACTTCAACAATTTGGTAGATTTTTTTCTGTCTTGACTGCAACTTCAACTATTTTGTTGAAAAATTATCTTTTGGTTGAATGTAACTGTTTTTGATTCAAAATAAAAATATTTTGTGGCTGAAATATCAACTATTACATTTTTTGGTAACACGTTATCATTTTTGGATCAAAATTATTTTTTCAATTGAAAAAAAAATCATGTATTTTGTTAAAATGTCGTGGTTTTGGTGAAAAATTATCTTATTGGTTGAAAATTCATCTCTTTGGTTTAAAATGTACCTATTCTGTTGCAAATTTGTATTTTTTGGTTGAACTCAACTGTACCTGATTCAAAATGATAATCTTCTTTGGTTGAAAATTCAACTATTACTCTCATTAAATCCCGAAATATGAGTGAAGATTTATTTCGCGCAATCTTGATCTAATTTCATTTTTTCAAATTGTACTTCAATCGCGTTACAAAACTGCACATCTTAAGCCATAAAACAACTTCCTATCACTATTTCTTTCCAAGATGATATGTTTGTGGAAAACAGTCTGTAATTAGTAAACAATTTCATATTTTGATATTTAGAGAACTGCCTTGCATCCTGGACACCTCAAGGAGCGTCTGTGAATTTTTTCAGATTTTTCAAGACCATTTTCTTTGAACGAGTTGCGAGCGATGAAAGTGAGGGTAGCGTACTTTTGATGCCGACTTTACTTATCGTTGTCGTTACCGATTCAAAATGTAACATTTTCTTGGTTGCACTTCCCAAAAAAAGTAACTATCGTTACTTTTTTAGTTACTTTTGTATTTGAGAAATATATATCCAAATTTAATTTTCAAAAACTTTATTCATAACTTTCGAGTGATAGTTGTTACACTTTTTAATGAGAGTCCTAGGTTAGTCATGGCCCACATAACATTCCTGAAACAAGGAATGTTTTAGAAAATTTGGAATTTCAGTGTAGAAGAAAAATTTCAGCTTTCCTATTTTGGGCTATAAATTTTCTTGGCATTGAAAATTAATTATTTCTTTCTAAGAGTGTTTCTTTAGATTTATCCAGTTACGACTTCCACTTTTAGAAGTTTTACAATATTCTTAGACCAACAGAACATTTTTTAATAGACGTTGAATTTTCTACTAAGAAGGATAAATTTCCAACTCAAACAGACATATCTTCAACAAAATACATGCATTTTTAAATGAAAAAAAAGAAATATCCAGCCAAATCGTTAAATCTTTAACTGAACAATATAATTTTTTAACCAAAAATGGAATGTTTAAATTTTCATTTGGGAAAATGAATTTTTAACAACAAAAAATGTTAAGAAAATAGTAACTTTTTCAACGAAAAAGTCCAATTTTCAACTAAAATTATGAATCTTCAACACAAAAAAAACATTTTTAACAAAGTAGTTCAACTTTCAACCAAAAATTATGAATTCTCAATAAAAAAGGTAATAGTTGAATTTTCAACCAAAGAAGATTATCATTTTGAATCAGGTACAGTTGAGTTCAACCAAAAAATACAAATTTGCAACAGAATAGGTACATTTTAAACCAAAGAGATGAATTTTCAACCAATAAGATAATTTTTCACCAAAACCACGACATTTTAACAAAATACATGAATTTTTTTTCAATTGAAAACATAATTTTGATCCAAAAATGATAACCTGTTAACAAAAAATGTAATAGTTGATATTTCAGCCACAAAATATTTTTATTTTGAATCAAAAACAGTTACATTCAACCAAAAGATAATTTTTCAACAAAATAGTTGAAGTTGCAGTCAAGACAGAAAAAAATCTACCAAATTGTTGAAGTTTCAAGCCAAAAAGTCGAATTTTCAACAAAAAAGTTTATTTTCAACCCAATAATAAAATTTACATCCAAAAAGATGAATGCTCAAATAAAAATGTAGTAGACGAAATTTCAACCAAAACAGACGAATTTTCAACAAGATTGTTTAATTTGAAACCAAAGAGATGAATTTTTATCAAAATGCATGAATTTCCAACAAAATAGTGCAATGTATAGAATTCCTGAAAAAAAAAAAACAAGAATCCAACGATCAAATTTGGACAACCACAACAAAATGCTTTTATTGCAATTCCTAAAAACAAAAGAATTTGTTTCTTTGCACAAAAATAAAAAAGAGCAAAGAAAAATGAGAAGGCAACTAACCAAATCCCCTTCCTTCTCTTTCTTATTTCTTTCGTCTTTTTTTATTTTTATTATTATCAATTCACAATATGAAAGCATTTATAATATTTGCCAACGTTTCGGTGGTCATACAGCACCCTTATCAAGGTAAGAAAAATTAGAGCAGGTGGGAACAGCGACGAAACAAAGACGCTATCTCCTCGATACCTGAGATCTAAGTGTGGGTCAAAAGGCAAATCCGTTATAAACAAACAAGAAATAAGAGAAAGTCAAGATTCATGGAAACCTATTGCTAATAGTATATTGTGCTACAAGTTGAAAAAGCAAGAGATTTAAAACGAGTGTGAAGTTAGCTACCCGAGCAGAGCGAAGGTGGCTATCACACGAGTTTTAAATCGTCGCTTTTTCAATGTGTGGGACACGATACTTTTTCTATAATTTATTCAAAAGTGCTAGTTTTTGTTTACCTGTTTTTTGTGTAAAAAGAAGGCAATTTTTTGTCGATTGACGCAACAATGACAATGGGAATTATCAAAACCATGTCAATAATATGGCAGTAATAATAAGCTGGTTCCCACAATTGAATAGTTGGCCCATAAAGTTGAGGGCTTCAAAATTTCCGATTTTTCGTGAAAAAAACCAAGCACAGTATTTTCGGAGAAACTGACGGTGTTTTTTTGCTATTGCCAAGTGACAAAAGTACATACAAAATACACAACTCGAGACTTTTCAGGAAATTGATTTTAGGTTAGGGACGAGAGTCGGAAAATAGAATGAAGTTGGCTGCGTAGGATGCACGAGTACACCCGAGGCAGCACGAACCCACCCGAAATAACATTTAATTTTGTCACTGTGCCTCACTTTTATCACTGTCCATTTGCTTTTTCCACTGCATCTGTCCACTTTTTTCACTGTTGCCCGGAAAGTTCAGCACTGCGCATGCGCCACATCACCGACCAAAAATCGGTCAATTTTTACACCAAAAGCAGGTGGAAAAACTGGCACTTTTTCGCGAATTATAGAAAAATGTAATTAATCATACTAGTGTTACGAACTGACAATTACCCCCACTCTACGTCTAATTAGTATACAGGGTGTCCAAAAAGTCCCGGGACGGCTGAATATTTCCTCAGGTAAGATATTTTTCAGGGCGGTCAAGGTCATTCTTGAAGGAACTTTCAACAAGGAATTCAATGGTGACCTTTATTTTGATCTTGACCATGACCTTCACGGTCATTTTAAGGTCAAATCGATTTTTAAAAATGGGAACCTCTATTTTTGACCCCGGGAACTGAGAGATCGGAAAATTTTACGTCCAGATATGACCTTGAGTAATCCGAAATTTGACCCGGGAAGGTCATGGCAAGGTCAAACAACGTACAGCAGGATGACTCGACCAGCATGCATTTATGAAGAAAATGTTCAACGCAAGAGTTGTAGCATTTTATACTCCCGATCGATTGGTGACTTTGACCTTGTCTATGACCAGAACCTTCACCAGGACATTTTCTTCAAAAATGCATGCCAGTCGAGTCATCCTGCTGCACGTTGTTTGACCTTGCCCTGACCTTTCCAGGTCAAATTTTCGATTTGTCAAGGTCATATCTGGACGTAAAATTTTCCGCTCTCTCAGTTCCCGGGGTCAAAAATAGAGGTTCCATTTAAAAAAATCAATTTGACCTTGAAATAACCGGGAAGGTCATGGTCAAGATCAAAGTAAAGGTCACCATTGAATTCCTTGTTGAAAGTTCCTTCAAGAATGACCTTGACCGCCCTGAAAAATATCTTACCTGAGGAAATATTCAGCCGTCCCGGAACTTTTTGGACACCCTGTATATAAAGCGCCGCCTCTCTGAGGAGTTTAGTTCTAGACCTGCACTCATAAACGCAAATAAAGCGCTCGAAGTCAGAGATTGACTTCGAGCTTACACAAAAAAGTTCATTAAGCATTTGTACGCTTAAAACTAGAATAACTTTTGTTTAACTTATCCAAATCAGTCATCACTGTTTTTCCGAAATTCAAAAATTGAACGAGGCCCGCAATCAGGCGGAAGACGCATCTGCGTAACAATGCCATCCAGCGAATTTAGGAAAAGTAAGCATTTAAATAAAAAACAAATCGTATCGAATTGCAAAGAGAATAAGTCCTCCTTGCTGTCTGAGGAAGGAGACTAACGTGAAATCAAAGTTAATTTCACGTTAGGCGAGGCGAAGTTTTGCAATTCCGGTAAGGTATACTCCTGGTGCTCCAGAGCACTGCCTTTCCTCAACAATAATAGAAACCATTACTTTGGAATCAGAGAAATTGTAGTAGACGATATCCTTGCATTCCACTGTATTAAAAGAGTATAGGTCGAAAGCAAACGATAACCTCGCGTATCAGATAACAGGAGCGAGACCGATATTTTACGCTGGCTGACGCAAAGTATCGAGATAACAACGGTGTAACTTACGCGACTGACAATACTGACGAGACTTCTGATTCATCACACGATCTGATTCCTTACGGCAATGACCTCCCCCAACAACACTCAACCCACATCGAGAGCACAATCTCCAACGCACACAGCACCGGATTCTTTATCAACTCTGGATCCCATTCAGCAATTGCGATTGGAAATGCAAGCGTTAAGACTCGAGAATTCCAGAATGAAGGAAGAACTCGCCACACTTAACGATGAAAATCACAACAGGAGACGGGAAATTAAACAAGTGGCAAAAAATACAGCACTTATAACGGTCGACGATTCGGATCCTGACGGTCAAAAACTGAAGTCCCTAGACGAGGAAGAAGACAACAGCTCCCACGATCCACTGAGCTTCCGATATTAGAAATCAGACAGCCAATCTCTCAGCAAACTACACTCACGAATCCACCACTACCAAGAAGTATGTCAACGGAACGACCCAATGAGCTGCCCACTAGAACAGCCCCTATAATCACTCCCCTAGCACCAGCAAAGGATATGATTAGAACGATTAAAATCCTTAATGGAACTAACGATGCCGGTATCCACGAATGGATAAAAAGCGTAAAAAGAGATCGTTTACGCTGTGACAATCAAGACTTACTTCTCGATTTTGTAATAGCTGGAAAAATAAGAGATAACGCCGAACAAGCTATACGACACATCTCAATAGGAAGTTATGAAGAATTATACTCAGCTTTAGAAACTAGTCTGGGAATACAAACCTCAATTGAATTGTGCAGAGCTAAATTGGACGCAATTAGACAGGGAGGAAACACCGTTCAAACTTTTAGCCTTCTTTTCAGAGACGCCTATAAGGACCTTGTGTACACGGTACAAGCAGAATACCCTTCCAGAACGAAAAGGAAAATGGCCCTAGAGATAAAAGAGAACAGTGCGATCAAAAGAATTATAATGAATTTAAGAGACGATATTTTGTCACAGGTTAGACCAATGAAACCTGTCATACTAACAAAAGCCCTGCAAGAAGCACTGGAAGCGGAAGCTTGGCAACGAGAAAAGAATAAATATAGAATACTTAGACAAAGCCAAGTGCCTAGACAACCTACTAAATTCCAACCCCGACCAATAACAACTAGACCTTCAGCAAATACCACACCCCAACAGGCGAGAGTACCAAACTTGAATTTCCCACTAAGCGAAAGATTAAAGATGTCCTGCCACAAGAGCGGAAAATCTGGTCATTTTTCATCCAAATGTTTTTCAAAATCCCAAAATTTTCAACTGGGACAGTTTCAAAAAAGACCACCGGAAGTAAAAACTATTAAGGAACATCAGGAACCCCAAGAAGAATGTTTAGAAAGGGAGGAGATGACAACGGAGGAAATCCAGGAGCACATAAATTACTAGGACCAAGCAGAATATCTAAAATATCCGGACAATTACAATCAATACATGGAAGAAGAAGAAGCGACGGATCAATATACAAATTATTAGTAGATATCGGAGCAGCAATCAACATAATTAAGAGAAACCGTTTACAACCCGACCAAGAAACCTTTAAGTTTTATAAAAAATACTCAATGGGAGACGATCACCACGAAACTACGGAAGCCACTTATCTGCAGTATTTTGGGAAAAAACAACTATTCCACATAGTAGAAGAAAACTTCCCATTATTAAAAGATGGAATAATAGGATTACCATTCTTCCACAAATACCCCAGATATGCTATTAAAAAAACTGATGTGATAATCGACAAATGAAAACTACCATTGCATTTCGAGGGAGACTACCTACCAGGAAACTCAACAAAAATTTATAAAATCAACGTACCCGACGAAGAAAATCAAGTAATTTGGATAGAAGATCAAAAAGAAATTCCTGATGGACTATACACAATATAAAATAATAAGGTAGAAATTCCATATTATAACTATTCCCAGAAACCCATCAAAATACCAGAGAAAATTAAATTCAGCAGAATTATGTCTATAGGATCACGAGACGTTGATCTTGCCCAAAAAGGGGGTCATTACCCTGCAAACTACTTCAAAAGACTGGAAAAACTTCAAAATTGCCTGAACCTAAAACATATCGAACCAAAAATTAGAGAACGGATAAAAGAAATTGTGACTAAATACTCAGAAAGTCTGTACTTTAGATGGAGACCCCCTACCCTGTACAAATCTAACTGAACATGAAATAATCCTGAACTCAGGAAAAATGATCAACCTAAGATCCCATGAACTACCCGAGAAACACAAGGAATTCGCACTTAACGAAACAAGTGAATTACTGAAAAAAGGTATAATAAGAGAGTCCCAATCACCTTTCAACTCCCCACTATGGATAGTCCCTAAAAAAGGAGGAAAGCTTAGAATGGTAATAGATTATCGTCAGATTAATAAAGACACCGACCAGGATGCATACCCTCCCCCGGTAATAGATGATATCCTCGACCAGTTAGGAAATGCAAAATTTTTCTCGGCCTTCGACCTAAATATAGAGCATTCTCTACTATACAAGGGCATTTTGAATATAATAGGATGCCATTTGGTCTAAAAAACGCACCCGCTACCTTCCAACATATGATGGACAATGCGTTTAGAGGACTAATTGGGAAAGAATGCTTCGTTTACATTGACGATATTGTAATATTCGGAAAGACATTAGTTAAGCCAAACCCTATTAAGATCAAGGCAATCCGGGAATTCAAGCAGCTTAAAACACCTAAAGACGTGCAATCATTCCTAGGCTTAGCTGGATATTATAGGAAGTTTATAAAGAACTTTTCATCTATAGCTAGACCACTCACCAGGCTAACTCAAAAGGACATAATTTTTGATTGAACTCCAAAGTGTGAAGAAGCTTTTAAAAAATTAACAAACGCATTAACAACATCACCAGTATTAAGATTCCCCGATTTTAAAGAAGGATTCACTCTAACAACCGACGCATCGAATCAAGGATTAGGCGCAGTGCTATCCCAGGCCGGACATCCTTGCTTATTTATTAGCAGAACCCTTAATAAAGCAGAAGAAAATTACAGCACCTCAGAAAAAAAACTCTTAGCTATAGTATGGGCAATGAAAAGGTTACGTCAATACTTGCTAGGAAACAAGTTCAAAATCCAAACTGATCACAAAGCACTCATTTGGTTACACAATGTGAAAGACCCTAGCTCGCGACTCTTACGATGGAGATTACGGCTAGAGGAATATAAGTACGAAATAGAATATGTTAAAGGAAAGGAGAACAAAGTAGCAGACTGCTTATCCAGACTATTCCCAATCCATACCAGCGACATTCTACAACAAGCGCTAGACGGAATAGATTTAACTACCGACGATGAGCTATCAGATACATAAATTTTGGGTACACCAGATAAACGCCCCACTATCATCAAGGACGAAATACTACAAGAAAAAATTGAAATCCCAGTCAGAAGAAGGTGCGATTCAGTAGAGAGTAATGACGATCCCAATAATTCATCTGGATCCGAAACACCTCAACAAAATGAACTTACATCGATTGGTTACGGAAACTAGGCTGCTTCATCGATGAAACTATCAGAAAAAAACTAACATTGATAAGATTTATATTCGGTGATCCACTATTTACACCAATAGAAAAGGAACTGATACAGGAAATGATGGAATACCTATCTAACTTGTATCCCCACTTAGGATTTCACCTATGATTTAACAATACCCGAGAATTAACGAAAGAAGAAAAAAACTAATATCATTAAAGAAGCGCATGCGGAACATCTTGGGGAAAAGAATACCATTGAAAAAGCGAAGAAAAAAGGACAATGGATAGGTATGGATGAAGACATTAAAAAGTACGTCAAAACATGCCCCATCTGTCAACTCCGAAAAACCACAAGAATCAAGAACCAAGCTGAGGGAATTATACCAGACATTCCTCTGAAACCCAATGAAAAAATAGACAACTAGTTCAATAATAGAAGGGCTACTCGATCACTACATCTACATCTTCGGAGCACCCAAAACAATCCTAACGGGCCAGGGACAAAACTTTCTCTCAGAAATGATGCAACAGTTTGAAGAAGCATTACAAATCACTCATGTAAAAACAACAGCTTTTCATCCGCAGTCCAACGGGAACATCGAAAGAATGCACTCCACCCTAGGGAACCTAATCAAAACAAGCATCTCAGAAAGAAACAATGAATGGGATGACAATTTGAAATTTATTAACTTTGCAATAAACACAATGAAGAACCAAACAACAGGATTTTCACCCTTTGAACTTATGTTTGGAAGAGAAGCTAACATACCATCATCGGTAGCGTGTTCACCAACCCTGACGTATCCGGAACTAGTGAGAAAGTGGAAAAAGAAACACGAAGAAAACCTACGAAGGGCTAGAGAAAGAATAGAAATAGAAACAGAAAAAATGAAGAAAAGACTCGATGAAAATATCACTCACAAACACCCCCTATACAAACCAGGAGACAGAGTAAAAATCATCAACAATACTAAGTCTAACAAACTAGACCCATCTTGGAAAGGCCCTTTTGAAGTTATTGACTACTTAGACAATAATAATTTACGAATAAGAAATAAGGACAAGATTATCCGAATTCATAAAAATCAGACAATGCCCTATTTCACAGACGATAATGACACCCTTCTGGACCTTCCTGCTGGCCCTAGCACCGATCATCAGTGCTAACTACACCCTCGAGAAAATTCAAGGAAACGTCTGCATCGAGGAAATCTCTAAAGTACACTTGTTTCATGAAAAATGGAAAATGGTTATAGCTATCAATATGACATCCACCGAAAACCGGATTAAAGCCATCGACACCACCATTACTATGGTAGAACTAGCCTGTAACACGAAATGCACACTTTATTATGAAGTCAAATTGGTTAGGAGTCGCTACAATAGACTAGCTAGTAAAAACAATATCCTACACAAGTTATTTGGCAAACAACGTCAAAAAAGAGGATTAGCGAATTTTGTGGGTGATATATCCAAAACTCTGTTCGGAACATTGAGCGAATCCGACATAAACAAATTAACACCGAATTTGACACAATTTATACAGATAAACAAAATAACAAACGAGGATATTGAAACAGCGATCAACGCTATAAACGACGGAAAGCACGGGATAGTATATCCCCAAATTTTAACACCAAAGATGTTGAAAGAAACCATTAGTGAATTCGAGACAACTCAACGTACGCGCTACCATTTTGACAATGAAGAAGAAAACTACCAGCACATTATAGACATCAGTACCCTCTCCGTAGCAGTAATCCAAGGCCTATTTACATACATACTGGAGATACCGATAATTGAGAAAGAAGAAGGTTCCTTGCAAAGAATAGTCCCTATCCCGATACAAGTAAATAAAGTCCACATATCAATAGTCCCCGACTATGACATGATCATTAAATACCGAGACTCTTACGTACCAACCGACAGACAGACCATTGACAAATGTAAACAGATAGATGTATATAAAATATGTAGAAGAAACCAACCTAATGTCAAGTTAATAGATAGCGAATCTTACGAAGCCAGTTTACTTAGAAGATACTCAGAAAACAAATGTAATCAGTCACCTTACCTGTTACATAAGGAAACTTTCATACCTATAATAAATGGTTTTATTATAGTACCCTCCAAACCATTAGAATTAGACATAAGTTGCGAAGATTCAGTTAAAACAGAAACAATTTCGGAACCCCAAAAACTTACAGGATTTGGATGCAAAGTGTACAAGAGCTACGATACCCTAGAATTAGAAAAATCATATGAAACTCATATGACGCAATGGCTAAATGTAACATACGAGATAAGTTTTGAAGAAAGAGACATTGACAGGTTAGAAGAAAAATGAGTACAACTTCCAAAACAAATATCACACGAAGAACTTAAGCAAGCCAGAATTAGCCTAGACGACGCCGAAAATATCCTACATACCATTGCCACCCACAGAAGGCTCAGTACTTGAAAAGAAACTAGTTTAGAATGGTTACAATATTTAGGTTACGCCTCTTTAGCACTAGGAACTCTGTATACTTTAGGTAAATTAGGCATCCTCGATTGCATAAAGGGATGCTTTCCGAAAACAATCAAATTATTCAGTAATAGAAATAAAGTAGTCCACCAATCCCATATTGTAACGTACCAAACCCAACCAACTCCCGAATCATTGTCAAACTACGAAACATGCAGCATAGTTCAAAAAACCAAACCTTTAAAGATAAAAAACAAAACTTAGAGACTAAGTTCGAACTAAAAAGGGGGTTGTTACGAACTGACAATTACCCCCACTCTACGTCTAATTAGTATATATAAAGCGCCGCCTCTCTGAGGAGTTTAGTTCCAGACCTGTACTCATAAACGCAAATAAAGCGCTCGAAGTCAGAAATTGACTTCGAGCTTACACAAAAAAGTTCATTAAGCATTTGTACGCTCAAAACTAGAATAACTTTTGTTTAACTTATCCAAATCAGTTTTTAAATTAATAGACCGCTTATTTTGTTTTTTAATATAAAGCATTTCTATGAATTATCTCTTTCTCTCATTACTTTCACTATGTAAAATTTCAACATTATCCTAGTCAAAATCATGGTCAACATCAACAAACCCTCTCTTATGTCTCGCAAGAAATCTCTTATAACAACGCCTCAAACGAACATCACTTTTGTGTTCCTCCATCCCAGTATTAAGAAGTCTGCCAGTCTGTCCCACGTAAGTCATCTTACTGATCTTGCCAGCGATCTTGTAAACAACACCACCTTTTTCAAATTTATCTAAAGGATCTTTACAAAAAGTTATTATTGAATCCATTTCAAATGGTATACGGAAAATAGTATGAATATTAAATTTTTTCAACATAAATTCAATAGTTTTCGAAATTTGACAAAAAAGGAAGAACAAAAGTATTAAAAGAACTATATTCTCTCATTTCCTTCTGATTATCTGTAGATAATATGTTACTTTGTTTGTTTTTAATTTGTTGAATTCTAATTGTGATATGTTGCTCAATTAACTTTTCTGGGTAATGATTAAGAAAAAGGATATTCCTAATAATATTCCAATTCTCTTTGTAAAATGAAATGTGGGACAACCTTGGGCTCTGTCAACTAAGTTTTTCATTACTGCAATTTTGTTTTGAAAAGGATGAGCCGAAAAGAAATTTAAAATTCTATCTGAATATGTACTTTACCTATACTAATTGGTAATAATATTACCATCCTGACATAACTGCCTGCAACTTTGCTAGAGGAACACATACTAAGGTGTCAGCAACATACCGAAAGTAAAAGGGCAAAACAAAATCTATTTTTTTGGAAGCAAAGACCTCCAAATCTTCCATAACTATTTGTGCTAAAGTCGGAGAAATGACTGAACCTAGGGGAGTACCAAACTTTTGGCTATAAAAAGATCCATTGAATTTAAAATAAGTTGAGTTCATAATAAAAACTATCGCTTTGACAAAATCTTTTTGACTTAATCGAGTACGTGTCTTTATATTGTTTCGTCTATTTAAAATTGCCTTTTTTACCAATTCAAGGGGTATACTCGGAAACATTGCAACAACATCCAAAGAAATAATTACATGGTCATCAGGAACAGTTTTTTGAATAATAATTTTTTGGAATTCCCAGCTATTTTTAATATTGCATTTTGAAGTTGTAATGGAGTTTTTAAGTATCAAATTAAAGTTTTGTTTTGAAAACTTCGCGGGAGTGTCAATAGTTGAAATAACTATTCTCAAAGGATAGCCATCTTTATGAATATTTCTCAAACCATAAAATCTTGCAAGAACTGTGTCTTCGGTATTTATATCAGTTCATCTTATATCTTTTCCTGAAAGTCCTTTTTTTCTCAAATTCTCTAGAATCTTGAAAGTGTCTCTTCTTAATTGTTCTAACGGATTTTCATTTAATAAATCAAAGTTATCACGATTGGAAAGTAAATCCTCCATATCCCTAATATAATATGATTTCTTCATACAAACTGTAATATTGGCTTTATCAGCATTTATGCAAATTATCTCAGAGTTGTTTTTAAGGAAACCTTTCGTTATCATGAAACATTCAGAAATTTACGATCAATACTACTATTAAGCATGAAAATGCTGAATTAAATTTTTTGTGTAAGCTCGAAGTCAATCTCTGACTTCGAGCGCTTTATTTGCGTTTATGAGTACAGGTCGAGAACTAAGCTCCTCAGAGAGGCCGCGCTTTATATATGCTAATTACACGTAGATTATGGGTAATTGTCAGTTCGTAACAATTCCCTTTTTAGATTGAACTTAGTCTCTAAGTTTTGTTTTTTATCTTTAAAGGTTTGATTTTTTGAACTATGCTACATGTTTCGTAGTTTGACAATGATTCGGGAGTTGGTTGGGTGTGGTACGTTACAATATGGGATTGGTGGACTACTTTATTTCTATTACTGAATAATTTGATTGTTTTCGAAAAGCATCCCTTTATGCAATCGAGGATGCCTAATTTACCTACAGTATACAGAGTTCCTAGTGCTAAAACGGCGTAAGCTAAATATTGTAACCATTCTAAACTAGTTTCTTTCCAAGTACTGAGCCTTCTGTGGGTGGCAATAGTATGCAGGATATTTTCGGTGTCGTCCAGGCTAATTCTGGCTTGCTTAAGTTGTTTGTGTGATATTTGTTTTGGAAGTTGTACTCATTTTTGTTCTAACCTGTCAATGTCTCTTTGTTCAAAATTTATCTCGTATGGTACATTTAGCCATTGTGTCATATGAGTTTCATATGATTTTTCTAATTCTAGGGTATCGTAGCTGTTGTACACTTTGCATCCAGATCCAGTAAATTTTTGGGGTTCCGAAATTTTTTCTGTTTCAACTGAATCTTCGCAACTTATGTATAAGATAATGGTTTGGAGGGTACTATGATATAACCATTTATTATAGGTATGAAAGTTTCCTTGTGCAGCAGGTAAGGTGGCTGATTACATTTGTTTTCTGAGTATCTTCTAAGTAAACTGGCTTCGCAAGATTCGCTATCTATTAACTTGACATTAGGTTGGTTTCTTCTACATATTTTATATACATCTATCCGTTTACATTTGTCAATGGTCTGTCTGTCGGTTGGCACGTGAGAGTCTCGGTATTTATTGATCATGTCATAGTCGGGGACTATTGATGTGGAGTTTATTTACTTGTATCGGGATAGGGACTATTCTTTGCAAGGAACCTTCTTCTTTCTCAATTACCGGTATCTCCAGTATGTATGTAAATATGCCTTGGATTACTGCTACGGAGAGGGTACTGATGTCTATAATGTACTGGTAGTTTTCTTCTTCATCGTCAAAATGGTAGCGCGTACGTTGAGTTGTCTCGAATTCTCTAATGGTTTCTTTCAACATATTTGGTGTTAAAATTTGAGGATGTACTGTCCCGTGCTTCCGTCGTTCATGGCGTTGATCGCTGTTTCAATATCCTCGTTTATTTCATCTAATAGTATTGCTGCTAATACTAATTTTGAGTTGACAAAACTATTCTTTGTTGCAGCATTCATTTAGAAGGTGATGTTTCTTATGAACTGTCTGTCGGTATTCTCTTTGGCAGCTATCAATTTATGGTCCGTTGATGAGGAGTCTAAGATTAATTTAAGTATTTTTGTGTGATTTGACAGGATGCTAGCTATGTTTTTGTTATCTGTATAAATTTTGTAAAATTTGGTGTTAATTTGTTTCATGTCGGATCCGCTCAATGTTCCAAACCGAGTTTTGGATATATCACCCACAAAATTCGCTAATCCTCTTTTTTGACGTTGTTTGCCTAATAACTTGTGTAGGATATTGTTTTTACTAGCTAGTCTATTGTAGCGACTCCTAACCAATTGGACTTAATAATAAGGTGTTCATTTCTTGGTACAGGCTAGTTCGGCCATAGTAATGGTGGTGTCGATGGCTTTAATCCGGTTTTCGGTGGATGTCATATTGATCGCTATAACCATTTTCCACTTTTCATGAAACAAGTGTACTTTAGAGATTTCCTCGATATAGATATTTCCTCAATGTAAATGTTTCCTTAAATTTTCTCGAGGGTGCAGTTAGCACTGATGATCGGTGTTAGGGCCAGCAGGAAGGTCGAGAAGGGTGTCATTATCGTCTGTGAAATAGGGCATTGTCTGATTTATATGAATTTGGACAATTTTGTCCTTATTTCTTATTCGTAAATTTTTATTGTCTAAGTAGTCAATAACTTCAAAAGGGCCTTTCCAAGAGGGGTCTAGTTTGTTAGACTTGGTATTGTTAATGATTTTTACTGTGTCTCCTGGTATGTATAGGGGATGTTTGTGAGTGATATTTTCATCGAGTCTTTTCTTCGTTTTTTCTGTTTCTATTTTTATTCTTTATTTGTAGTGCTTCTTCAAACTGTTGCATCATTTCTGATAGAAAGTTTTGTCCCTGGTCTGTTAGGATTGTTTTGGGTGCTCCGAAGATGTAGATGTAGTGATCGAGCAGCCCTTCTATTATAGAACTAGTTGTCTCTTTAGCCATCGGGATTAACACCGTGTAGCGGGTTAATCTATCTTGTAGGCTCAGAATATATTTCTTACCTTTTACTGTTTCGGGTAATGGGCCGTATATATCTAGGGCTTTTTTCACTGAGTTTCAGAGGAATGTCTAGTGCAATTCCCTCAGCTTTGTTGTTGATTCTTGTGGTTTTTTGGAGTTGACAGATGGGGCATGTTTTGACGTACTTTTTAATCCATACCTATATATTGTCCTATTTTCTTCGTTTTTTCAATGGTATTCTTTTCCTCAAGATGTTCCGCATGCGCTTCTTTAATGATATTAGTTTTTTCTTCTTTCGTTAATTCTCGGGTTTTGTTAAAGCATATGTGAAATCCTAAGTGGGGATATAAGTTAGATAGGTATTCCATTATTTTCTGTATCAGTTCCTTTTCTATTGGTGTAAATAGTGGGTCACCGAATATAAATCTTATCAATGTTAGTTTTTTGTTGATAGTTTCATCGATGATCCAGCCTAGTTTCCGTAACCAATCCTCATCATTATATTTTGGCATGTCTTCTTTGCTTATGACTTTCCAGAGTTTTTCGACGGCGTTGGGTTTTGTTTTTAATTTTCCTTGCGTTGGGTTCAATCGCCATGTCATAAAATCGTTGTAAAGTTCATTTTGTTGAGGTGTTTCGGATCCAGATGAATTATTGGGATCATCTTTACACTCTACTGATTCGCACATTCTTCTGACTGGGATTTCAATTTTTCCATGTAGTATTTCGTCCTTGATGATAGTGGGGCGTTTAACTGGTGTACCCAAAATTTCTGTATCTGACAGCTCATCGTCGGTAGTTGAATATATTCCGTCTAGCGCCTTTAACATATTCTATTTCGTACTTATATTCCTCTACCCGTAATCGCAATTGTAAGAGTCGCGAGCTAGGGTCTTTCACATTGTGTAACCAAATGAGT
>CAKNYM010052559.1:0-46971 GCA_932195095.1 Andricus curvator
CCCCCCCCCCCCTTTCTCTGTCCACGTGGATATATTTTATGAAAATATAGATATCATTGGCCTCTCTCTCTCGGCCGCTTGGACCCCGTTATCACCGAATTGAGCCAAGCGAAATTCTATAGGAGCGGCTTACACCGGGGCTCCTTTTATTCCTATTTAATTTTTTAATTTACTATATTTTTTATATTTTATCAATTCATACAATATTATTCATATAACTATTTAACTATTTAATTATTCCTATTATTACACCAAACTCTCGGTTTCAGTCCCCCCGGTTTCCGCCTTCCTAGAACTGCCGTCTCAGGCAACGGTTGTTTACGTTTGGATCCCCCCAATTTGTGACCGAAGACAACCTTGGACACTGAACTGAAACCGAGAGTTAGGTGTATTCCTATTTAATTCACCCCTGTCTTCAGAAAAAATTCCTAACACCTGTGTAAATAGGACCAGAGTTTTTTCGAGTGCTTGAAAACCTTCCAGTGACCAAAATACACTAGGACAAAAATTACCATGGCCCAGGATTAAAAATTAGAAATACAACGTATTGTTGAATTTTTTATGTTTGATATTTAATGAAATTATCTTTATAATTTGTGGGTTACAATTTTGTATGCGCATTTGTGGGATTTTTTAGCACAAAAATACACTAAAAGAAATCGGCAAGACCGAGGTATCGAAATTGAAATTACAATAAATTTTCAAAATTTGGAATTTGGTATTTATAAGAATTTTTTCTTCTGTACTTCTATCCTAAAAAGGCCCACACAGGCGCAGAATAAATTTTCAACCATAATTTATAAAGATAATTTCAAATAATACCAAAATCAGAAGTTGAAAAATTCGCTGTATTTTTACATTCGATTCCTGGATCTTGTCGATTTTTTTCTAGTGTGTATTTTTTATATGCTGAAAAAACCTACATATATATGCTCAGAAGTATTTCAAACCGCAAGTTACAAAGATATTTTCATTAAATACCATAATCAGGATTTTAAAAATTCTTCACGAATTTACAAAGGTGTTCAGAATTTTTTTCCGAAAAAAGGGGTGAATTAAATAAGAATTATCTCCGTTTTTTACGAATACAACAAAAGCTGCGTATCTTATAAAAAAGTGTTTGATAAAAAATGTGTACATCTTTTTTGGGTGCACAATTTCTGTTGATTCATTTTTTTCCATATCTTGCATAGTTTGACCGCAAAATGAAATTTTTTATGTTTAATTATTTTTGTGCGATCAAAATTCAAATTTTCGATTTTTCAAAAAATTCAAAAAGTTCTTTTTATAATATTGTAGGGCTTTCAAAAATCAATGTTTTTATTCTCTTGATTTTTTTTCATATCATGCGTCGTTTGGCTTAAAATTTTCATATTCGTTTGTTTTTTGAATTTTGAATTTTGAAAACGCTAAAACTCTGATAATTGTGCTTTTATCGAAAAAAGTCGTAAAAATAAATTGTTCAACTTTTCGAGAATATCCTTCCATAGTAGAATTTTTAAATCTTAAAAAAAATTTGTCTCAAAATTTTTCAAAATGCTTTAGCTTTTTGAATTTTTATCCAAAATAGCTGGCTAACAAACTTTTTTATTTCAACTAACCTTTCTTTTCATACCCTTAAAAGGTATGCCAAAGCACGATCCAATCCGAGTAGTATTTCAAAAGTTATCCGATATACAGACGACAACAACGACAGACAGACAGACACCGACGTAAAAACTATTTTTTCTCACTCAGGGGGCCTCAAGACGTCGATATTTGAAGGAATCCGCGCAATTCATTTTTCACATAAAACCAATGCCTTCTCATTGAGATGAGAATGTAAAAATTCGAGTGTACCTCGAGTATATCTTGTCTCATTTCAGTATATTTTTCGCATATTTAGAGGAGCGTGTGTCCTCGTGGATCCTAGCCCCCCCCCCCCCCCGGTCCCCCTCGTGGACGAGCGTGGAATTTTTCCATACTCCCCTCCCCCCTACACTGTCCACGTGGTATATGGATGGCCCCTAATGCGACGTTTCGATAACAGACCGCTACGCTATCCTCATTAGGCATATCTTACCCTAGTTTTTAGTTATATTCCATATGAGATTTTTTAAGAGACGATTATTATACATGTTTATTAAGATTTTGTCATAAAAACAACCGCGGCATTGCACCGGGAAGGGTGCCATTCCAGAAAATGTTACCCGCTCCTGGCGAGATAGCGGTAACGTTTTAGCTGTAACGTCTCACGACCGTGAGATAGGTGGTTACACCCTGTGATATACTCAATATGAGGGTCCGAAAAAAGCGTTGGGCACCCTCACAACACGGAGCCACCCAAGGACGACCGTTATGAACCAGTAAAAACTTTGCACCTCTCAGAGTACCGACGACGATTATCTTAACAGAATATTCTGTGTATAGCCGTCGCAGATGTACCCTTGGAAATTGCGAAAAATGAGAGATAGCGGCAATAGTGTGAGGCAAAAGTGGAGCAAGCTCATGGTGTGCTTCCCAGATGCGATGGTATGTAACTCTCTTTTTTCAGAGGAGTATGAGCCTCTTTATGCAACCTACTATATCCGAATGCACCTTCAAGCTTTTTAACAGACAAATGATAAGGTCCTGGTCCTGAAGCATCGCCGAGGTCAGCAATTTACGTGTCGATTTTTTTCCCAATAGTAGGTGCCCAAAAATTCCCAAGAACTCACAAAAACGAAGTATTCGATTTTTGGAAACAGAACTTTACGTAATTTTTGTTTTAATAGGATTATTTTCTTAAATTCTGCTTTTCTTTTCAAACTTGCATAAACAGGGCAATTCATAACCGACTGTAAAGTTTAAAGGCTGAATTTGTTTCTTTCAGAGAGTAGTTTTATGAAAAATGTTTACCATGTACAATACCGGCAGAAAGTTTGAGTACATTTCCTTCGACCGTTTCAAAATTCATACTTCACCTAGAAGACGAATATCTGTGCAGAAAATAAATCTACGACTGTGAAAGTACACTAGAGTCTCGATAGATGAATAATATGGGGGGTTGCCTGAAAATAGCCTTGTTCATATAGCGCGTACAGCGAAACGTTAACAGTCAGGGCCACCTGAACCGTTTCCATAATATTGCGCAATCTACTGGACTGAGTAGTACTGCATGCGTCCCTTCAGAGGCGGAGTAACAACCGTCTCTCGCACTGCCCCCTAAGAAACTGCGGGGACCAGCAATTCTAGGAATTCATATAACGCGTGCGATCGCGGGTTCAAATAGTGAGACTCTGGTGTAGTATTATTTTAAAGATTAGGAAATTACGCGTCGAATCGTTCTACGTTGAAACGATTTTAATTAACGAGTCAACAAATATTTATCTTCAAAGTTACAATTTTTTTTTAGCAAAATAAACATTTTGAAATCTTGAGTTCAACTCTGCCAAATCTAGAAGAGTGTTCCTAAAAATGTGAAAAATTCGTAAAATCAAGAGTAAACCCTACTCTTTAAATCTAAATCAAGAACATGATTAAATATTAGTAAATGGCTGAGTATTCATAAAACATATTTACTCGTTCAATAGAATTTTTGGGAATGAAAAGTCCGAAATTCTTTGTTAACCTCCATTTTTGACAAGGTGAAGCTTCTGATTCCATTAGATATAGATATACAATAGAATATAAAGAAATTTGACGTTGAATTTTAGAAAAAAATGAAGGTTAACGACGAATCTGAGACTTTTGGCTTCCCGAACATTTCTATTGCACGAGTAAATATTTTGAATGAATACTCAGAAATTACACAATATTTAATCGGGCTCTTGATTTAGATTTAAAGAGTAGGATTTACTTTTGAGTTTAAGATATTTCCAAATTTTTAGGAACACTTTTCTAGATTTTGGCAAATAGTAAACTCAAGATTTCAAAACGTTTATTTTGCTAAAATAACCTTTTAAATTTGAAGATAAATATTTTTTTACTCGTTCATTAACCCCTTCACAGTTAGGTAAAAAAGATCATATCGTGCGAAAAATTTTTTCGAGAAAAAACACTTCAGAATCGCGTGATATTTGCAGGGTCAATGTTTTTGGTGTCGCTGAATCCAAATCTGAAGTTGGATTTTCAAAATTCAAAATGGCGGATCCAATATGGCGAAAATGAAATGGTAAACATGTTTGGTACTGGTAAAATTGGCGGTACATAGGTTTCTGGGGTCGCTGATTTCAAATCTGATGTTAGGTTTTTAAAATTCAAAAATTCGGATCCAATATGCCGGACATGAATTATTAATAACGTTCGGACCTTGATAAAATTAGTGATACTTTGGTTTTCGGGGTCGCTGAAGCGAAATATTGTTTTGGATTTTCCAAATTCAAAATGGCGGATCCAATATTGTATACCATTAAGCCAATTCCCTTTCAGGGTAGGCGTGACACTACCCGATTCGGGTAGTGTTTCTAGGTGGATAGTTTTCTTGTTGGTTGATTTTGATTGTTGATTTTGATCTTGTTGGTTTGCATGGTGAACATAAAATATTAAAAATGTTTGGAAATTGCTAAAATTGGTGATACTCAGGTTTTTGGGGTTGTTGAATCGAAATCTGATGCTTGGTTTAAAAAACTCAAAATCGTGGATCCAATATGGCCGACATGAATTATTAAAAATGTTTGGATACTGCTAAAATTGGTAATACTTAGGTTCTTGGGGTCGTTGAATCGAAGTCTGATGCTTGATTTAAAAAATTCGAAATCGCGGATCTAATATGGCGGACCAAAATGATCAAAAATGTTTAAAACTTGATCGGATAGTTTATATTTACGCGACTTTGAGTTTCAAAAATCCAACATCAGATTTGAAGTCAGCGACCCCAAAAATGTAAGTATCATCAATTTTATCAAGGTCAGAACATTTTTGATAACTTATGTCCGCCATATTTGATCCGCCATTTCGAATTTTGAAAATCCAACATCAGATTTGAATTCAGCGATACCAAAAACCCTAATATACTCAGGCACAATTAAATCGGATCACGTTAAATAATTTTCTTCTGAAATGCCCATATAAGTGTCACTGACAGTGAAGGGGTTAAAATAATTCAAACGTCGACGGATTCGACGCGAAATTTCTTATTCTTTCAAATGATTCTACTTGCAAAGTCGTAGATTCAGTTTCTGCGCAGATATTCGTCTTTCAAGTGAAGTATGAATTTTCAAACGGTGAAAGAAAGTGTACGCAATCTTTCTGTCGGTAGTGTACATATATTCAAAACTAAAAAATAAGGCCACCTTCAAAGTTGTCTATAAATTCACTAGATTTTACGAGGTATATTATAATAAATAAAAATTTCATAGAAATAATTTTAGTGAAGCCTTTGTTTTTCTCTTAAATTAATATTTAGCTGTCTCAAAGTGCTACTTTTCATCAAATTTATCATTTTCACATCGATTTAATTTCTACATTTTAAAGTTTATATGTGAATACAGTGAATTTTTGAAATGACCTCTATTTTCACGGTTTTCATGATTTATTATGAAAAAGATTGACTTTTTATAAAAATATTCTACAGGGGAATGCTGTATTTTGTAAAAATACAATTTTTTATGCCCAACATTTTTTGGTGACATCATTATTTTTCGATAAAATCTAACAAAAATGAAAAATCACACTGGTTTTTCCTGATTTTGATCAAAAAAAGAACTATATCTTAAAAGGTATCAATTTCAGAGAAAATGTTGTATACAAAAAATGTAGATCTCAATAAAGTACACATTTGTTCTGTGAAACATTTTTTCATGCATTCCATAGTTTAAGAGTTTCACTAGTTTTTATGGCGAAAGAAAAGTTCCTTGTAGTTTTTCTAATTTATTAACGAAGGTATTGATTTTTCATGATACACTTTTATAGCAGGCTTGAAAATTTTGAAAACCCAAAACTATTTTGTGTTCAATATTTTTTTCTACAATTAATATTTTTCACAAAAAAAAATCTTTTTTGTTTTAAAAGAATTGTTGACTTTCATTTTTCTGTGTATTTTTTATTGAAGAAGGCTTAGAAAACAATTCCAGATAATAATTGTGTGATAATTGTTCATCACTCCGTTATATGAACTGGAAAACTGAGTTCCGTAAAATTCGAAACGATTCGGAAAATACCTCATACACAAGTGTGTATGTTTTGTTTATTATACATATGTGAAGGTCGATGTCATAGGGGTGGTTTTGTTGTTAAAATAGAGGTTAGTTAATCGTTTTGAGCGCACAGTTTTTTCAAAATAATTTTCTAACAGATTTGAAGAGTGATTATCTTTCTGGAAGCATATTAATTTGCCAAATCGACTTTCAAATATTTGCCGCACGTCATATACAGTTTGGCGGAAAACTGTTCCCATTGGCCGGTAGCTCAAGCAGTAGCACTTCGGCTTCATAGTTAGATGGTTGCGTGTTCGATTCTCGCTGCCTGCACTTTAATGTTCATTTATTATAATATTTATAAATATAATTTCCTTTGATATCCTTCCAAAAATCTGCAAATAATAATTTTTGTTAATGCCGGTTTTCATAAAAAAACATACTTTTTTTTAAGTTTATCATGTTTTTCGCAACAAATTTATTTTCTATAAATGTTATTAATTTTTTCTATAATGTTTACCAGTTATATATAAGATATTATACTTTTTTGAGCTTTTCATGAAAATAACTATAAATAAAAAACTGTATTAAAAATAAAATTCAATTTTGTACAATTTATTCACATTCTACTTTTACAATTCCTAATCAGTCAGAAGTATTAAGCAGAAGTACCGCACCAGCCAGATATTACAAAAATAATTATTTGCATGATTTTTTAAGATGATTACAGTAAATTATATTTATAAATATTTTAATACATAATAGATAATTTTAAAGAGTGGAGGCATTGGGAATCGAACACGCAACCTTCCGGCTACGAGGACGAAGTGGTACAGCCTGAGCTACCGGCCGATGGGAATTGTTTTTCGCCAAACTGCAAATGGCCTGTGGAGAATATTGGAAAATCAAATTTCTTTAAAATCGCATATTACTGCTTTAAAAAATTAATTGATTGAAAAAATTATGAACTGAAACTAAAATTTACAATTGGCGGTCTCCCCTAAATAGTCAACAATTTAAACTCAATTTTCGGATGTTATTATTGTAAGTTAGGAAATAAGGAACTAATTCAGTATTTAAGAGATCAAGTATCGTTTTTGCGCAAAACTAGATATGAAGCTCTTTATCTAGAAGAGCAACATCCTCCAGCGAACATACCACCCGTTCGAGCAAGATCACCTTTGCAGATAGCCGATAATGCCAACACGATTAGTAGAACAAAAATCCACCAGAAAGTATTTCTCAGGATGGACAAATTAGCTGAAGCTAATACTACTCTCCCCGATTTTCTCCCCGAAGGTATTAATTTCTGGAATCTGAAATGTGTAAATTACGAGAAGGCGGTCTCCCTGCTTAGCGACAATAGAAGTAACGATACTTCAGTAAGCCTGACTAAGACTCGCGAGCGTATTGCACAGCTTCAGATAAAAATTAAAAAGGCGAGACGTCATGCGTCAAATGTTCAGTGGATGATTAGCTATATAACATCAAATAAAAAATTCACTCCAAAACTTAGGGCATCTGCTCGAAACTTAAGGAAAGCAAATCACACGCTGAACAAGAATAAACTGTAGATCATCAAGCCGCACTGGACGCAAAAAATAAGATATGTTTCGACAGCGAGAGAGCGCCTTGAACGGCTAGTAAGATGGATTCAGGAAAATTCCACCTTTTCTACTCATCCTTCCCGTCTGTTCAATAAAACGTCATGTGCTGTTAAAAATCCGCCTAGTCGAGAAGAGATTCAAGTCTTCTGGGAGCAAGTGTATGGAGATACTTATCAGCTAAATGAAGACGCTTCAGATATATCACTCTTTCGTAACTTTCGCCAAAGGCAAAGGTTACAAGGTCCAGAAGAAGAATTTCCACTAATTATTGCTGAAGATAGTTATCGCTTGAACTAAGAACTTTGCAGCGCCAGGGCCAGATAAAATCAACAACTTTTGGTGGTAGAAGTTCGCTTCCACGCACCAACATCTAGTTCGTATATTTGCTACTTTCTTAAAAGGAGAAAACCCCATCCCGCAGTGGCTAGTACAAGGACGCACGGTACTGATCCCTAAGACCGGAGATTTGTCAAGTCCAAAGAACTAAAGGGCCATAGCTTGTTTAAACACCAGCTACAAGCTATTCACTGGCATCCTCAAAGAGAGGATATTAACATATATCGAGCTGGTATAGAGTGGAATAGTTGAACAACGTGGATGCAAGAGAGGCCTGGCAAGTTGCAGGGAGAACCTGTTAATAGACAGGTGTATTACCCAGGACTCGATCAGGTAACGACGCAATCTGTCCATGGTTGGGATTAACTACCGTAACGCATTCGATAACACGAAAAATGAGCTACTTATCAAACTTCTTGAATGCCTTGAGGTGCATCGAAAAATAGTGTGATGCATAAAAGAGCTTATGCTCTTGTGGCGGACAAGATTTGTCATAACATCTGACAAAAGACAAGTGTGTTCCGAGGAAAAAGCTCTGGATACGTATGTGGCCCACCGAACAGAAGAGAATATAAAGTCAACCACCTTTTATGCATGGACGACCTTGAACTCTTTGCTTCTTCAAAAGAGGACCTTAACATCCTTGTGGCGGCGGTAAATAGGTACTCTAATGCGATGGCATGAGCTTTGGACTGGACAAGTGTGCCTGCGTCCACCTACACCAAGGAAGACTAGAAACTACATCATCGCGTGACATTCCGGATGTGCAACTCATAGGCGGAAATACCATTCAACATCTTGGTAATGGAGAAACATATAAATCTCTTGGAATACCGCAAGGGGAAACCCAACATGTGCATGTGTTAAAATCTTCCCTTGAAAAAAGGTATCTCCTAATTCTCAGAAAAATTTGGGCTTCCGAATTATCTGGGAAAAATTAAAATCCACGCGACCAATATGCTGGCTGTTCCTATACTGCTCTACACATTTGGTGCTGTAAAATGGAACGTCGATAAGTTTAAGCAACTTGACCCAAGCACACGCAAGATGATGACAATCCATCGAAGTCATCATCCTAGATCTTCCGTACTTCGATTATACCTCCCTCGAGATAAAGGGGGTAGAGGCTTGCCAAGCTTGGAGTTTCCTCATCGAAGAACGGTTCTGGCTACAGCCTGCTCAGTTATAAATAGCACAGATTCTCTTATGCGATTCCTACATCAACATGAAGTCTTCAATGCTGCGACGTTTCTATACCGTGCCGCAGATAGGGCCGCAGAGGAGCTTGGACATCAATTTGTTTCCAGCGACACTACACATGGCCCATCATCACTAACACCTTTGGTACTCAAAATTCGTGTGCAGGAAGCAGAACATACGCTTCTACTAAGAGAACACGCTGACAAGCCCCTTCATGAAAATTCTACGGCATTATACGTAGAGTAGAGCTAGCGATGGGTCTGTCCAACATGTTTCTCAAGCCTGCTGGATTGAGATCGGAGACTGAGGGATTTCTTTTTGCCTGTCAAGACTGAGTTATAGACACCTTAGTTTACCGCGAGCGCATAATGAATGTACCTGTAGGCGATACCAACTGCCGAGCGTGTAAGCAAGAGCCAGAAACACTTGGACCACCTTAGGTACTTCTATGATGTTGGTCTATTGTCCGTCTAGCCAAACGCCCAGGGGGAACTCGAGTCCGTTGTGGACAATGATCAGTGTAAGATCTGCTGGCATTTCTCATTCTCTACCACTCAACGTATCAGTGCTACAAAGCCTGATATTGTCCTCCAAGATCTGAAGACGAAGATCATTTACGTGATTGAATCCTTGGCACCAGCCGATGATAATATCACGGCAAAGGAGGAAGAAAAACGGGCGAAATATCAAGCACTTCTTTTCGAGCTGAGCAGGGTGTACCAAGGCTACAAAGTCCATCTTGTAGTTCTCGTAATCGGCTGTCTTGGAGGTATGAAAGCTTAATTTCTTAGTCAACGCAACAAAATCCCGGCTTGCCTGTGTCAGTCTCAATCCATCGCGAGCCGTGTGCAAAAGGTTGTTCTTCTGGGATCTCTTCGTCTGGTCCGTCAACACTGTTCTTCATAACATTCTACAAAGATTACTAGCTCTAAAAAAGTATCCAGAGGTGAAACTTTCATCTCCAGCTGTGCCGTCTGCCGTGTAAGGTCATCCGCGGCTAGAGACCAGACTCCAAGGAATAGTGTTATACGAAGTCTCTTGCGTAAATTTGATGGAAACACTGCGAATATCATCCACTTAAAGGAGCTTTGCGAAAGCGTCATAACATCTGAGGGGGAATGACCATCAATCACTGCCGAAGAGTTGAAGAAAGCACTGAGGGGTACGAAGAACTTCTACACTGCAGGACCAGATGGTATTAAGAACATCTCGTGTCAGAAGTTTAGTTGTAAACATCAACGTTTGGCCCGCCTCTTCACCTCATATTTAAAGTTAGAGACGCCCATTCCGCAGTGACTGATGTTAGGATGCACTGTTCTCCTACCGAAGAAGGGCGAGTTGTCCAACTTAAGGAACTACGGGCCAATAAATTGTCTGAACACGCTGTATAAGATCTTTACAACAATCCTGACCGAAAGGATTGTTCGGGGAATTTGACCTGTGTGGGGAGAGACGTTCGAACAACGTGACTGGAAGAAAGGTGTAGCAGGCTGCCGAGAGAACCTGCTAATTGACCGGTGCGTCTGCAAACATCGAGCAGCGCACCAGCGCTGCCCCTATTTATCACACTACGAAATTCTCCTCGGTACCCTTGCGGGAAACGAATCGACGCGAGGATAAGGTCACTCATGTATTTTATATGGATGACCTGAATATCTATGCTGAATATCTGATATGAAACTATCGCTGGCTCGTAACAACGAAGTCATGTCCACATGCCAAAAACATGCCAAGGCATTTGCGAGATGGATTCCGAGAGCTGACATTCTTGGGTCGCCCCGTGTCCTCAAGAAGCACTAGTGTTTCGCCGACCCGTCATTGTGAATCCATCGTGCCCTGGAGCCACCCATTTCACGGAACTTTTAGTTCTAGAAAAATCGGCTCTTCTCTTTCTCAATGATTGACTCTATATCCCTCGGCGAAAAAGACTGATCTTTTACATTTCTGGAAAAGTTTGCGTTAATTTTCTTGTCGAGGAGCTGTTCAAAGAAGGTTTTAACATCTGCTTTCTTCATGTCGGCTTTTAGAAGTGAGGCATTTAGATGAAGTAGTGCACTTTCTTCACTTCCTGATCGCTGCCATATCTCAGTGGATGCCTGCTTTTCGCGATGTCTTAATGGCGCTTCCACTTTTTCGTCTGCGGCTTGTTCTTGCGCCATGAAGCCTCTACGAACAGGGATAGTTTTGGCATCATAGCAGTCCAGCAAGTCATCCCTGAGTCGGTCCGTCGTCGGCTTTCCATTCAAATTATTTTCAGCAACCCGAACTATAGGCTGCGCGTTTGATCATTTATGCACCGCATTTACAAATGGGTATGGTGTTGTCATAGTTTTTCCTACGTGTGCTCCCAACGAAGGTCCGGAGCAGTAGTGCGCATGCGTAAAGAGGAGTATCTCATTGGGAGAGAAAAGGGAATAATGAACTATTCTCTTGAATATCTAGTCAACGCCAATGAAAAGGCTCTACTTGACGCAAGCGCTGTAGTGCACCTGGCGATCGTTGGGAGCACTGTACCTCACCCAGGTGCCATTCAGCTTTCGGCACGGTTATTACACCTCAGCTTGGGGTTTTTGCCTTTGGGAGCATCCATGGGCAATTTCCCGCGTCTGCTTATTAGGTATTGTAACCGTATTTAGCAGAAACCCGCGGTACAACACGTGGTATATATATATATATATATATATATATATATATATATATATACATGCTGCCTCAAAGGCGCATTCAGGACACAACATCAGTGAAGGAGTCTCTCCGAAGCAGATACAAGCATCTTCTTCGACAGATTTGGCCGTCTAATCTGTCGGCGTTGAACAAGGTATCTGCGACTAGCATGCTTACCGTCCCGGTTCTACTCTACTCGTTTGGGGTGATTCAATGGACGAAGAACGAGCTTCCGGCCCTTGATATCACCACACGTAAGATCACGCATATGCATAAAAGCTTGCATATCAGTTAAAAATGGTCAGGAACCACGAGATGATTGGCGAAGGAGCGTTCCTTTACAAAGCCGCGGAGCAAGCGGCCGAGACCCTTGGCCTGAATTTTAACATCAGAAGTGAGGAGAGTGCATTACTTCATCTAGATGCTTCACTTCTAAAAACCAAAGTGAAGAAAGCAGAGGTTGAAAAATTTCACCAGCAGCTACTCGACAAGAAAATGCACGGAAACTTTCACAGAAATGTAGAAAAACCGTCCTTGTCGAAGGAGCAAACTTTTTCTTTCCTCAAGTCATCAGGGCTTAATTCAGGTACAGAGGGTTTCATTTTCGTATGCCAGGACGGTGTCATTTGCACTCGTGGCCTGACATCGTTTTTCAAGACTTCGAGAAACGAACTATATTCTTGATCAAATTCTCGGCTCCGTCCGAATACAACATCACTGCCAAGGAGAAAGAAAAGGAGGAGAGGTATCAAGACCTTAAAAGAGAGCTGCAACGAATGAACCCAAAATATTCGGTACAAGTAATTGTCGTACAAGTAATTCGTGTCCTCAAGACACACGAGGGTTTCGCCGGCCTGTCGTTGTGATTTCATCGTGCCCCGGGACCACCCATCTCACGGTTGTGAGACGTGGCCATAAGTGTGATTTACCGCGGTTCTACTGGGAGCCGGTGTCATTTTTAGATGGCAGTTGCTCTCAGTGTAACCCTGCGGTGGTTGTTTAACCTTTTTTTTAAATTATATATACATGAAATAATGAAGTAAATTATATACATAATTATGTCACTAACGGCTCCAAAAATTCTCAGATGGAATGTAACTAATAACTAGAATAAGATATGCCTGATGAGGATAGCAGTATGCTATCGAAACGTCGCAAGCAAGAATTGTATCTTACGTGAAACTCTCTACAAGAATCGTAAAGAAAACGAAAAAATTTCAGTTTTTTCGTTTCTACCACTTTCCAAGTAAATCACTCCAAATTAGATCACTTGGACATTTATCTTAATGGTTTTAGAATTATTCGATGTTACTTAGTTTTTGATGAGAAGTTTGACTTTAAATTGAAAAGGATTAGTTTTTTGCGATGACACATAACCCCTGATTGGTAGCATCAAGTAAAAAGAAACAGATATCCCGCAAGTAAACTTCTTTGTTCAAATTGAAAAACCTACAATCGTTTGAAATTGTGCTAACCCAAGCAGTACTAAAAATCTCTGATGACTTTGCATCATGATAACTCGATCGGAAATAAAGCTAGACATTTTTTTTAAACTTCTAGAAAGCTTATGCAGGTCTGTGTCGAATGCCTCCTAGTATTTCTGACTTTTTAAGAGGATATATCACGTAAGACCTAGGGAAGTTGTAGAAAAAATCTAAAATATACACGACGCAATGTTTGAAATCTGATCGCTGATTTAATTGCAAGCTAATAAAACTTATAAACTCCTCAAAAGTTCCCGAAATATGACTAAAAATGTCCAAGCGTGGTCTTCGTTGAGTTTCAATCGGCGACCTGTCAACCGGTCGGCCGACTGAAATTCGACGCACACACGCTTGGGCATTTTTAGTCACTTCTCGGGAATCCATAATAATTTTTTAAGTTTTATTAACTTCAATTAAAGATACAATTTCAAAGATTGCTACGTGTGAATTTTAGATTTTTTCTACAACTGCTCTAGGTCATACCACAAGTTGAAGTCGAGGTACAAAATATGAGAAATTCTTGAATTTTTTCTTGAAACTTCTGTTGTGATATATCCTCTTGATAATGTAAAAAATTCTCTACGAGGAATCATTTGACGCACAATTAAATACATAAGCTTTTTAGCTGCTTTAACAAATTTCCTAGCTGTATTTCCGAACAAGTTATGGTGATTCAAAGTCAACAGAGATTTGTAAAGCCGCTAACGCTAGCAGAGTAGATCATTTCCGACGGTAGTGTATTAAATAAACATGCCCCACTTATGCATTCGATTATAAGCTTTTTCAAGAAAATTGTTTATAGTATTAAGAATGATTCTTATATATATATTTATATTTAAATAAATATATAATAAATATTATTTATTTTTTTTTTTTTTTTCTCGGTTTCGGTTTCGATTCCTTTGGAATAGAACCGAAGGGCCTATGACAAAGCCACCGAACGCGTCCTCGGGTTGCGGATAGAGGGTTCCTGTACCAAGGGTTTCTGCTGAATATGGTTACAATAATTAATAAGCAGTCGCGGACAATTGTCCAGGGATGGTCCCGAAGGAATAACTCCTAAGCGGAGGCGTAACAACCGTGCCGAAAGCTGAATGGCACCTGGGTTAGGTATCTCAAACGGTGACTCTGGGATACCGGGCGACCTCTCAGAGTATGCAGCCTTATCCTTGCACACGGGGCTCTACAAGGACGGACTAACCCTTTCCGTAGCTGCTCGTGGGAACAACAATGAAACCACCAAAACACCAAAATGTTGTAGATGCGGTTCAAGACAATCGAACGCGCAGAGCACCCGACAATGGGTCGGCAAACAATGCCGATCAGCCTAGAGTTCGGGGTGCTGAAAATAATTTAGATGGAAACATGACGACGAACCGGCGAAACGCCCACATTGAGTGGACGGATCGACTCAGGCATGACGTGCTAGACTGCTACGATGCCAGCATTATCCCTGTTCGCGGAGGCTTTATGGCGCGTATGTACACTCTGTGGTGCCAGAAACACCCAGAGCTTCAGCACGTTTCGCATCAGTCTTTGCGAAATCAAGCCGACTACCTCGGGAAAAATGGATATGTACGCGGAGCGCTTCCCCAACCGCTGCTTTACGAAGCTGCAGACGAAGATGAGGAAGCGACATTGAGACCAACCGCAGAAAGCTGGCACCTTCTGAGAGATGATCGCAATTTCATTACTAGAAGGAACATTAACATGCAAGTTCCTCCTAAGCCCCAAGATCTGGCTGAAATGGATGCCTTCCTTCGTGGAGATATCTCGCAAGAGTCCGACCTCTGGACCATCAATTGCTCAGTTTATGGTCCTGCGAGAACTTTAGCTGATTCAAATCGAAGGCTGAAACCAACGATGGATCAAAAGACCAAAAGACGCTTGCATCAACTGAACAAGAAGATTGGATGGGCAAGACAGAATGCGTCCCGTGTTCAATGAGTGATTGACTAAATAACATCTGGTAGACCGTTTACGGAAAAGGTTCGAAAGTTCGCCCAAGAACTAAGGATCTTGAATCACACACTAAACAAGTCAAAGCTACTGACAATCAAGCAGCATATTGTTGACAAAATACGGCTGTTATCTGACGCAAGGAGGTGAATACAGAAGAGGGAGAGATGGATCAGGGAGAATCAACAGTTTCTCGCTGACCCATCGCGCCTCTTCACCGATCTACCTGTTTCTGTAAAAAATCCACCCAAGCCCAAGGAGGTAGAGACTTTTTGGAGAGAGGTGTACATGATCCCGAAAACACTAGAGTTGAAAGAAGATACTGAGAATATCATCCGCTTCAAGGAATTTTGCGACAACCTCATAAAATCTGAGGAGGAATGTCCATCAATCACTGCCGAAGAGGTGAAAAAAGCACTTAGAGGCACGAAGAACTTTTCCGCTGCTGGACCAGATTGTATCAAGAACTTTTGGTGGAAGAAGTTTACTTTTACACACCAACATTTGGCCCGCATATTCACCTCATATTTAAAGTCGGAGACGCCCATTCCGCAGTGGCTGGTGTTAGGACGCACTATACTCCTTCCAAAAAAAGGCAACTTGTCCAACCCAGAGAATTACAGGCCAATAACTTGTTTGAACACGCTGTATAAGATCTTTACAGCTGTCCTCAACAACAGGATTGTTCGAAGAATTGAGCCTGTATGGCGAGAGATGTACGAACAACGTGGCTCGAAAAAAGGTGTAGCAGGCTGTCGAGAGAATCTGCTGATTGACAGGTGTGTCTGTAAAGACGCTGCAGCCCATCAGCGCGTCCTGTCAATGGCCTGGATTGACTACCGGAAAGCTTTCGATTCAACCTCTCCTAGACTTATCATCTGTCTGTTGGAAAGCTTGAAGGTACATCCACACATAGTGAGATGCATAGAGAGATTGATGCCTCTTTGGAAAACTAGATTTACTATCTCATCTAGAAATTATCGTGTGACAACGAACAACGTCACCTTCCAGAGAGGCGTCTTTCAAGGTGATACCATGAGCCCTTTGCTTTTTTGCATCACACTTTTGCCTCTATCTCTCGCACTACGAAATTCTCCTGGATACCTCTGTGACAACACTAATCAGCGCGAGCATAAGGTCACTCATCTATTTTATATGGATGACCTGAAGATCTATGCCTCTGGTAGAAGCAAACTTCAAACTGCTATGAATATTGTCAAGAACTACACAGGAGAGATTGGGATGGACTTTGGCTTGGACAAGTGTGCCAAAATTTATCTGAAGAAAGGAAAGATTACTGGCGTTCCCAAGGACCCTGAGCTTGTGGATATAAGTGTTATCAGACATCTTAATACTGGAGAGACCTATACATACCTGGGCGTGCCTCAAAACCGCATTCAGGACGTAACATCAGTGAAGGAGTCTCTCCGAAGCAGATACAAGCATCTTCTTCGACAGATTTGGTCTTCCAATCTGTCGGCGTTGAACAAAGTATCTGCGACTAACATGCTTGCCGTCCCGGTTCTACTCTACTCGTTTGGGGTAGTTCAATGGACGAAGAACGAGCTTAAGGCCCTTGATGTCATTACACGTAAGGTCATGCATATGCATAAAAGCTTGCATATCAATTCGTCAGTTCCGCGATTATATATTTCACGCCGTCAAGGTGGACGCGGACTTCTGAATCTCCAGTGTCTTCATAACCGGATTGTTCTAAGTACAGCTTACATCGTTGCGAATGGCAGAGATCCTCTCATAAAGATGGTCAGGAACCACGAGATGATTGGCGAAGGAGCGTTCCTTTACAAAGCCGCGGAGCAAGCGGCCGAGACCCTTGGCCTGAATTTTAACATCAGAAGTCAGGAAAGTGCATTATTTCATCTAGATGCTTCACTTCTAAAAACCAAAGTGAAGAAATCAGAGGTTGCAAATTTTCACCAAGAGCTACTCGACAAGAAAATGCACGGAAACTTTCACAGAAATGTAGAAAAACAGTCCTTGTCGAAGGAGCAAACTTTTGCTTTCCTCAAATCATCAGGGCTTAATTCAGGTACAGAGGGTTTTATTTTCGCATGCCAGGACAGGTAGGTGATTGCAACATTGTTCGCATTATTAATTAAAAGAAGCTAGAAGGTTGAATTTGAAAAAATGCTTGATTTGCTTTAAGAAACGCTGCTAATGGATTGTTGTAGTTTAGCATCCGATAACAGTACAACAAACATTTTTTAAATCGGTTAATTTCTCCTGTTCGATTATAGGATTTGAATTTTAGATTTCTCTGTGAGAAAGAAAACTATAGGAAGTTTTTTTAAAGTAAAGCTTTTCATGATGAAGAACTATAAAAAATTAGAAATAAAAAATATATTAAATAATATTAATAGCAAGTTACAATTTTTTGAAAATCTGAGAAAACCATTTTTCTTTAATTTACTTCATTGCACATTTAGAAAGAAGTTGTACATGTCGAACTTGAAAGTTCTTCAGTGGAAATCGAAAAAAAACATGTCATTATTTTTTTGTTATGAAAAAAAAATCATTTTTGTCGATTTAAAGCGTGGATATCGTTTAAAAAGTGCAAAATTCACGATTTTGAAACGCTTTTTTCATAATTGTTTAGTTCTCAACTGTAATTAGATTCTTTCCGTTTTAAATATTAATTTTTTGATATTTTCTAGAGTTAGAAAGAGCATATTATGCCTTGAAAAATTTCTATTCTTCTAATTCATAACTCAATATTTCATGGAAAAACTTCGCATGATAATCAGTTTTTCAGCGCTTAATCGAGAAATTTTCAATGCCAGAAAAAACTGTCCTTGGTTATATAATTCACTTAAGAGTAATTTCAAAATAGGGCAAAGTAAAATAATTTAATATTTTTTAATCAAATAATTCAGGTGACTTATTATTGTACTCATAAAACGGTTATTTGGGATACGCAATTTGGAAATAGTAGTCTACTACAAGTTTTCCAAGAATGTGACAAAACATTGTCCTCTTTCTACATTATACGTATCACGTTTTATATAACTGGTAGTTTAAGTAATTAAAAAAAAAAATATCCGATACGTTATTTCGGAAAAATGGTATTTCCAGAGAAGACCAGAAACTTACCCTACGGATCGTAATTTCCAGGCCAGTGCCATTCATTCGAAAATACTAAAAAAGTTCCAAACAACAACCGACTCAAGTGATGTCAGGGGTTCATAATTTTGCGCCTCGCGACATCTTGCGAAAGAAATCGCACGAATTAACGCCCAAAGCCGCACCTTCGTGCGACGAATCCCCCATTTAAACAAAATTTTAATTACCATGGTACGATATATATGAAACCACAGGAGACACTGATGAGCAGCTCGTGACGAAATCAGATCAAGATTCAGCAGATTCCGCGGCAGAAAATATTTTCGACAGTAGAGGTAGTACGTGCCATTTCATCCTCAGCTTAGCGGCACTTCTAATCGGCCAGAAATACGTTATTTTCACGTAACAAAAAAACTCAGATACAAGTTGTGACTGTGGAGAATAACTTCACCCCTTACGAAGAAAGAATTTCTGCTATCGCGGAACTGAGAATTCAAACCGGTCTTCTTCTAATCATCGAATTCAGCATTTCCTATTGGACTAGGGCTGCCGTGAAACTTTAGATTAGTGATGGCTACACAAAACTGATGAAACTATTTTTAAACTATGCGCAAGACGAATTACTATTGCTATCAAAATTTCGAACAACTGAAAGAGTTAAATTGTTTTTAAGAACCTAAAAACTTCGCAATAGTTCAAAGTTCGGGGTATAAATGGGCAGGATTTTACAACTGCGAGGTTGATCATTTTATCACACAACCACTTGCTTATTCCAGTTGACTGCATTTATTTAGGAGAGACCTCCCTACAGTGGTTAGCTTCCTACAGTGGACATTTGTAAATAAAAGCGAAATGCCTAATGTAAACCTAATTTGCGCATTTTGTATGATTTATATTTATAAAAATGCATCATAAGACGGAATTGCATGTTATACTTAATTATAATAAAAGAAAGAAGTATAAAAAACTATTTTTGACATGATCAAGAAAGTTTGTCCTCAACTTTAGTAATTTTTTCCGAGTATATAAGATTTTTCAGAGTTATTATTATTTATTATTATACCTTCAAGCCATTTCCCTTTCGGGGTAGGCGTGACTTGCTCGCTTGGAAAATAGTAGTGTGTAGGTGGGTATATAGGTATAAGGTAGATAGGTATATAGGTGTTAGGTATAGATATTTTAGATTGATCTGGAATTCTCGTGTTATTTATTTAAATGACACCTTCATTCCGCAACACTGCTCCGACCCAGGTAGCTGATAAATCTCTCTAGCGATCACCCCATGTGAAGAACCTCACAAAATTGTTATGTGTGGTTCCCCACTTGGGCCCATTTAGTATCCAAGGTCTTTGTTTTAGGCGTCATTCACACTATTGTCACTCTGTTTACAAACTATTTGTCGCCACACTTTTCTGTCCTGGCATACTACTCTAGCTTCCTTCACGTCCATGCATTTTTTTAGGCAAGCTCTCGTGTTTCTATGGCTTCTTATGTCTCTTCGGATTAGTGTCTCATTCATAGATTCTAACCATTCTTTTGGCGGTCTACCATTGGGCGTTCTGCCATTTATTTTACCTTTATACACTTGTTTAGTCAGTCGTTCATCTTTCATTCTTTCGAGATGACCGAACCATCTTAACTGATTTCTTTCCCATGTGTCAACTATTGTCTCTTTTGCACCAAATTCTTTGAGGATTATCTCTTTTCTGACTTTGTCCATCAGTGCTTTTCCGCATATTGTGCTCAGAGGTTTCATGCCAATCGCGTTAATTTTAGTCCTGTCCTTCTCTTGACAAGTCCATGTCTCGCTACCGTATAGTACAGTCGGTGCGAATATAGAATTATGTATGGCCATTTTAGCTTTTTTTGATACGTTTTTATTTCTGAGCATGGACCCTGCTCTACCGATAACCTGCTTACCCTTATTTATGCGCCTATCTAACTCCCCATCTATTTTTCCGTCGCTAGTGAATAGGCTACCCAGATATACGTACTTGTCAACTTGTTCTAATCTCTCATCATTTAGGACAATGTTGCACATTGTTTTCTCAGTTTTTCCTTCAAACACCATAATTTTTGTTTTATTTACGTTAATTTTAAGGCCCATGTTCTTCATGCTTGTATTAAGTCTATTCAACATTCTTTGCAAGTCGTCGATTGATTCTGCCATAATAATCTTGTCATCTGCGAAAGCTAACCCACGTACCTTCACTGTTTCGAGATCTACACCTTCTTCGTCGAAGAGGGCCATTCTTAGACACTTATCCATAAATATGATAAATAACCATGAGGACATAACGCATCCTTGTTTCACGCCTTGCATAATATCGAACCAGTCACTCAATTTCCCATTTACTCTTACACTCGCTTTACTATCTGTATATATTGATTTTATTGCTTGTAGGAGCCATCCATTGACTCCGTACTCTTTAAGGACTTCCCAAAGTTTATTTCTATTTATGTTACCTTGTCAAATGCTTTTTCTAGGTCAACAAATGCACAGAAAACTTTCTTTCCTACTCTCAAGCTTTTTTCTGTGATCTGTCTTAAACTAAATATCTGATCTATACATGGTCTTCCTGGCGTAAATCCACTTTGGACTTCCCATATCTTTTCTTCTGTAATTTTCATTATCCTACGAATGAGTATTTTTGAGTATATTTTACTTACGGTACTTAGTAAGCTGATACCTCTGTAATTACTGCAGTTGCTTTTATCTCCCTTTCTTTTGTATATTGGTACGATAATCGCTTTTCTCCAATCGTCTGGGACTTCTCCCATCTCGATACATAAATTTATCCATTCGCACAACCTGTGAGGTATGTACTCGCCACCATTTGAGCATTTCAGCGCTAATACTGTCTATGCAAGCCGCATTACCGTTTTTTAAGTTCTTCATTATATCTCTAACCTCAGTGAGACAGACTTTTTCAAATGGGTTTTCTAATGCATTATGTTCTATGTCGCAGTTCTGTTGCCCTATATCTTCACCTCCTAATAATTCTTTAAGAGAGTCTTTTGAAGCGTCTACTATCCCGTCTATATCATATAGCATTTCACCTTTGCTGTTTCTCATACTGACAAACTCTGTACTTTTACTTTCTTTTATCAGTTTAAATAATAGTTTCATAATTTCTTCAAAGCTGTTTTGTATTTTCCTCTCTTCTTCTGTTCTGATTTTTTCTTTACTCTCCTTGACTAGTCTTTTAACTTTCCTTTTTTTGTCTTTGTAACCATTTTCGAGTATATTTCTCTCCTCATCGCTAAGACCTGTGATGTTTAATGTTCTCTTGTGCGCTTTTTTCTTTTCTTGCTGGGCTGCTTGAATTTCATCATTCTACCACGCATCACCAGACTTTCTTCCTACCACAGCCGTACCACACACATCAATTGCAGTTTTAACAATGATATCCCGTGATAAAGTCCACGCGCCCTCTATATATTTATTGCTTATAAGCGCTTCCCAAGTTGCCCTATCTATGCGTTCGCTTAACTTATTTTGAAACTCTATTCGCACTTCCGGTTTCTGTAAATGTTCAATCTTTATTCGCGTTTGTTTCGTTTTTTTGTTCTCTTTCTTCTCCGTCCCCGCCCTAAGTTTATTTTGGAGACTAAAAGGTAATGATCAGTATTGCATTCGGGACCCCTCATGACTCTTGTATCTTTGAATAGTTCTCTTAGTCTTTCATCCGCAATAACGAAGTCAATTACACTGCGGTTATTTCCTTTACACCAGGTGTACGTGTGGATAATTTTATGTCGAAACCAAGTATTGGTAATAAATAGGCCCTTTTCTAAGCATAAGCTAATTTTTCCCCGTTATAATTTTTTCTTGTTGGATCCCCAAAATTACCTAGCACCCTTTCTGTATCTGTATCCTGACGTTGGACGTCGACCCATCCGTTCATATCTCCTAGCAGAATTATTCTTTCACCTTGATCGCAAGTACTTATCGTATCATTTAAAGTGTCCCAGAAGGCGTCTTTGACTTCTCGCGGCTCACTGTCAACTGGGGCGTAGCACGCGATGATAAATAATCTTCTAATTGCTACCTTCATTCTAACCCACAGCAATCTGGGCGATACATATCCTTGATCTTTGAGATGCTGTCTTGCTTTTTCATTCATAATTAAACCTACCCCTTGACTACCATGTGATTCACTATCTACTCCTGACCATATTTCAAAACCGTCTTTCAACACCCCATTTTCTATGTTTCTACTTTCGCAACCCTTTTCTTCGTCTCAGGTACACATAAAATATCTAGTTTCCTTGCATGCATAGTTTCTCGTAGTTCTCTTACCTTAAGATCATTCACTCCTCTAGCATTCCAAACACCCAGTCTCCATTCATCGCCTGAAACTCGAACTTTGCGTTTACCGTGTGTATGCATTTCCTCAATCAATGTTTCAGTCCATTCCGAGGCTACTTTATTGTTTGTATTATTCATGTTTAGATTGTACATCCAACTATCACATTTATGCGTGAAATTTGTTTTGCGAGCCGAAAATCATGTCCAAGTTAAGTAATGATTCATCGTACGGTGGAGAGTCTAGTTGTAACGTCAGTCCCACCAAAACTTCTGTTACTGGGGCGGGGAGGGGGGGGGGGTTGAGGACAGAGAAATGAAACCGAGAGTCTCAATTGGTTGGTGATTTATGCTGAGAAGGTTACCAGCCTTCAGCAGCGTTGAATTACATAGATGTTAATACGTTCCCATCTGCCAAATCCCAGCCTACCTCTAAACAAGGAACGATTTTGTTTAATAATATATATTCCTTGGTCATTAAACTATAATATTTTTTACCTTAGAATCTTACGTTCTATTGAAGAAAATTATTATACATATATTCCTTGAGGCTCTCATTTTCCTACTATGGATACCAGCATCATCCCTACAGTGGATTTTCAGTGATAACTTTTAGAGATAATTTACACTAATAGGTTGGTACTAAAATAGCAGAAGACAGAATCAGCTGATACTTTGAACATAGGTATAGTTGCAGCGTAATGTTATTGAATGTTTATCACAAATATAATATAATAGATTTAATAGTGCAATCATATCTGAAAGGTAGGTGCTCGAAATTATTATTCATTAAATCATATATTTTTAAATAACATATGTAGGTTATGTACAGTAGTATGTAGTGTGCAACAGCGTGTAGTGTTGACAATTTTAAGAGAAACATAACCTATAAATTAGTAGACTTAGATTCAATTCACTGTTTGTTCACGTAAAATAAAATAAATAATATAATTTTTATATTAAATTAATGTGTTTTCGAAATTGCAGAGAGATGTGAAGACGATAGTTAGATAACTCATTTCTAATAACGAAGCTGCATCCCGTAAAATGTAAGTAAAAATTTCTTTTTATTATTAAGGAATGTTTTCGTCCTTTATAATTATAATTAATTTCTGAATTTATTTGGTCTTATTAGAAAACAATGCGAAAATAAGAAAAAAAATTATTTCGAAAGTACCTTTATATTATAATATACCTTTATCTGTAAGTATTTAAAAAAATAATTATTTTAAAAACAAAATACAAATATAGACAAATTTTCATCACATGAGAGTCAGGTCCAATTTTGAAATTTTTGAGTTAATAGTATTTTTATATTTAGAGAATGGCAAAGACTGTTAAAATGTTTCGTTTTTATTAAGGCACGAATTAATTAACAAACATTCATTGGCGAACTCTACATTTTACTTTGAGATTGGACATTATCCTCTGGGTTTAGGTGACAATTCTAAAACATCATCATATTCAAAAATAATATTCAAAGCAGGGTTTTTCATATTCCTAAAAAGTCAACAACATCTTAATAATTTCTATTGCTCAATTATTTATTAAAATATGGCAGTACGGAAAATTATTTTTGGTTAATTTTCAATCGAATTTCATTTTATGAATACTTCAATTTAAATTTTTATTGGACATGGCACATTCTAACTCTGAAAAAAGTGAATTTTATTAAGTTAATATTTTGCTATGTCCCAAATAGCATTTTGATTTCTGCCAAATTAAATAATTAACGCTTAATTAGGGTTAAATATCATTAAAACTTTAAACGTCATTTTTTCAATATGACATTCAGTAAAAATAGCGTATTCTAACTCTCATGCGACGAAATGTATTCCATATATTTATATATTTAATATTTTATTTAATTTTTTTTTTTTTATATATATTTCCATATATTTATCTATGATTCTATTTTTTGTATTCTATTTTAAATGTAAAATAATAGTAACAGATCAATATTAATTTTGAAAAAGCTATAAAAAGATTATAAAATTTATTGTATTTCCAATTTGTTCAGCATATAAAATGAAATCAATAAAAAATTAATTTTTTTAAATGATTTATTTTTGCATTATTATTTATTACAGCATGCCAGGGAAGGAACGCAAAGTAGGCAAAACATCTGCGGAAGAGATGACAGAAGCTGTTAGATCGGTTGTGAAAGGCGGCTTACCAATTTTACTGGTTGCGAAAGAGATGAAAATAGGCTATGGGACTCTATGGCCCTATCTTAATAAATCTCGAAAGGCTGATGCGGATTCCAATATTCGTTACATCCCACCCTACGAAAATCGTAGAATATTTACAGATGAAGAAGAAATAATATGTAAATATATAACCGATTGCAGTGCCATGGAATATGGGCTAACTTCGAAGGAAGTTCGAAAACTATCATTTCAGTTCGCTATTAAAAATAATATCAAAATTCCGTCATCTTGGATAGATTTGCAAAGCGCTGGTGAAAAGTGGCTAAAAAGATTTATGGATCGACGAGGCATGAGTATTCGCAAGCCGGAAGGTTGCAGCTTAAGTCGTCTAACAGCTTTCAACCCATACAACGTTGGGACATTCTTCGAAAATTTAAAACAGATTTTCACAGAAAAACCCTGTCTGAGCACCGGGCATCGCATTTTTAACATAGACGAAACGGCTACCACAACTGTTCAAGCACCAACAAAAATCGTCGCTCCTAAAGGAGTTACACAGTTAAACAAATGCACAAGTGGAGAGCGGGGTCAACTTGTTACAACATGTGCAATCATTTCCGCAACAGGCAACTTTCTTCCACCAGCAATGGTTTTTCCTAGAACAAATTTTAAGGATAAAACGATTGAAGGGGCGCCACCTGGAACCCTTGGATTGGCGAATCCATCAGGATAGATGACAGCAGAAAATTTCCTTCACGTACTCAGGTACTTCATAAAGTACTCTGACAGCTCTCAAGAAGATCCAACTCTCATCATATTTGATAATCATGAATCTCATTCCTCAATTGAAATCATTGACACGGCTCGAGAAGCAGGGGTAACCCTTTTAACTCTGCCTCCGCACAGTAGTATTCGAATGCAACCTTTGGATATCGCCTGTTATCAGCCATTTAAGGCTCGCTACAATGTAGCTTGAGATTCATGGATGGCGGAAAATCTTGGCCGCCCCATGACTATTTAAGATGTCGCTGGTCGCGTTGGCAAAGCTCACAAGGAGGCCCTGACGCCATCAAACATTACATCTGGATTTGCAAAGAGTGGAATTTTCCCCTTCAATCCTAACATCTTCACTGAAGCAGACTTCCTCTGTTCATCCGTAACAGATCGACCGCTGGAAGTGCCAGTTGATCAGCCAGAGACGCAACCACTGATTGAAGTTCCAGAAGAAACGGATTTTCAAAACGAATCAGAATTTATAAGCAATAAAGAAGTAACTTTAAAAGTGCGACTCATTATTGAGCCAAATTTGGAATACACCTTGCAAACTCAGCCAGAAATCTCACAATCAGCTGAAGGAAACTTATCTCAAGTTCAGCAGGTATTGCAAGTTCTCGATTCTGAAGTATAAACCGAGTTGCGAGTTCGCTTAAGACTCCATCAAAAAATTGGAGAAAAAGATCTTCAGATTCACTCTGAAGAATATGTCCCCGAACGTCCATTAAAACCTTCAAGAAAAGTTTTAATACTTGAGAAGTCTAACGAAATAGAACACGAACGTGTTCTTATTTTACCTGAAGAGATACGTCCCTACCCAAAAGCTTTACCAAGAGTATCCAATCGAAAACCTAGGGAAAAAGGAAAAAGTAAAATTCTAACTTCTTCACCGGTACGAGAAGTAATCCTACATCATGCAGAAGCTACAGCTGCCAAGCGTCGATCAAAGGAATTGCTGGTCAATGGTCCAGAGAAGAAAAAATCCAAGAAAATGAAGAAGGAAACTATCCCACAATCAATCAAAGATGAAACATTGAAGGCGACAAAAACAAAGGCAGTCAAGAAGGGTGGATGCCAAAAATCGAAGAGAATTTAAAGAACGGTCTCATAATGCTAAACGTGTTTAGGGTATATTTTTGCTAGTCAAATGCGAATATTTAAATTGATAAATAATTATTTTAAAAGTAATTTTTAATAGTCAAAGCGAAACACTGAAGATTTTTGAAATTTTGCTCTTATTGTTACAAAAGCATGCAATTTTTGATCTGAAGTCTTTTTGGCGTTAGAAAACTTTTTTTAGAACGTGTGCAAAAAAATTTGTTTAGAAATAAAATTGTGGAAAATTTGTTTTGAAATACTTTTTTTAAACTAATGGAGTTGGCAAACTTTTCACAAGCCAAACTTGATGTTTTTGTAACAATTTAAGCAAAATTTAAGTGTACAGTTGGACTAAAAATATTGAGTAAGATGCAAAAAAAGCCCGTATTATTTAAAGGCTTTGTACTTATTTAATATTTTATTTAAATAATAAGATCGTTATTACATGCGCTAGTATTATAGTTGTTGATACCTACAAAAATTTAGCGAACTGATTGTTTCAGTTTGGAACTGATATGTATAGTATGCTGATTAATACTACTTGTTAAAAATATTTTCTAATTGGTTTCCTTCATGATACATAGTTATATATTATATAAATATTTTTAAGCTCAAAATTTAAATAATAAATCAACCCGCTTTATAAAACAATAATTGTTTATTCATTGATTCATAAGAGCAAGCTCTATTTTTCTGCAATATTCGTATCATTTTTTTAAGTAGTCTCCATCTTTTTATTTTTAAAGGGAACATTTTCTCTATATCCTGAATACATTTTTCTACATCCCATATTAATTTTTTTTTTTTAATTTTAAGATCCACACATTTCAATTGTCTCTACAATCATCAGTAAATATTAGGCATTAAACTCTTCTTTTTTAATTATTTTATCACTCAACTTGAACAACTTTTAAAATGAGTAATTTTAAATTTCAAGCAAGTAGACATAACCTCGCCATGCACAATTTCTATGTAAGTATTTTCTATGTACTTTTGACACGGCAAGATTGGTGGCAATCCTAACCTCACCTGACCTGTCCACTGAAAGTCGTGTTGTGAAATATGAGCGAAATAACTAACATCACATTTTTGCTAATTTGATCAAAAATCGAAATTATATCACTTTTCTGTTTGTTCTGATAGTAGCGTCGGTATAAAATATAATTGAGGGGTACGTATAAAAACATCTTTTTATTCTGATTCGCGGTGTAGAATCGAATGTCCACTGTAGGGCGAACCAGCCAACAATGGACAAAATTTTACCACCTCAAAATAATATCAATAGCTTTTTATTTGCTAACGAATTGATGTTTACTGATATCTCATCACACGGGTGAATATGTCAGCTTTATTTGTGTCATAACAGCTCTTTAATATATATCCTACTATTAAAGATTAAGTCATAGTATTCAAAAAATTATTTCGTGGAGCGGGCGGAACTCATAAGCGTTGCTATCTTTCATTATTATTAGAAAAGCAAACTTTTGACGTGTAACCAAAGTTTTTCGATATTCCAATATTAGCTTGAAGTATATAATTATTAGTTAGCTTCTCAAAAGTATAGAATTCGAGTACAACTGAAAATTCTGCAGTGTACGTGTTTGTCGAAGTATTCGAATTTTTACCGATAGAATACCGAAGTATTATAAAAACGCATATCATTTAATTATCTATAAATCACAGAGTAATGTTAAACTCTTAAGAATTTGTTGAAACCTTCATAATGCCGCTCGCATAAATTAAGACTCACTAAAATAAATATAAAAAAAGTATATTATCAAATAAATACTCAAGAAAGTATACTCTAAAAATGTATATCTTTATAGAAGTGTACATCATTCAAAAGGGAAAAACTACTGTAACTTAGAAGACTTGAGCCAAAGGGGTGTAAATTATTAATTTCAGTTAATAATGAAAATCAAAAGTACAGATAAATAATTATATATGCAGTGCTCCCAAAATTAAGCCCTTATGCTACTACACATGCGTCGCATAATCCAAATCATTAGCTCGGACAGTCGGCTCTAGAAGAAGTATTCTGTTTCCATTAGATTCTATTGACCGAACCACTAAAATGTTGCACAAAGCATACGCAGTTTGGCAGGGGCTACATTTTGGAAGCACTGAATATATGGCTAAAACTGTTTCACATTCCGTTGGGAGTACTAAACAATATTTTTACATGTAAGTATAAAGTAGAAGTTTATAAACCATGTTGTTATGTAGAACTTTCTATGTATAATAACTTAAAATTCAATTTCTGGAGATTTATCAAAATGTCACTTGCACCCCATTGATTCCACCACCTCAATGGTTATGGAATCAGTGAAGGATCTTGGATGAGCGAAATGGGTGTTTGCCGAAATGATTATTGCCTTGGACACAAGTGCCTTAGATATATTATTTTTGTAATACGTCGATTGAACGTCCAAGTCTCGAGAATGTTCTAATGCAAACTATAGCATTTTCTATTCTATATATTCTATAAAATATACGTATAATAAAGAACATCTTGTGTGTGTGTGTGTGTGTGTGTGTATATATATATATATATATATATATAGTCTACTCACCGAATCATTTGTGACATCTTCCAATCAAATGTATACATAATACTATAGTTATACATATGTAAGTCATACTAAAAGGAACACAACTGATTTTTTGAAGAATGTGATTTAATCGAGTGAACCTAACTAAATTATAGGAAAAAGTGAATGTTATTTTTGATGCGAAATGACTTCTGACGGTGCTATTTTCGTTACGAGTCGAAACAAGAAAGAATCTGCAGTCAGAACTAAAATAAAACCCATGGAAAATGTTTTTGTCATAGGATACGCTAACACGTAATTCACTGTTTGAGAAAGACTTGGTTTTTCCTTCATTACAATGTGGTTTTGTCGATATTTATGAGGGAAAATTTCGCTTTTTATATCTACCACTTTATGATAAAATACCTCAAATTTTATCCAATCAATAAATTTTCGTTAGAAAAGAAGCGGTTAAAACCAGCTACATTAATTTTATTCCTACAAATGTATTTATATAAACACCTGAATGTTAAATTGTTCGCAAGTAAAAGTTTTCGCAAACTGTGCACAGTATGATTTATAAAAATGTCCTTTCGTTAATACATTTTTCAAGAATGTTAATGAAATAAGAATAAAATCGGTAATTTTGAGAAACATAGCGCAAATAAATAATTTTTTAAGTACTTTCAGTTTTTTCTCTCCACTCTACATATTTTTAAAATAATTTTGTAACTTCTTACGCATGAATCTTCTAAGTTTCATGAGCGTTAAAACGTGAGTGTGTTTACAATGAAATTTACGGAAATACTGGTCAGCCCGCCCAGTACCGGAACTTGGCCAGTCAGCCACCCCACACAACATGTCGGCAAACTAAAGAAAGTACACCGCACAAAAGCAATGGAAAAAATCAGTCCGTCAAATTGGCTGAAACTTTCAGAAAGTGATGTCCTCGGCGTGCTGAACAAAAGTCTCCATGGGACCAAGTCGATCCTATGATTACTTTTTGAGTTATCGGCCTTAGAAGTTCCCGATTTTCGAGGAATATGCGATTACACAGCCCACACTGCCCTACGAAAAAAAAGTAGCGCGGAAGGTCCGAACGACAAGACCATAGTATTTATATGTTTTTGGGGTCGCTGAATCCGAATCCGGGATCCGTTTGACCCCATCAGGTCAATGTCAAGGTCAGTCCAAGGTCTTTTGTTTGCCGACATGTTGTGTGGGGTGGCTGACTGGCCAAGTTCCGGTACTGGGCGGGCTGACCAGTATTTCTGTAAATGTCATTGTAAACACACTCACGTTTTAACGCTCATGAAACTTAGAAGATTCATACGTAAGAAGTTACAAAATTATTTTAAAAATATGTAGAGTGGAGACAAAAAACTGAAAGTACTTAAAAAATTATTTATTTGCGCTATGTTTCTCAAAATTACCGATTTTATTTTTATTTCATTAACATTCTTGAAAAATGTATTAACGAAAGGACATTTTTATAAATCATACTGTGCACAGTTTGCGAAAACTTTTACTTGCGAACAATTTTAAATTCAGGTGCTTATATAAATACATGTGTAGGTATAAAATTAATGTAGCTGGTTTTAACCGCTTCTTTTCTAACGAAAATTTATTGATTGGATAAAATTTGAGGTATTTTATCATAAAGTGGTAGATATAAAAACCGAACTTTTCCCTCATAAATATCGACAAAAACCACATTGTAATGAAGGAAAAACCAAGTCTTTCTCAAACAGTGAATTACGTGCTTTTGTGCGGGGTCCTTTCAGCATTTTAGGAAGGCTTACATTTTTTGTGTACGTAGTACCTATCAGAGGCTTTCCAGGTCAGGAATATCAAACCTGGCAGCCATCTCATCGATTTTAATTAATCTTAGTGAAGTTGTAGTACTTCATGGTTAAGGTTTTGTGGCCGAAGTATTTTCCAAAATTTTGAACATTCTGGGAGCTACATTATTTTGAAATTTGAGGCCGACTTTTCTTTAAATTGTAATATTTCCTAGAATTTTTTCGGATTTCGATGAAACTTATAGGCGTGTTGTAAAACAAGATGCTGTTTCATATAAAATATGGCAGAAAAAAGATTTTCAAAATTTTCACCAATAAAAATCAAACAATTTTTGGATTGGATTTTTGACTGAATACGCTATATATTTTTTTTTGTATAATCATATTCCTTGTTTTTTATCTTTAATTTAAAAAAAAGTTGGTGGACACTCATCTGGTTGGCGAGTTATGAATTTTTAAAGAGTAGCAGTCCAGTGAAATGCTTGTTCCACGCAGCAGCTAGGTGGACAGCAGGCATTGGCCTGCTACACCATTTTGAAATTTGAGGTAAACTTTTCTTTAAATTGTTATATTTACGAAACAAATTTTCAGATTATAATGAATCTTATCGGCATTTTGTCAAGCAAAATGCTGTTTTATATAAAATATGAAAGAACTTTTTTGACGGAATAGGCTATAATTTCTTTCTGATCATATTCCTTGTTTTCTCTTCTTTCATAAAAAAAAAATGTATGGACACCCATCTGGTTCGCGAGTTATGAATATTTAAAGAGCAGCATTTCAGCCGAATGCTTGTGCCGCGCGGCAGCTAGGCGGACAGCAGGCATTGGCATTACACAATGCGACTGGACTGCTGATCTTTAACTCGCGCATTAGATAAGTGTCTATCAACTTTTTGTTTTAAAAGGAAGATAAAAAAACAAGGAATATGATGCTAAAAAAAATCTAACTTATTGCGTCAAAAATCCAATCAGAAAATTATTTTAATTCTTTTGTTTAAAATAACCTATTTCCGGTGCAAAATGTTAACATAACCTAACATTGTTTCCAAATTGTAAATCTTCTTTGAAATCTACACCAATTTCCGTTGAAAAACGCAAACATTTCATAAAATCGGTCAAAAATTTGCAATCTTCTTTTAATCCAATGATTTCCAATTAAAAGTACCGATTGCTAGTGTAAAATGCCAAAAAACCCAAAAATTGTACAAAATGATTTTAATAATGATGATGATAGTAATGATTTTGGTTTGAAAATTCAAATTTTCGATGTAATAACAAAATACGAAAATAACCAACAATTGCTGAAAAATTGAAAATATTCTTTTAAATGGCATTGGCATTGTGTAATACACATGCCAATGCCTGCTGTCCGCCTAGCTGCTGCTATTTAGGGTCAATTTGTGTCAATTTATGAAAAATTGAACTTGAAAAAAAGTTGTATTTTTACATGTTAAACTCCGTAAGAGGAACAATTGCTTTTAGCAAGCTGAAAAATGACTCTAAAACGAAACAAAAAACAGGCATATTCTGATTTTTCCTAGGTTATACGAATTTCCACGCGCCCATGAAAATTTAAACAGTTGCTTTTTTTGGACCACTCTAATGATTATAATAAAATAAAAATATAGCGTATTCCGTCAAAAATCCAAACTAACAATTGTTTTCATATTTTTGTGTGAAAATTTTGAATTTTTTCTTCTCAAATATTTAACATAAAACAGCGTCTTGATTTCCAAAGCGCCTATAAGTTTCATCAGAATCCGAAAAAAGTGTCGGAAATATTACAATTTAAAGAAAAATCGGTCTAAAATTTCAAAATGGTGTAGTTCCCAGAATTTTTAACATTTTCGAAAATCCTCTGGCCACAAAACACTAACCATAATGTACTGCAACCTCACTAACTTGAACTAAAATCGATGAGATGGCTGCCAGGTTCGACATTTCTGACCTGGAAAGCATTTACAATGACATTTACGAAAATACCGGTCAGCCTGCCTAGTGACGGAACCTGGTCAGTCAGACATTCAACGCAACATATCGACAAACTAAAGAAATTTAAGCATTTTAGGGAAACTTACATGTTTTGTACGTAGTACCTACAATGACATTTACGAAAACATCGGTCAGCCTGTCCAGTGCTGGAACCTGGCCAGTCAATACCCCCTCCAAAATGTTTAAAAAACTGTTGTCGTTTAAGCACTTGAGTGAAGCTCAAATTTTGTCTGTAAGTAGTATTTACAATGACATTTACAAACATAAATGCCATTGTAGGTACTACCCACACAAAAAATTTAAGCTTTCCTAAGATGCTTAAATTTCTTTACTTTTTCGACATGTTGCGAGGGGTGGCTGACATGTCAGGTTCCGAAAATCGGCGTACTGATTGGTATTTTCGTAAATTTTATTGTAGGTATTAATTTAACAGAAATATGTAATTTCCTAAAATGATTAACTGTCGTTAGTTTCTCGAGATGTTTTCGGGGGCGTGGGCCAATGTGTTCTTAACACCTTACCGGCTGACTGTGCCAAGTTGATGCTCACCTTATAAACATCCAAATATTCAAAAACTAGCTTTCCTGAAATACTTACGACTTTTTTCACGAGCTCCCGGTCTATTAGAAAGTGGTAAATATGAAAATGGAACTTCCCCCTTTATTCCACATGAGACGCATCGCATTGTTCAACTACTTAAAGAAATGTAACAAAAATGATATTGCTCATTACCGTCTTGTCTTTAGAAAGCATATAGTTGTATTGTTGTGCAGATCTATTAAAGTATGAAAATATTATTAAACTGCTGATGCTTACTTTCCAGTTCAATTAGAAATATCTGTATTGCATTACCATTGCATTATATTAATTGTGTGTGCGTGTGTGTGAATAGTAATTAATTGATATGTTTTCTTCTAGTTTCTGAGTTCGAAAAAGAGTACATAAAGAGTCTTGTACCACAATGAAATAAGTATTATATTCCAATCTTGTATGTGTCACAGGATAGTAATAAAATTACCGAGTTCAGCATTACAAAATAAATTAGTTAAATGTAGAATTAATTTTTATGCACAGGAATAACAAAAATGTGTTACAAGGTTCTAGCACAGCTAATATTGTTTAAATCAGGGTGTTAATGATTTATATTAAAATTTGCAACGCCATGGCGTTAACCCCTGATATGTCATTATATCCATTGTAATACATTCTTCAATGTCGAATAATCATGTATCAATAAAAGAACATTTATTTTAAATTTTAAGTTGAATCCTGCTTATAAAAGTTATACATACCTATATTAAGACTATCATTCTGCCGTACTAAGGAAAACCTCACATAAGTGACTTTGTCTTTATGACTCATTTTTTATATCTGAAAATGGTAAATTCAACCTAAACGACAATGTCACTCACGTAAGGTTTTCCGTAGTACAATTTTATCCACCTTAAGGTAACTTAATATATACTTCAATGAGATTCTGTTTTAAAGTTGGTTTGTAGGTCAATAGTTTGACGTACATTTTAAGTAATCTTCTCCAGTAGCAAACAACGTCAGTCATTCGCAGTTTCTCCCAAATAAAATCTCTACCTCTTTGAGCGATCTTCTTTGAAATTTCATCGTTGTCTTTTGCAAATTGAACCAGCTCTCTGGAAAGTAAAAAAATGTTTATGTAAACTCAAAAACAAGTTGAGCATAAGAGTTCTTCAGAGTCAAATTCGATTCCTCCTATTAGTTGTAAGATTTAAAGTATAGGGTATTTATCAATTTTTTAATCTAGAAAAAATTACGATTTTCCGTTTCTGCAGTGACAATTTTGTTTAAACCATCACACAGGAAAAAACATTCCAGAAATGTACTACTAAATATGTAATGTAATAGACATTACCAAATATTTTGAAAGCCTTTGACTTAACAACAGACTTTCTATATGACAAAAAACCTCAAGAAATGCTGCAGTGAATTGAAGGTGCACTTGACACAGTGAGCTTCAACCAATGACAGGTATGATAAACATAACAAAAAAATCGGACTTCGGTACCTCGTTCATTTGCATGTATTCTAAGTTTCAAAAATGAATGAACGGAAATCGTAGCTGATCACATTCTCAAAATATCTTCAAATGATATTGAGCATTTTTTTTTTAATGAGATTGAATATGGTGACCATGCACGTAATATTATATCCATTCTGTCACGTTGTGACTCAACTACGTTAATGAATTACTAGCTAATTAATAATTTGATTTCCGTTTATCCTTAAATATATCTATGTTAAAATGAGCTAAAGTTATAGTTAAAAAGAGGTGACGTTTCAGCTCAGATCAATAAGGTTGATCAGGTATTCTGGTATTCCTTCTGTACGCATTAATTAGGAATGTGGATAAATAATTGTAACCACCTTCGATGCTGAGAAACTCGAAAAGGGTCGTAGTAGGCACGACCTTGGACAAACTTGAATTACCAATAAAAATTTCATTGAAATCAGCCCCGGGGATTCGTAATTTTTTTGGGAAAGTACCACCAACCACTCCCAACTTATAAATCACGTTAATTTTACGGTAGTGTTCTTCCCCTCGCAAGCAAAAAAAAAAGAAACGCAATACAGTGACATATGTACAATTTACTGAACACAGATTATAATAGTGATGCAGTGGATTTTACAGAAGGAGCAGTGGACTTTACAGAAGGATCAGTATATTTTACCGATCCAATTAGCTTAGTTAACTCGCCCCCGAAGTCGTAATAACACCTCTTCGCGAGAATTACTAGATTAAATGGTGTAATCGTAGGATTGCATCACCCTAGAAAACATTTATTTTTTACATATCTGTGGCAGTCGCTACATAACGCAATACTACCACTCAGCAATGAAGTGGTTCGTTAATTGATAACACCTTCTTGTACGGCAAGACTTATTCAAAGATCGCGTACCGCTGAGTGTGTAATGGAGCAAGACGTATTTCGTTACTGTCATACAGCTGACTTGTATCGATATGAGGCGATATTACAGATCGCAACTCGTGTAATAATGTAGTGGTTAAGATCATCGACTTGCGTGCTTAGAATTATACATTCGAATCCCCTCCCCCCATGTGGCGTGTGAAATATTAATTGTAATATAAGCATTGAAACTTACAAATACCGATTCATTATAAGTATATCTGAAAATATAGATAACCATAAATGGCAGTCACAATTAGTTACCTATTCTTGTGAAATCTTCTTATCTGGCTTGTTTTCTATATACATAGGTATGTACTTGGAAGGTCAGTAGATTTCACCTGGTTTTTGTAGAATATCTATTACTGGGAATAGGGGCGGATAGGGGAATGCTGGCTAGATATAGAGGGTTTGAGCAGGAATAAAATACGCCTCGCGAACCGAAAAGTCTAGGTGAAGGTTACACCGAGAAAAAAATACGAATGGTTCCCACTGTGGCCCACTGGGAGTGCTGCGAGCCATGTCCAGCGTGTTTTTCCGTCGGAATGGCTGATGAGCTGAAGTGTGCTTGCACTAACGAGGTGTCAGCTGCAGTATGAGACCAGAGGCCAGCCCCTTAGGGCCTTGATGAGGAAGTGCGTAGTAGCTGCAGAGGTCAGAATCTGCAGAGCCCCGGGCAAGTTAGGTCCGTCCGTGTATCATGGTATTGGTTAAACAAAGGCTAGGCCCCAGGGCACTGGGGTAGGACTGCGGTCCTAGGGTATAACCGTTCCCAGCTATTTTGGCCCGCCCCCTTAAGCACGATGCGCTGAGGAACTTTCATGGAGACCCTATCTCAGAATGGAACAAACCAAGACAAGGAAATGAACGAGGCAAATAACACGGACATAACACGAAAGCAGGGTATCAGCAAAGGAGGAAAAACTCCCTCGGCTAGTGGGAAGAAACTGCACCAGCTTTACCAGCACCTAGAAGCTTAAACATATGGATGACGTAACAAAACACAGGACGAATCTCGATAAAATGATTAAAGATAATTTACCGATAGCCATAGCGGAGTTTAAAGAACTCACTAAGTATATAAGAAGTATGAAAGAGAACAGGAGCAAGCTTGAGACGCTGGAAGTAAGTAAAACTAATCACGTGCTTGCCCCTGCTACTGAAGGATTTTTGGCTGACCGCAGTCCCAAAGTGAGGACGCCTGGCTCAGAAGCCAAAAGAAAGAGACGGTATCCAACACGTCGAGCCCTAACAACGGAGAAGGTTCCAGGCCGGCGAAAGATCCCCAGGTGGAGGGTGTTACTTCGGAATGGGTCGATGTTGTTGGTCGTAAAAAGAAGGCTATAAAAGGCCCAATTATAAAAACGCGGCCCAGGTAAAAGACAAAGGCAAAACGAAGCGCTGAAGAACGATATCGGAGACTGTCTTAATCAAACCAGCTACTGGACGCAGTTTTGCGGAAGTAGTTAGAAACATTAGAGCCGATGTCAAGCCGGAAGATATGGCAGTGGGCAGTAGGGCGATAAAGAAGACACTCAATGGCGATGTCGTGTTGGAGCTTGGAGCAACAAGCGAAAACAAAACCAGATTTGGTGAGCAAAAGGCCATCAAGGACACCAGAGTAGTCCAGCGGATGGTTCTGCGTGCGCAAATCCAGATCCGCGATCTGGATGTGGCAAAAAATCCTGATGAGGTCAAAGAGGCGTTAAAGGTCGTTCTTGGCGTGCATTTTCTAAACATTACGACCGTTAACCTGACCAAAAATGATTGCCGTGGGAGCCTTATGGCCTTTGTTCATTTAAAGCAGACAAACGCCATCAGACGCAGCAGAGTTCGTCTCAAGGAGCGCGCAAAGAGCTGCATCTGCTGTTTTGACTACGGTCACATTGCGGAAGAATGCAAAGGCGTTGATCTAAGTTGACAGTGCTGAAAGTGTGGCACTGAAGGACACAGGGCAGCAAACTGCACTAATGAAGCAAAGTGCTCTCTTTGCGCAACCAGAAGTGAAGGTTGCCCAACTGATCACATAACAGGATCATACAGGTGCGCGGCCTACAAGGAAGCGGACCGCAAGTGCAATAAGCGAAGGTGATGGCGGTTACCCTCCAGGGTCAGTGATCAATAAGAGTGCAGGAAAGGGAAAAACTGGTACCAGGGCAAAAGCGGTACTGTGGACATTTTTCCTGATTAACAGCGAAAAGTTTCCGGTTCATGAACATGGAGGAGGCGACGGTTTTGTGTGGATCTCGACTGGCAAGGACACACTCCTCAGCTGCTATCTGTCACCAAACAAGGATATAGCAGTTTTTCGTAGGAAGCTAGACAAAGCGACGGATGTGACTGCCAGATTGGATTGAACCATTCTGAACTTGGGAAACTCACCTTCCTTTAGCAGGAGAGGCTACCGCGAAACAATGCTGGACATCACCATGGCCACGCCGGGTGCAGCAGGTCAGATATCCAAACGGAAAATCCTCGAACACTACGCAGCAAGAGACCACCAACATATTAGCTTCCAGATGGGCTGTGTACCTTCGAGGACTGGCAAGCCTCAAAAAAGACAAAAGCAAGGAACTGGCTGGAATGTGAATAAGCTCGGCACGGTCAAATTTTTTGACATAATCGCTAAGAAGGGCAGACATCTGATCGAAGTGTTAGCGCCTACGGTTGTCACGAAGCAACCATAGAGCGTTTGACGGAGAGCACGATGAGTGTGATCGTGCAGGACTGCCAGACCTCAATGCGGATATCGCGGGGCATGGCATTGAAGCCGGGAATGTGCTGAAGTACCTACTATCTGTTTCAAAAATCCTGGCCCCTCTACAAATCATTCAATAACTCAATAACAAAAATCGCTTAAAAAAAGGAAACACATCTTGTCATTCCTCATTTTATTACGAATAAGTACAATATCATTTGATCGCGATGCGTCCATAACTTTTGATGCAAATTGGCAGTGAAAGTGAAAAAAGTGATTAAAAGCACCTTTTGTAACTTGCTCAACTTTTGACCGTTGTATTTCGTGAAAAAATGCACGAATTCTTGTTTAAAAAATCGAGTAGTTACCTTGAAGTTTTATTTATGAGTACGTTTTCGAAAAATTCGAAAATATTTATAACTTTGGTGTCGGCAGTAAATAAAAGCGAAGGATGCTAACTCAGCTTCTAATCAAGCTGAAACGCTCTATTGAGGCCTGCAATTTTTCAAAAAAAAATCAACAAATTCAATGGTGGGTTTTCAAAATTTGTTAATTACATCAATAACACGCTATTGCATATTATTTTTTTCTGTTTTTTTTTCTACGGTAGTCGACCTCAATTGTAATCGATACGTTGAAGGGGTTGCCGTCCACTATTGTCAAAGCCGTTTGACCCATGCGGCAAATTCTATCAGATGTACGAAAGTTGAAGAAAAAAAAGGTCACTTTATGAGGCGACGGATCAAGCAGGGCATCGATACCCTGGAACCCGCTGAGAGTATCATCGACTTCTTTGGTGCCTCCAGTCCCAAAGAACTGGAAAACCATAATGTGCGATAGCGTGTTATCGATTTAATTAACTGTTTTTAAAAACCCACCATTGAATTTGCTGATTTTTTTTGAAAATGTTAAGCCTCAGTAGAGTCTTCCAGCTTGATTAGAAGCTGAGTTAGCATCCTTCGCTTTCATTTACTGCCGACACCAAAGTTAGAAATATTTTCGAAAATGTACTCATAAACAAAACTTCAAGGTAACTACTCGATTTTTTGCAAAAGAATTCATGCATTTTTCCACGAAATACAACAGTCGAAAGTTGACCAAGTTATAAAAGGTGCTTTTAACTACGTTTTTTTCACCTTCAATGCAAATTTGCACCGAAAGTTATGGACGCTTTGCGATCAAATGATATTGTACTTATTCGTAATAAAATGAAGATTGGCTAGATTTTTTTCCTTTTTATAAGCGTTTTTTTTATAGAGTTATTCAATCATTTGTAGAGAGGCCAGAATTTTTGAAACATATGGTAGGTACCTACATCGATGAAGAGCTCACCTTCCGGATCAAGATCACGAAGGCAGCGAACAAAGCTGAAACAATGGTGGTCATGCTGCCAAGGCTTACGCCGAACATAGCTGGCCCAAAACGCTCCAAAAGAAGAAGTGTGGTCAGATGCTCTGAAAGTGAATCGCCAACATAACCAATTAACGGCTGTGCAACGAAAAGGTGCACTTAGAGAGGCATGTGCATACAGATCAGTGTCCGGTCCAGCTGTGCTGGTCATAGCGGAATGCATCCCCATTAACCTGCTAGCAGCTGAGAAGAAGAGGATCTACGAAGCCAAAGTACCAGGATCATATAAGATCATCACAAACAAGGAGAGAGCAGTTACGACTGACAAGTGGGAACAGCAATTCAGACAAGAAAGAAGAAGCAAGTGGACTGCCAGGATAATGGGCAAAGTACATCCATGGATCAGTAGGAAATATGGGGATGTGGCCTTCCACCTCACCCAGTTCGTGTCTGGACACGGCAACTTCCATACCTATTTGTTCCGGCGAAAGAAGAAGCAGAGTCCAAACTGTGACTATTGTCCAAATGAGGTGGAAAATGTAGAACTTGCCTTTTTTCAATACACGAGATGGGTGCCTTTAAAAACTGAATTGGAGACGGCGTTTAGGGCAGAACAACTAAGAGACAAAGAATCCTAGAGGTGATCCTATCAAAACTATCCATGATGTCGAATGCCGACGAGCTTGATTTGCTATCGACGCACTACTGAGGACGATGCGTGCATCTCGGTTGGGCAGGAAGAAGAAGGAAGATGTCAGGTAGGTAGCAACAGAGAAAAGCCGAGGCACGGCTTACTCGCCGATAAACCATGCTCTGAAGTAGTGCGTTGAGTGATTTCGGAGTCTGTAGTTGGCAGGAAGAAGGGGGGGGGGGTTGAGACGGCAAGGAATCGGACAGTACCCAGCCTTAGGTTTATCTAGGTAAACCCTAGGCCACTTTCTGGCTCTAGCGGCTTTTCTTTTGTTGGAGATCTTTTTTTAAGCATGAACCTAAAAATGATTTCAGATAATGTATTAATCTACAAGCATTCAACTTCTTCGGTAAAAGCTGTAATGAAAATCAATAGCTGTCAGTTTTGAAGTTTAGTGTACTACATGGACTCTGGAGATGTGAGGTTTGCATTCGTGAGGGCGCTAATTTCTGTATACCTCTGCATTAAATATTGAAGCCACTGCCCCCATCTTGGTATGTGCTCGACCGGATTGGACATTATATGCCTGGTTGCCATCTTGGAAGTTGATATGAAAAATGCTTCATATCAAGGCGCGTTGTTGACAGTGTTATGATTCGAATTAACATCATGTAGTATGGAGGCGTCAAAGGTATATCATTGTAGCAATTGCAAGAAGGAGATCAAAACAGTTGTGGGGTACTGTTGAGAATGTGTGAAATATTTCCACCCCAATGACAAGTGCCACAAGCACAAAGTGCATAATTCTAAGAATGAGTTACTTCCATGTACTGTGAAATATGAGTAGTTTAAATTACATGCAAAGAAGGGTTCCATAAGCCAGGATATAAATCTGGAAAAAGAATATAAAGATAAAGATGAAACAAATAGGAAAGACAAAGATAGAACTAAAACTAGCATCGACAAAAATTCGGAAGGTAAAGAGTCAGATAGTTTGCTAGTTGGAATCAAAAGTAAATTATATTGTTGAAAATTGTTACGGAGGTAATGCCGAGGAGGGAAACTGGGACTTGGCGTGTAGAGACAAAAGGTCGGACACAATGTTAAAGACCGATTAATAGGTAAAATTGTGGTTTATTGCCACTTACATTGAACGATGGAGGTAGCCAGCCCATGGCGTGGTGCTGACCACCAGGATAGTCCTTGCAGGAAAGTTGAAGTCGGGTGGACGTGCTATTGGCCCTGATAAGAGCCGTTGTAGAATCCTGGAGATCCTTCACCAGGAGTTGGTGGCGAGGCGGGGAAAGTGGAGAGCGAGAAAGCACCTTACGCACAGGTTGGACCGAGCGACAGGTCGAAAGCATAAAAGAGGTTGATTTTCGGGAGAGTAGACCAAGAATGGCGAAGAGACGTGCTGTCGCCCGGGACTTTGGGACCCCTCGGATGGTTCCGTTTCATCTCGGGTACGGCCCAGCAGCCTTTTAGTGCAGGGCCGTGTCGAATTATATTCTTCTCGTAACAATTATGTTACAAAATATAGAACAAACTAAATGGAAACAGAGGAAAGGGGATTACTTTAAAAAAAGTTATCATTGGAATAGTTGAAGATGTAAAAAAACGAACAAGGAGGTTAGCTCATGAAATGTAAAATTTAATTAAAAGAGAGATAAAAGATAATCTGGGGATGATAAAAAATTAGTTCAAAAAAGTAACACATACATTGGTGGAAGATTTTAATGAGATAGTTCAAAGAGGAATAGAAAAAATCAAGTCTTTAGTTACAGACATTAAAGAGATAAAAGAATTGTTAGTAGCTAAAGAAACACAGCAAAAAGATAGCGAGTAGGTAAAATGGTGGATAAATATTCGTATGCCGAGAAATTGAAAAAAAAAATAAAACATGAAACGATTTTTTTTATAGAGCCTGTTCAAAAAGTGGATACTAAAAGGAAAGACACCAAAAATAGTATCAACGATAAAGTTAATATTAGAGTTGAAGATAGGAGGTTCGAAGAAGAAAAACATCGGAAAGGGATCTGTTATAATCGAATGCGATAAACCAGAACAGAGAGAAATGTTGATTAATTCCGTACAGAAAGAATTAGGACATAACTACACGGTAAAAATATCTACGACAAAGAAGTCAAAATTTAAAATAATTGATACTAATAATAATGAGGAAACACCAGTGATAAACTTTTAGGTATGATTGTTATGCAAAATAATTGAGAAAACTTCCAAGAGTGCAAATACACAAAAATTATGCATAGAAACAGGAATATAAAATATAAAGATATGTCGATGGTAATAGAGACGTCACCTAGTATATTTAAAGCAGCAATGAAGAAGCAAAAAACTAATATATGATGGAGCTAGTGATTGCAAGGGAAAGGAAGTGTGTTTTTATTGCACTGGAAGCTACTCTCAACGAATTGCGATAATACAAATAATTTAAAATGTATAAACTCAGTTAGAAATAGAATACAGAGTACAAGTAGTAGGAACGATCAGTTAAGGCTTATGATATGGAGTGTCCTTGTTTTAAAACAATAAAGAGCATTTAGGGTAGCAAGATTAATTATGCAAATAAATAGTAATCAAGTATTAAGCAGGGAATCATACTTAGCTTAAATGCACAGAATCTTGTTATAACAAAACATGTCTGATAGAAGAACTGGTGGGATATTAATTTACAGAAAAAATGGAGTAAGAATCGAAGTAATTGATTATAAAGACTACGAGAATGTCATGTCGCTATCTCTAATTAGAATATACAGATGCAAATATTGTGAAATTATTTGACTAGTATACCATTCGCCTAGTCCTAGCGATACATAGTTTACACGATTATCAGAAGATAAATGCGATAAATTAACAAAATATAACCAAGTGTTGATAATGGGCGATTTCAATAGACATTAGTAGGAATACATTTTACGGGCATAAGATTATTCATATGATGCACTCTTACGAACCACAAAAATATGCTGAAGGATATACGAGAGTCACGGATGTAATAGAAGTTTGAATTCAAAAACTAGTAGAAAAGTTACGTATAGAGATTTCACTTATTACAACGAGGATTTGTACTTAAATGGGTTAAATACATTAAAGAATAGTAGCATATTAAAGACAGCTGAAGATCAAAGCTTGAATACAAATGCAGACAGGTTTATAGAAATAATAACAAAAGCTTTAGATAAATGGACACCTTATGTAACAAAGGGTATCAAACAAAACTTGGCTAAGAAGAAATGGTTTACAAATAATATACAGAATATCCCAGACTGAAGTGTCCGGACCAATCTGAATTAAGAAAAAATCATTCATTTACAGGCGATGCTACAGGATTTAATAACTGCTTGGAAAGAAGAAATTAGTGAGGGCAACATAGTATTAGTGGTCTTTCTAGATCTCAAGGGCACGGTTTTTGAACGGTAAATAGAAGCATTTTATTAAAGGAATTAAAAGTTTATGGAATAAAAGGGCTTGTTTCGAAATGGTTTGAACACAATTTAAAAGATAGGAAGCAATATACTATATGGGGAAATATGAAATCGTATTATATCAATGTCCACAATGGTGTGCTGCAGGGCTCTGCTTTCGGACCACTAACGTATAATGTGCAAATAAATGATATTATCGATATTGTTAGTAAGTGGGTAATGAAGGTATTTGCGCATGATACCATGATTTATTGCGTGGCAAACAGTGTACTTGAAGCCAAAGAAATCATGAAAGAAGAATTAAAAAGGATTCAAAATTGGTTAGAATGTAACGAATTAAAAATCAAAAAATGTATAGAATTCCTGAAAATAAAACAAGAATTCAACGATAAAATTTGGACAAACACCACAAAATGCTCCTATTGCAATTCCTAAAAACAAAAAAAATTTGTTTCTTTGCACAAAAATAAAAAAGAGGAAAGAAAAATGAGAAGGCAACCAACCAAATGCTCTTCGTTCTCTTTTTTATTTCTTTCGTCTTTTTTATTTTTATTATTATCAAATCACAATATGAAAGCATGCACAATATTTATCAACGCTTCGGTGCTCACACAGCACCCTTATCAAGGCAAGAAAAATTAGAGCAGGTAGGAACAGCGACGAAATAACGACGCTATCACCTATCACCTTCTTTCTTCTTTTTTATTTTTGTGCAAAGAAACAAATTTTTGTTTGTTTTTAGGAATTGCAATAGGAGAATTTTGTGGTGTTTGTCCAAATTTGATCGTTGAATTCTTGTTTTATTTTCAGGAATTCTATACATTAACTTGATTATTGGACGTTAAATGGGATTTTGAATTTGATTTTGGTCTAATTTAAAATTCTTAAATTTAAAAATCAATACGCAAAAGACAAATTGCATGGTAAGAAGCAGTACAAGGAGAAAACTTCATGATGTAGACGCAAATCTTAAGATTAATGGATTAGATATTAAAGTAGTTAACAGTATGAAATATTTAGGAGTGGTAATTGACGAAAAGTTCAGCATGAAAGCAATATTACATTGCGATAGGTGTATAGCCGTAGATGATATGCTTGATGTGGCAATAAAATGAAAAAAGTGCTTGAGAAACATAATTACAATACAAGAAATAAAGAAAATATTAAAGTGGGATTCAGACGTACAACGGTAGGTCAAAAATGTATTTTCTGTAACGGAATCTGACTGTACAAAAGTGTACCGACTAGTTTGAGAAGAGGGGTGAGGATGGAAACGTTGCGCTGAAAACTGTCTAAATTTATGGTAGATAGTATTAGAAGATAAGATACGTTGTAACGTGGTGAGGCAATAAGGTGGTCGGATGACTGTATATGTAACTTATCACCGACTCCGTAGTTAGCGCATCGGGCTGCAAGCCGGGAGCTAAGGGTTCGATTCCACGGGCCAGAACCAATTTTTACTGACGCTCACTCGTTACGCTTTCAACACTCGACAATCACCTTTCCGCTTCCTTACCCTATGTAGCTTTCCCGGTTATAATGTGTTAAACAGTATATTAAAAAGTATTAGATAATCTGCATATATATGTACACTATGATAGTAAAAGCTAATAAAGAATATCAATCAATCTCTCTGTCCTCTTCCTCCCTCTCATTCTCCTCCTAGCACTGTTACGAGCAACCCTGGCATTTCTTATTCCATATAATTAATGTGACTCGGAATATTATTTCTAGCCACATAATTGAAAAGTCTATACAACTTTCCAAGTCTCTCAGTTCGCTCGTAACCTGAGAGCTTGCTATCAGAATGCTAACGCAGCATTCCAAACTCTCGAAGGCAAACGGCGAGCTAACTTGCGAATGAAAATTTATGCTCTCATTTCTTTTTTTTTTTGCACTTAAAATTAGTTTTCCTCCACCAAAACCACTAAACAATGTAAGGGTGGATTGCGGAAGTGAAATGTATGCATGTATCGAATGAACGATGTGTGCCTAGACCTAAGTTAAGGATAAACAAAAACCACGACTCATTGTACCTATAGGGAAAAATAGAATTAAGGGAAGGGTAAATTCATGGCAGGGCATCAATTCTAAAAAAGAATCTAATTTAAAAACAAAAACATTGTAAGAACTCAAGGAAGAAGGAAAGTGCGGTTTCACTAGCCATGCCAGCCGACCATGCACGTGCACGCGAGACATGCTGTTCTCTCTTTTTCGCCAACGCTCTAAGATATCGCTGTCTTATTCTAACACATAGCCACGAGACCGCGGCGGCCTGCGCTTCACACTCGGTCTTGCCTCCTTTCTTTCTCCGCATATTCTCGCCATAAGTGTGTCTCTTTCTTACAGCAGTCCAATGCACCTTGGTTTCTCTGCTCGCTAATCATTTCTTCCTCCTTCCACGCTATCCTCCCATAAGTCCCTCTCACTCCTCACCCTATATACTACCTACTGAGGTCTGACAGCAAAAGCACGTGGAGGTACCAAAACAACTCCACGTGTCTACTCACCGGAAATTCGTAGCGCTGAAATGCTCGCTTTTCTATGAATGAAAAAAGGGTTGAAATTAATAGACACTTAATTTTAAGTTGAAAATTCCAACCTGCATCAATTCTGATGCGAATTGGAAATTGATCATTCTTTTTGGAAGCATAAAAGACTTCGAAGCACCTTACTTCCGTAAAGTGCTGACGAGGTTCCTGTCTCGCAGGTGCAAATGTTCAAGCGAAGGCATTTAGCAATACGAATTTCGCACTGTAAAAAAAGCTTTGGTGAGATTTACAATCAGCTAGTAATTATACGTGCAATGTATTTTTAAATTAC
>CAKNYM010052560.1:0-37925 GCA_932195095.1 Andricus curvator
AATAATTTTTACAAAATAAGCAGGAAAAATATTCATAATTGAAAAATTATATTCCTAATCAACCTCACTTCTCGGCTTATTAGAGACAGGAATAACATAATGAAAAAAGAGAAGGAAAAAGTCAACCAAAAACCAACCTCTCACTTTTTCCTTTCTCCGTCCTTTTTATACTACGAGGGGACCAACATGTTTCGAGGCCAATTTAGACCTCCTCATCAGGGATTATTTATAGGGAATAACTAAAGGTATGAATAATTAATATACCTGTAAAGAAAATATTTCAATCAGTATTAATTAAAAATTGATTTAGTTTAATGTAATCAAATATATTTATTGAGAAAATGATTGTTTAATAAAAAAGAATTCTTTCTATTATCTAGTCAAAGAAAATTACTTTAACCAATTAATTACTCTATCCCATAATTTGTTATAGCTTGAGAGGTCCCCCTTTAAATTGATAGCCTTGTTACCTTCTCTCTATATAAATAACATCTCCATGAATTCTTTCTTTTTCTGATTTTTTTCATGATAAAAATTTTAAATATCATTCCAATTGAAGTCATGACCATGTGTGACTTTATGCTTTGAAAGGACTGAGTGATATCTAGGGCATTTTGTGAAAATTATTTTCATGTTCATTTTTCCTAAGTCTAAGTGCTCTTTATGCCAACAACAATCAATTTCACAAATTTAAACAAAAATTTTAATCCTTTCTAATTTTTTAGAAAAAGGTTAACTCCCTGTATTTGTTTCCTTTTGAAGAAATCTAAAGTTTCCGTATTTGTTTTTCTCCTTTTCACACTTGGGAAAACACTATTTAAAAATTATAACAATTGTTTAAATCACGATGTAAATGTTACATTCAATTCTTGTAAAATATTAGTGAAAATTAAGTTTTTAAAGTGTCTCTTTAATTATAATAATTTTGTAAAGTTTGTTTTGTAACATTTACATTGTGATTTAAACAATTGTTTTAATTTTTAAATAGTGTTTTCCCAAGTGTGAAAAGGATAAAAAGCAATATAGTAACTTTGGATTTCTTCAAAAGGAAACAAATACAGGGAGTTAACCTTTTTCCAAAAAATAAGAGAGGATTATCATTTTTTTTAATTTGTGAAATTGATTGTTTGTTAGAAAAATACATTTTATTGAAATAGACAAAAATTGAATGTGTAATTTACCAAATTAATGGAAAAGATTGCAATGCAGTTTATATAGGGCAGACATAAAGAGCACTTAGACTTAGGAAAAATGAACATGAAAATAATTTTCACAGAATATCCTAGATATCACTCAGTCCTTTCAAAGCATAAAATCACACTTGGTCATGACTTCAATTGGAATGATATTTAAATTCTTTATCATGAAAAAAAATCAGAAAAATATAGAATTCATGGAGATGTTATTTATTGAGAGAGAAGGTAACAAGGCTATCAATTTAAAGGGGGACCTCTCAAGACATAACAAATTATGGGATAGAGTATATAATTAATTGGTTAAAGTAATTTTCTTTGACTAGATGGTAGAAAGAATTCTTTTTTATTAAACAATCATTTTCTTAATAAATATATTTGATTACATTAAACTAAATCAATTTTTAATTAATACTAATTGAAATATTTTCTATACAAGTATATTAATTTTTCATACCTTTACTTATTCCCTATAAATAATCCCTGATGAGGAGGTCTAAATTGGCCTCGAAACATGTTGGTCCCCTCGTAGTATAAAAAGGACAGAGAAAGGAAAAAGTGAGAGGTTGGTTTTTGGTTGACTTTTTCCCTTTTTCTCCCTCTTTTTTCATTATGTTATTCTTGTCTCTAATTACTAATGAGTCGAAAAGTGAGGTTGTTTAGGAATTTTATTTTTTAATTATGAATCTTTTTCCTGCTTATTTTTCAAAAATTATTCATGATAAAATGGAATTCTTTTCAATCTTAATTTAAAAATTTTTAAATAGAGACACTAAACTCATGATTCTTTCCAATCTGCAGTGTTAGCTAATGAATAATTTAAGATTTCTTTAAATTGGGTTTACATAGTTTTACCTCAATTTTCTTGTAAGAAATCTTTCTTTTTATTAAAATTTTTGTAAAAAGAATGTATTGAATTTCAGCAATTTTCAGAAATTTATTCAAATGATTTGGATTGTTTTCTTTTCCTATTTGGAAAATTTAATAATCTAAATAGATTGGTCTTAGAATCACCCACCAAAAAAAGTAATTTAATTATTTTTTTACATTTCCAGGCCTCACAGACCGGTCCCTATATCCCCTATTGTATCTTATATTCAGTGGTGTAGTCCTAAAAGAAAAAATGGCCTGGCGGTACTTTCCATAAATTACGTTTCCAGTTTTAGGGGGGAGGAGCTGAAAACTAAGGTTGTACGGGGGGGGGGGTCATAAGTGGAAATAACGTTACGAACTTAGATAAAACTAAGAACTTTAACCCAATAAGAAAATCCAACTATATTTTTAGGTAAAAGTTATTTTTCTTTTATTGAAAAGGCTACTATTATATTTTTGGTTCGGAATTTATCTGGTTTGGTTAAAAATTCTATTACTTGGTTGAAAATTTAATTATTTTGTTGAAAATGTAACTATATTTCAAAAAGTCATCTTTTTTGTCAAAAATTCAACTACTTTGTTAAAAATTCATTTTTTTTTTTACTAGAAGATTCATCTCTTTGGTTGAAAATTCAACTATTTTGATGAAAATTCGTTTCATGTTTGGTTGAAAATAAATTTTTTAAACTGACAATTAACATTTTCAATTTTGGTTAAAAATGTATCTTTTTCAGTTAAAAATTTAACTTTTTTGGTTGAAAATACGTCTTTCTTGGTAAGAATTTAATCTTCTTTGTTGAAAATTGATCCTTTTTTGTTAAAAATTCATTTTTTTAGATTTAAAAGACCGCTGTTTTTTAAAACATTCGACTTTTCAGCTTAAAAACTTTACTTTTTTGTTGAAAATTCATCTTTCTTGCTAAAATGATGACTTTTTAACACAATTGTTGAAGTTTCAAAAAATTAATTAAATTGTGAACATAATACTAAACTTTTGAATCAAAACAGATGAATTCTCAACCAGAAATTCAATAGTAGACTTTTCAAACGTGAAATATAAACTTTCAACCAAAAATAGTGGGATTTTCTTATTGGACTCTATTAATTAAGATCACATTTAAGTGAATGAATGAGGTAAAAAAGAAAAAATGTGAAGTCTGCTATAAATAAATAGGAATTTTGATCATTTAAAATATTTAAATCTTAGTTTAAAAAACGGGAAATTATGCTAAGAAAATAAATTAAAGTAAATTAAATTATTATAGGATATATATATATATATATATATATATATATATATAATTATTATTATTATTTATTAAATTAAATTAGAAATAAAAATCCATTGCATACATTGCCGTGAAGAAATGGTAAAATTGTAAGTTTGTAAAACGAAATACTTATTGTTGATAACATATTTTATTTTCTAAAAATAATTTCATTAAGGTCCCATGTTTATTTAGTTAAGAGAGTTTATATTTAATATGTATTTATGTATTTATTTGTTTATTCATTTATTTTTATTTCGTGCCTCGCAGACTTGAAAATGTATTACGCAAGAAATGTTTTTGACTTTTTGACTACGTCCCCCCCCCCCCATTTAATACAGAATAGAAAAATATTGACCTCCCCCCACCCCAAAGACTTACGTAATTTATGTAGAATCCCTACACTGGGGCCAAAGATATAAGATATAAAGGCGTGACTAGAGCCCCTTTTTCGAAAAATGGTCTTGTTTTTTTTTGTTAATTGAAAATATGCTGAATTTTCTGCGCCTGGAAAAGGGCAACGCGCGACTAATTGTGTGTCCATGGTGAACCGAAAACAGGCGCTCACTTTTGTAAAGTGCGTTTCAATTAACAAAAAAAATACAACAAGACCGTTTTTCGAAAAAAGGGCTCTAGTCATGCACGTGTGAAAGCCTTCAGATTATGTGGTAAAAATATTACATCAAACAATTCATCCTTGTAGCCCTATTTTGTATTATTCTAAAAAACCGACTCGTTTGAAGCACCTTAAGGATGCGCCCCTTAGCCCCAGTTTACGGTAAGTCGAGAGTTGACTAATTATATTTCTTTTTCTTTTTTAAAGATATTGATGAGTGCGCCATGGGACAAGTTTGTGCCAATTCGAATGAAATGTGCCAAAATACTCGAGGTGGATTCAGATGTAACAAGATTGATTGTCCCTCGGGTTACTATTTAGATAGTGAAAAGAAGAAGTAAGTACAAACAAATGTAACTACGAATTTAAAATATCAGGGTGGCTACAGGTCAGGGAAAGCCTGGTTATCAGGGGAAAGTCAGGAGTTTTGCTCGTCAGGGAAAACCAGGGATTTTGGAAAAAAAATTGCAAAAGATAGGGAATTCCTGGAAGAAGTACTTTAAGGTAGTTGTCGTGCCAAAAATCACGTCTCTGTGGAAAAAAATCTTTTGTATGATTTTACGAATTAAAACGATATTATCAGTCATGTCTTATGAAAGGAAAAATATGATTTTTTATAAGAAAATTTTAAAACTTATAACAAATAATTATTTTAAAACTTATAACAAATAATTATTTGAATAATAGTTTTTGTAACTAAATTTTTTTTTACTGTCACTTCTTACCAATTTTTTAAAAATGGTTGAATTTTAATGAATCATGGCTTATTTTTTTCGGGGAAAAAATTTCATACAACTTTAATGTTTCCAGTTTAAAAAAAGTAAATCGACGCCTCCATTCAATATGAGTCTATGTGCTAACAGCGCTCTGTATGAGACTATTCCCTATGCTTATACACAGCGCATAGTATCATACACGGCGCTATCAGCACATAGACTCATATTGAATGGAGGCGTCGAAATAATCTTCAAATATAATTATTTGTTTAAAAAATGTTTTCTTTTAAAAAAATTCTTTTAGCGATCTCAGTCATAGAAAACTTTACTTTCAAAATTGGAAACAGTAGAATTGTGGAGAATGTTTTCCCCGAAAAAATAAGTCATCAATTACTAAAATGAAACAATTTATCAAAAATTGGTAGGAAGCGATAGTAAGAAGAAATTAATTTCAAAAAAACATTGTTAAAATCAATTTTTTTTGTAAGTTTGAACATTTTTCCATTAAAAGTAATGTTTTTTATTTAAAATTAAATCTTATTCCAGAATTCTTTTGAAATAATTTATGGTATTTTAAAAGATTCCAAGAAATTTGTAATAGATTTTAATAATTTCAAGAGATTTCAAAGAATTATCAATATTTTAGGATATTTAAAAGAATTCCATGCAATTATTAAGAGCTTTAAAAAGTTTAAAGGGATTTTAAAAGATTTCAGAGGAATCCAAATATTTTAGTATATCTTGAAAGATTTAAAGGAATTTTTAAAAGATTTCAATAATTTGAAGATATTCAAAAGGATTTAAAATATTTTAGGATATTTTTAAAACTTCCAAGGAATTGTCAAGAGCTATAAAGTTTCAAGGGTTTACGAAATATTTCAAGATATTTTGACAGCTTTGAAGGGATTTCAAAAGATTTCAAAGGATTTAAAATATTTTAGGGTATTTAAAAATATTCCAAAGAATGTTCAATAGATTTCAATAATTTTAAGGGATTTCCTACAATTTCGAAATATATGGAACGATTTTATAGGACCTGTACGGTGTTTAGGATATTTTAATCAAGGGATTTTATAAGATTCCCGTGGATTTCAATGATATGAAGGGATTTTCAAAGCTCTCAAGAAATTTTAATACATTTTCAAAGTTTTCAGGAAATATGATCAAATTTTATGAATTTTAACGGAATTTTATAATATTTTAATGGATTTCAAAGAATTTACCAGAATTAAGGGATTTCGCAGGATTTCAAAGATTTGGAAATATTTCAAGGTGTTTCCAAAGATTTTTTTAAAAGATTCCAAGGAATTTCCAAGGATTTGAATCATTTTATGGGACTTAAAAAAATTTCATGAGATTTTCAAGAATTTCGTAGAATTTCGAAAGATATGGAACGATTTTACAGGACTTATAAGGTTTTAGGATACTTTAAAAGATTCTAAGGGATTTTATAAGATTCCCGAGGATTTCAAGAATTTTAAGGGATTTTAAAAACTCTTAAGGTATTTTAATAAATTTTTTAGGATTTCAGGAAATATCAGGTTTTGTATAATTTGACGGGATTTTAATAATATTTTAATTGATTTCAAAGAATTTATTCATAAGAATTGAAGGATTTCGTAGGATTTCATAGATTTTCAAATATTTCAAGGTATTTCCGAAGATTTAAAAGCATTTAAAAGAATTTCAAAGATTTTAGGATATTTTAAAACACTGCAAGGAATTTTCAATACTTTGAAGGGATTTAAAAAAATGTCAAAAGATTGGAAATATTATAGGGTTTATTTTTTAATTCCAAGGAATTTTCACGAACTTTAAAAATTACAGGGGACTTCAAAGGATTGTAAAGAATTTGAAATATTTTTGGGTGTTTTAAAATATGCCAAGGAATTTTTAATTGATTTCAGTAATTTAAGGGGATTTCAAAGGATTTGAAATATTTTAGAGTATTTTAAAAGATTCCAATGCATTTTCAAGAGCTTTAAAAACTTTTAAGGATTTTTTTTTCAAAATATTTCCAAAGATTTTAAAGAATTTCAAAGGTTCGAGGACACTTTAAAAGATTCCAAGGAATTTTCAATTGATTTCAGTAATTGAATAGATTTTCAAAGGATTAAAAAAGCTTAGGTTATTGGAAAAGAGTCCAAGGAAATTTCAATAGATTTCAAAGGATTTTAAAGATTTTAGGATATTTTTCAAAATTCTAATGAATTTTCAAGATTTTTACAAAGTTTCAAAGGATTTCAAAGGAGTTGTAATATTTTAGGGCATTTTAAAAGATTCCAAGGCATTTTCAAGAGATTAAAAAAATTTCAAGGGATTTGCAAGGATTTTAATGTAAAGAATTTCCTAGATTTTCGGAAGATATTGAACGATTTTACAGGATCTAGGTGTAAAGATATTTTAAAGACTCCAAGGGATTTCAAAAGATTTTAAAGGATTTCAATGATTTTAAGGGATTTTAGAAGCTCTCAAATGTATTTTAATAAATTTTCAGGTATTTCAGGATATATTATCAGAATTGATAGAATGTCAGGGAATTTTATAACATTTTTAATGGACTTTAAAGAATTTATTCACAAGAAGTGAGGGATTTCGTAGGGTTTCAAAGATTGGAAGACATTTTCATATTTTATTTTTTTAATTTTTAAATTCCGTTGAATTCCGTTGAAAAAAAAATTCACTGAAATCAATTAAATGAAAAAAATGTTTTTTCTAGATTTCGTTTAATTCATCCTGAAGTTTTTTTAAACTTACCTTGAATCTTACGGCATTTCATAACACTTTTTTAAAGTCCCTTCAATTTTTTAAAACTCATTTCAAACTTATTAAATTCGATGAAGTCTTCATATTTCTGAAATGTTTTCAATTTACTTGAATTTTTGTTTAAATTCACCTTCAATTCTTATGAATTTCATCGAATTCTTCTAATTTCCCTTAAATTGCTTTAAATTCACTCAAAGTATACTGAAAAAATGGAATTTTGTGAATTTATTTTTTATTTTTTCCAATTCATTTTTTTTTTTTTTAATTTAACGTGAATATTGTTTTAAAATCTTATGAATCGAATTCTTTTAAATTCCTTTAAATTCAAAAGAACATCATTCACATTATTAATACACATTAGTCACTTTTGGTCCAGTGTTGGGTAAATTACTTTTTTTTAAATAACTAGTTACAGTTCCGTTACTTGTAACTGTAAATAAATACAGTTACTAAATAAAGTAACTTCAAGTTCTCTAAAAAGTTTTTTTTTCACTTCCTTAATTTTATAATTAAAAAATCAAAATAATTAAGATGATGATTCATAAAAAATTAATTTAAAAAGAAATATGCTTTAGTTAACGTAAGATTTTTCAGACACTTTTTTTTAACCAAACAGTTGTGTTTTAACCAAAAAATATATCATTGTTTTACCAGAAGAAATTAATTTTCAAGACAAAAAGACGAATTTCCAAGCAAAAAGTTACTTTTCATCCAAACTTGGACTTTCCATCAAAATAGTCAAATTTTTAACAAAATACATGAATTTTCAACCAAATGATTGAACTTTTATACTGAAAATATTTATTTTCAACAAAAAAATTCGACAAAAAAACATTCAACCAAAATACATGAATTGTCAACAATAAATATAACAGTTGAGATTATTTCAATCAAAAAATATTTTTATTGAAATCAAACATAGTTGAATTCAACAAAAAAAAACGAATTTTCGATATTTATTTTATAATATTTTTTCAAAAGAGATAAATTTTGAAACGAAAAAGCTGAATTTTGAACCAAGAAAGAAAAAAAATGTCCACTAAATTGAAATACATACATTTTTAACCAAGCAGTTAATCTTTCTACCCATAACTAAGCCATAAACCAGGAGAAAATAATATACAGAAACACAAAGTTACTTCAAAGTAACTAAAATTGAAGTTAGAAGTCACTTTTCAAAATAGTAACGAAGTTACCCTAAAAGTTAAAAAAACGTAACTTTCCAGTAGCTAAGTCACTTGTAACAAGTTACTACTAAACTCTGTTTTGGTTACTTTTTCGGTTTAAATAGGTCTAAATTTAAACTTAAACAAATTGCATTCAATTTATGAAAAGTTCTGTATTAAAAATGTTACAAGATTAGAATTTAGTCTTTAAATACAGGGGCCGTGCTTAAATTAAAAAATAATTCAATTTTCTACAAAAAAATTTAATTTTCAACGAAATAGTTGAATTTTCAACCTTAAAAGATAAATTCGCAACAAAAAAGTGTAATAGTTCATGTTTCAAACAAGAAGGATGAAATTTCATTTAGAAAAAAAATTAATTTTGAAATCAAAAGACGAATTTTCAACAAATAAAGATTTTTCAGTAATGAAAGAAAAAACAGTTCACCTAAATTTTTGAACCTCAAAGCCAAAAGACAAAAAAACAAAATTTTCAAACAAAATATTTTAAATAAGAAGTACATTTTCTATGAAGATACTTGAATTTTCAACCCAAAAAGACAAATTTTCAATAATAGCAGTTGAATTTTCATACAAAAAGGATGTCTTTTAAAAAAAATTATTTAATTTTCAAACAGTTGCATTTTCACCCAAGAAAAATTAATTTTCCACTAAAACAGATGATTTTTTAAATCAGAAAGACAAATATTAAAAAATATAGGTAAATTTTCATCCAAAAAATATTTAAATTGATTTTTCAACACAAAATGTGAATTTTTCTCAAAAGGTAAATTTTCTACGAAATAGTTAAATTTTCAACAAAAAAGTAGATTTTTGGACCAAAAAGGATGACTTTTTAACAAATTTATTGAATTTTTAAACAAACAGTTGCATTCTTATCAAAGAAAGATGAATTTTCTACTCATACAGAGGAATTTTTTAATTAAAAAGATGAATTAAAAAAAATAGTCGAGTTTTCATCTAAAAAAGATTTCAGTTGAGTTTTTAACACAAAATGTGAATTTTTCTCAAAAGGTAAATTTTCTACGAAATAGTTGAATTTTCAACAAAACAGTAGAGTTTTGGTCCAAAAAGGATGACTTTTCAACAAATTTATTGAATTTTTATTGAACCAAAGAGTTGCATTCTTATCCAAGCTATATGAGTTTCCTACTCAGACAGATGAATTTTTAAATAAAAAAGATAAATTTTCAAAAAAATAGTCGAATTTTCATCCAAAAAAGATTACAGGTGATTTTTCAACAAAACAGTTGAAATTTCGACCAAAAAGGATGACTTTTCAACAAAATGATTGAATTTTCAACCAAACAGTTGCATTCTTATCCAAGAAAGATGAAATTTCTACTAAAGCAGATGATTTTTTAAAGCAAAAAGACAAATTTTCAAAAAAATAGTTGGATTTTTATCCAAAATAATTTAAATTGATTTTTCAACGTCAAAATATGATTTTTTCCCAAAAGGTAAATTTTCTATGAAATAGTGGAATTTTCAAGCAAAAAGATTGACTTTTTAACAAAACTGTTGAATTTTCAAACAATAAAATTTACAACTAAAAAGATAATTTTCAGGAGGAAGTAACTGCAAAAAAAGAATTATAAATAGAAAGCAAATAAATTACTAACAAGAAAAAACCATAAAACCTTATTTTAAAAATTTTCAACAAAAAAAAAGAAATTCTCAACAAAATAATACAATTTTAAACTAAAAAAGATAAATTTGCAAACCAAAAATATAATATTTCAATTTGGAGTTGGAAAAGTGAATTAGAAAAACGAATTTTGAGCAAAATTAATTCATTTTCAAATAAAAATATAAATTTTCAAGTTAAAATGGAATAGTTATATCTTCAGTTAAAAAAAATAATTTTCAACTAAAAAGAAACGAATTTCTAACCAAAGAAGTTAATTTTTAATCACAATGATCAGTTTTCAACCAAAAATGTGAAATTTTGACCAAATAGTGGATTTTTCTATCCAAAAGATGAATTTTCTATAAAAAAAAACTAATTTTCAACTAGTTTTTTTTTCAATGAGAGAAATGAATTCTTAACAAAAAATATAATAGTTAAAGTTTTTACTAAACAGATAATTTTTTAATAAAAAGATTACATTTCTATCAAAAAAGGTAAATTTTCCACAAAAAATTGAATAGTTAAAGTGAATTTTTAACTAAAATGATGAATCTTCAACTAAAAAAATTTAATTGTTAACCAAATATTTGAATTTTAAACTAAAAATATATATTTTCTACCAAAAATAAAGTAGGATCATTTTCAGTTAGTAAAATAGATTTTCAACCAAAAACCAAACGATTTCCAACAAATGAATTTTCAACCAAAGAAATTAATTTTTAACCAAGAAGGTGAAATTTCAATTAATGAGAGTACTCTTTTACCAAAAATGAACCAATGAAATAGTATAATTTTCAACCAAGAAGAATTAATTTCTATCAAAAAAGATAAATTTTCGACAAAAAATGGAAGTTACATTTTCAGTTACAAAAATTAATTCTAAATAAGAAAAATCTCATTTTCAACCAAATATTTTAATTTTCAAAGGAATTTCCAACCTAAAAGATGAATTAGACACCAAGAAGATTAAATATTCTCCCACAAAATTCGAATTTTCAATAAAATACAGGAATTTTAAACCGAATATTTGAACTTTTAACATAAGAAGATAAATTATTAACCAAACATGTACGAGTTAAGTTTTCAGTTAAAACAATTAATTTTCATCTAGAAAACATAATTTTCAACAAAATAATTAAATTTTGAAATAAAGAAAGGTTTCTCAACTAAAACGATGAATCATCAACCAAATAAATGAATTTTTAACCAAGTAGTTCCACTTCCAACTAAGTAATTTAATTTTCTACCAAAAAAGATGAATTCTCAACGAAAAACATGATATTTTATATTTTAACCAAAAAGGATTTTAATTTTATATCAAAAATAGTTGATAATTTTTTTCTGAAAAAAGATCCCCTTTCGCTCCGCGAAAGGATCTCTCTAGTAGCTTAATGGGAAAGCACCTGACCGGAAATCAGTTCTGTGGTTCGTTTCCCAGCGGAGCGAAAGGAGATCTTTTTTCAGAAAAAAATAAATAAAACAAAAAAATTAATAAAAAATAAAATTTCTTTCATTGCTCCATCTAGTCTAAAAAGACGTTAAATGTTTTCTGTTATTCTCTAATGATAATACAGATTCCTTGAAAAATTTGATTTGTACCATCTAGCAAAATAATGCGTGTAGTACTGAAAAAAGTTTCTTGTCTCGATCTCTCTAGTAGCTTAATGGGAAAACACCTGACCGGAAATCAGTAGTTCTGTGGTTCGCTTCCCAGGGGAGCGAAAGGAGAAGATCTTTTTTCAGAAAAAAATTATTTAAAAAATAAATAAAACAAAAAAATTAATAAAAAATAAAATTTTCTTTCATTGCTCCATCTAGTCTGAAAAGACATTAAATATTTTCTGTTATTCTCTAATGATAATACAGATTCCTTGAAAAATAGTTGAATTCAACCAAAAAAGATGAATTTTCTACAAAATTGTTTTAATCCTCAAGCAGAACAGATTAATTTTCAATCAAATAGTTGCGATTTTTAACCGTAATGATCAAATTCATTTCAACATTAATTTATCAAAAATTCCCTAACTCTGTCAGGTTTTCACTAACATTCCCTGACTTTCTGGAATTACCTGACCTGTAGCAACTCTGTAATTTAAAAAAAAGTATATTTTTTTACACTTTAGAATGTTTTTGTAAAAATATGTGTAATGATTATGATATATATTTGTTTAAACAATAAATGCTCTGTTCGAGCTTAAATGCTGAGCATTAGGGTGGGTCGAAAATAAATACTTTTGGAATTGAAAATCGCTACAACGCGGAAAAGTAGCGTATTGGGGTCCTAAAAAAGTATAATTAAATTGGAATCGATCGACATGCAGCTTGGTTACCCGCACACGAAAAAAAGGTTTAAAAAATTTCTTGTTTGCAGAGTTTTTAAATTTTATTGACTTTTAATTATTTTTTACATACCTGGAGGTCAAGAAAGTCTTGTCAATTTTTTTCGGACTTTAATCTATCATTTTCTGAGAGATAATTCCTATTTAATTTACCATTGTTTTCGGACATTTTTTTTAACGCGTTTGCAAATAGGAGGAGAATTATTTGAGCTACATAAAAACTTTTTAGTGACAAAAATGCATTAGAAAAAAAATCTTCAAGACCCAGGAATTGAAATTGGCAATGTAGCGAATTAAAAAATTTTTGATTTTGGAATTTTATGAACTTATCTTCATAACATGTAGTCGAAACATTTTTGTGAGCATGTGTGGATCTTTTAAACATAGAAATACACTAGAAAAAAGAATCTACAAGACCCAGGAGTCGAAATTGAAATGACAGCAAATTTTCTTATTTCGGAATTTTGTGTCTAACAGAATTAATTTTTTTTTATTTCTAAGTTTCACATTTTTCGAGCTTGTGTGGGATTTTTAAGCATAGAAATATACTAAAAAAAAGTCGTCAAAATCCAGGAATCTTAATTGAAAATAGCAACTTTTAAAAATGCTGAATCGGTGTTTGTTGAATTTAAAAAGTTACCTGTGAACCTGATTTCCTTAGATGCAATTCTTTTTAGAACTGAAAGAAGGCGTCGTTCTTTGTGCATGCAATTTTACCCAATTTTTTCTTTTTCCGTGCAATTTCGAAAAATGTTAAACTTCTAAATAAAAAAATTGATTCTGTTAGATACAAAATTCCGAAATATGAAAATTTGCTGTCATTCCAATTTCGATTCCTGGGTCTTGTCGATTTTTTTCTAGTGTATTTCTATGTTTAAAAAACCCACACATGCTCAGAAAAATGTTTAAACTACAAGCTATAAAGATAAGTTCATAAAATATCAAAATCAAAATTTTAAAAATTCGCTGTATTGCCAATTTCGATTCCTGGGTCTTGTGGATTTCTTTTCTAGTGTATTTCTATGTGTAAAAAAACCGCACATGCTCACAAAAATGTTTAAACTACAAGTTATGAAGATAAGTTCACAAAATTCGAAAATCAAAATTTTAAAAATTCGCTGTATTGCCAATTTCGATTCCTGGGTCTTGGAGATTTTTTATCTAATGCATTTTTGTCACTAAAAAGCATTCATGTACCACAAATAATTCTCCTCCTATTTGCAAACGTGAAAAAAAATTCCGAAAACAATAGTAAATTAAATAGGAATTATCTCTCAGAAAATGATAGATTTAAGTCCGAAAAAATCGAGAACACTTTTTTGACCTCTAGGTATGTAGAAACAAATTGAAACTCAATAAAATTTAAAAACTCTGCAAACAAGAAATTTTTGAAACATTTTTTTCGAGCGCAGGTAACTAAGCTGCATGCCGATCGATTCCAAATTAATGATACTTTTTTAGGACCCCAATGTAAGAACTCTAGGTTTGAACTATAAATAATTGTAAAAAATTAATTTTTCAGCCGATGTGTGAAAGCTTCTCGATATTGCCAGATATCAGACCTGGCATGTTTGCGTCAACCATCTCATTATTCCTACAACTTCATAACATTCGTGAGCAATTTGCCAATGCCAGTAAGAACTGGCCAACTCGAGCTTTTCACGATGAGAGGAACTCACTTGCCAGGATCAACTTTACAATTCAGCATGTCTTTCATCGAAGCTAGAGCACCTCCTGGTGTAGTTCGAGCGACAGAATCCTGTTTTGCTATGCGAAAAGTTGCCCCATCGCAAGTAGTCCTGGCTTTGATAAAACCGATCCAAGGACCTCAAGAAATTGAACTTGACCTCAGCATGGAAATCTATCACAACACGGCCTTTGTTGGAAGCGCTGTCGCTAAGCTATTCATATTCGTCACTCAATACGAATTTTAAAATGGAATTCTAATTTCGAACAAGCATAGTCTTATTTTTGTACAAGTATTGCGTCGTTTTTAAAGGGCAGGCACCAGTAAAGTTTAGAATAACGTATCGTTAAAATTGAAAACTTTCCAAATTCACTCTTTCCTTTCCACACTAAAAAAAATGGTTAGTTGGGTCAACTACTTAGTTTGTAAGACATGGTCAGTGGTGCAGTCAAGACCTGGCACCAAACGCATATTTTTCGTTCAAAAAAGTCTACAGACTTCAATTTTGCCCCGATTTGCGATTTTTTGTTGTTAATTAAAGATCACTACATTTCGAAGAGCACCTTTGTCATCGATTTTTGAATTCAACGCAGGAGTACTCCCAGAATACGAATAATTTGATTATTGTATGTTTTAATTATTTTAAACAAATTAAATTAACAAATAGCCAAATATCGTAATTGTGGTTGAAAAACATTTGTTCTTAGCTAAGAATGCTTTAAATTATTGTGAGAGTGATCGTCAGTAACAAATTTCTATAACACATTAATAATTATAATATTTATAAACCATTTTTGTGGAAAATGTTGGAATTATTGGTTTTTCAATTTCGGATTTTCCTTCATCATCTGAATTGATGCTGATATTCTTGAAAATAACATAGGTTCAATTATATTTGTTGAAATAGAACAATTGTTCATCTTGTAAGCAAATTAAATAAATTCAAAGCTTTGGCACTTTTTTAAATACATTAAAATTTCGTGATATTTGAAATTGAATAATAACAATAAATAATAACAATTGCTTATTGTTAATTTCACATAGAAATAGTGACTGCAAATCTCTCTCACAAAAATTTAAAGCAGTTTTGGTGCAAAAAATTATTTTCCAGGCCAAAGTGCCGAAGCTTTATGTTTATTTATTTCATTTGTTTATAAGATTAGCAATTGTTGCATTTTAACAAATATAATTTAACCTATGTTATTTTCAAGAATATCTGCTGAATTCAGATGATGAAGGAAAATCCGAAATTGAAAAACCAATAATTCCAACATTTTCCACAAAAATGGTTTATAAATATTATAATTATTATAATTGTTAATGTTTTATAGAAATTGTTACTGACGATAGCTCTCACAATAATTTAAAGTATTTCCAGATAAGAAAATTTTTTTTCCAACAAAAGTTACAATATTTTTTCAATATATGAAAATTTCGTGATATTTGAACTTAAATAATAACAATAAATAATAAAAATTGCTTAGTGTTAATTTTACGTAGATATAGTGACTGCAGATCTCTCTCACAAAAATTTCAAGCAGTTTTGGTGCAAAAAATTATTTTCCAGGCCAAAGTGCCAACGTTTTATATTTATTTATTTCATTTGTTTAAAAAATCAATAATTGTTGTATTTTCACAAATATAATTGAAAATATATTATTTTTAAGAATATTTGCATCAATTCAGATGATAAAAAGAAAACCGCAATTGAAAAAACCACAAATTCCAAATTTGTGCAAAAAATTGTTTATAACAATTCTAATTGTTAATAATTTATGGATATTCTGACTAACAATCACTCTCACAATAATTTAATGCATTTTTAGCTAAGAACACATTTTTTTAACCACAATTACGATATTTGGCTATTTGTTAATTTAATTTGTTTATAATAATTAAAACATACATTGGATAAAAACAATATAATGATAAAGAAATGATAAAGAAAAAAAAGACGAATTTTTTTGAAGACAGTTGAATGTTTGACAAAAAAGTTACTTTTTAAACCAAGCAAAATAAATTTTCAACCAAGAAGGATGACTTTTACCATAAAAGATGAATTTTTAACCCAAAAGATTGAATTTTCAACAAAAATGTTACTTTTCAACTAAGAAAAATAAATTTTCAACCAAGAAGGATGACTTTTTTACCATAAAAGATGAATGTTTAATCCAAAAGGATGAATTTTTAACAACATATTTGAATTTTCGACCCAAAATGATGAATTTAACAAAAAAGTTAAATTTTCCAAAAATAGGGTTTTAACAAAATAGTTGACTTTTCACCATATAGAGATGCATTTTCAATCAAATGGTCGAATTTTCAACCAAAAAACATTTTCTACCGAAAGAGATGAATTTTCAACACAAAAAGACGAATTTTCCACACAAGAAAAAATAATTTTCAAAAAAACAGTTGCATTAACAACCAAATAGATGAAATTTCCAGTAAAAGAGATGAATTTTCCAAAGAATAGTTAAAGATTTAACCAAATGGTAAAAATTTCAAGCCAAAAAGACGAATTTTTTTCAAGACAGTTGAATTTTTGACAAAAAAGTTACTTTTCAACCAAGAAAAATAAATTTTCAACCAAGAAGGATGACTTTTACCATAAAAGATCAATTTTTAACCCAAAAGGGTGAATTTTCAACAAAAAAGTTACTTTTCAACTAAGAAAAATAAATTTTCAACGAAAAGGATGACTTTTCTACCATAAAAGATGAATTTTTAATCCAAAAGGGTGAATTTCTAACAACATATTTGAATTTTCGACCAAAAATGACGAATTTAACAAAAAAGTTAAATTTTCCAAAAATAGAGTTTTAACAAAATAGTTGAATTTAACAAAAAAGATTAAAATTCAAATCAAATATTTCAATTTTTAAGACAGAAAGACACATTTTTCATAAGACAGTAGAATTTTCATCCAAAAAGTTCATTTTCAACCAACAAAGATGACATTTCTACCATGAAAGATGAGTTTTCAACAAAAGAGTAAAGTTTTTCAGCAAAAGTGTCGAATGTTTGAGAAAACAGTGGACTTTTAAATCGAAAAAGATTAATTTTTAACAAGATAGTTGAATTCTTAACCAAAAAGTTGAACTTTCAACAAACAAGAATAATTTTCTGCCCAAAAAGACGACTTTTCAACAAAATACATTAATTTTCTGCCAAATAGTTGAATTTTAAACTTAAAAAAGATTAATTTTCAACCAAAAATGCTACAGTTAGATTTTCAGATAAAAAAAATAATTTTGAACCAAAAAGATTAATTTTCTATCAAAAAAGACGAATTTGGAACAAAATACATACATTTTGAACAAAGTTGTATTATTTTAAAAGCCAAAAAGACGAATTATCTACAAAAAAGTTGAATTTTCAACCCAAAAATATGATTTTTCAACCAAAAAGTTTAATTTTTTACCAAATTGTTGAATTTTTAACTTATACAATATACAGGATAAAGTTTCAACAAAAAATGGAATAGTTAAAGTTTGAGATAAAAAAAATGTTTAACAACAAAAAAATGAATTTTCAACAAGGTTGTTAAATTTTCAACGATGATTAATGTTCTTCCAAAAAAGACGAATTTTATGCCAATTACATCAATTTTGAACAAAATTAGTAATTTTTAAGTTAAAAAGACGAATTATCTACAAAGTTGAATTTTTAACCCAAAAATATGAGTTTTCAAGCAAAAAGTTTAATTTTCTACCAAAATGTTGAATTTTCAAGTTAAAAAGATGAATTTTCTACAAAAAATAGAATTTTTGACATTAAAGTTAATTTTCAAACAAGAAGATGAAATTTCTACCAAGAAAGACGAATTTTCAACAAAAGAGATGAATTTCCAATCAAAAAGTTGAAGTTTCAACTAAAAAAAGAGAAATTTTTAACCAAATATAGTTGAATTTTTTACTGAAAAAGATACATTTTTAACCAAAAATGGAGTAGTTTAATTGTTAGTTTAAAAAATTTATTTTCAACCAAACATGAAACAATTTTTCATCAAAATAGTTTAATTTTCAACCAAGGAGACGAACCTTCAACTAAAAAAATAAATTTTTAACAAAGCAGTTAAATTTTTGATAAAAAGATAACTTTTCAACAATTTGGTTGCATTTTCAACAAAATAATTAAATTGTCAACCTAATAATAGAATTTTTAACCAAACGAGATGAATTCCGAACCAAAAAAATATGTAATAGGAGCTCGCAAGTTTGAGCGCGCCTAGAGCGCGCGCACTTTTCAAATTAAAGGTCAAATCATCGACAACTGAAATTTAGTGATTGTGAATTCTCTTTTGTTAAAGCTCCTTCGGCTTTAACGAACACATTCTCATCACGCATCTCGTGAGAAAAAAAGGTTAAAAGCAATTTTTCAGATCTAATTTGAAAACAATTTTGTTCTTAAACATTTTATTGTACCCTGTGTCTTTTTTCCAAAAATTTAATTTGTTTATTTTTAGTGTCATTTTTCACGATAAAAACAAAAACTGCGCGTCAGATCAAAAAATAATTAATAAAAAATTTGTAGCTCTCTTTTGGGTGAACAACTTTCGTCTATTTATTTTTTTCGTAGCTTGTGCTGTTTGTCAAAAATTTTTATTTTTTTATTTTTAATGTTATTTTTTACGAATAAAACAAAAACTACGGGCGAAATCAAAAAGTGATTAATAACGAATTTGCAGTTCTTTTTTGGTTGCACAAGTTTTGTCTATTCATCTTTTTTTACATCGCATATTTTGTCCGCTAAATGGGATTTTTTATTTTTCATTATTTTTTGTGCGATCAAAATTTGAATTTTTTATTTTGGCTAAAAATTTTCATTTTTTTTTTTGAATTTCGAAAATGCTATAACTCTGATAATTTTCTTTTTATCAAAAAAAGTCGTAGAGATAAATTGTTCGACTTTTAGAGTACTGCGAATACCGAATTTTTAAATCTTAAAAAAAAAGTTCTCACAAAATGTTGCCTAAGTTCGTAACCCCCCTGTTACCAAACTTGGTTTTTGGCGCCCGGAGGGTCCCCCCTCAAACTGGTAACGTAGTTTATGGAAAGTATCGCCGTTGGGCCACTTTTTCTCTTAGGACCACAACACTGGATATGGCACTGTTATTTGATTAGTTGGGACAACCATTTTATTAGTTGCTCGTACAAATTGAATAGTCAAGGCAACTAATTAAATTGTTGTGCCAACTATTAAAATAGCAATACCATAATTTACAATCTAAATAGTTGGTCCAGCTAACCATTTTTTAAAGAGCGTAATGCTTAATTAAAGAAGCGGCGAGTGTATTTACTTTAATGTTTAAATAATAGCAATTTACGAATTATTGAGACGTCAAAAGATCCAAAGAAAATTGACTTAATTTAAATTTACGATTTTCAAAGATTAAATAAGGGTAGAGTTTTATTTTCTTAAGAAGACGGAGCTGATTGTTTCGTTTGTATAGATTCTTAATTCTTACATTTTAGATAAGTCTGTAAGATTAGGTTTTAAAAGAGAGATTAAATGTGAGAGATTTTAATGAAAGAGAATGAATAAAGAAAAATAATCTAAAGATAAAAATGTCATAATTTTTCAGTAGCATAATATTTACTCCTTTTAGGGAAAACAACATTTTTTAGGGAAATATATCACTCAGTTTAGATTTAGGTGACTTTTCACGATAATAGGGGAATACATTCTTTTAAATAAAAGATATGAATTTTCAACCCAAAAATACGAATTTTCAACAAAAAAAAATTAATTTTTAACGAAACAATTGTATTAACAAATAAATAGTTGAACTTTCAAGCAAAAAAAAAGAATTTTCAACATAGTTGAATTTTTAACCAAATAATTAAATTTTCAAGCAAAAAAGACGAATTTTTCGAAGATAGTTGAATTTTCAACAAAAAAGTTCATTTTCAATCCAAAAGGACGAATTTTTAACAAAACAGTTGAATTTGCGACCAGAAATATAACTTTAACAAAATAGTTGAATTTGCAAAATACAAATGATCGAATTTTTAAACAAAAAAGATTAAAATTCAACGAAATTGTTGAATCCTCAACCAAATAGGTGAAGTTTCAATCAAGAAAGATGAATTTTAAAACAAATAATTGAATTTTCAACTAAAAAAGATATTTTTCGAACCAAAAATAAAATCGGCAAATTTTCAGCTTAAATCAAATTAATTATCAACAAAAAAAACGAATTTTTAATCAGTTGAATTTATCTAAAGAAGATGAATTTTTTAACAAAATAGTTGAATCTTCAACCAAAATGATGATTTTTCAACAAACAAGATTAATTTTCTACTTAAATAGACAAATTTTCAACAAAATATATGAATTTTCTACCAAATAGTTGAATTATCATCTTAAAAAGTATTAATTTTGAACCAAAAATGGAATAAATAAATTTCAAGATAAAAAATAATTTTCAACAAAAAAAGAAATTTTCAACAAAGTAGTTAAACATTCAATCAAGTAGTAGAATTTCAACCAACAAAGATTAATTTTTAATCAAAACATTTTAATTTTTAACCAAAAAGATGAATTGTCCACCAAGAAGATTGATGTTCTACCAAATCAGAGAAATTATCTACAAAAAAGTTGAATTCTCAACCCGAAAAAATGATTTTTCAACAAAAAAGGTAATTTTCTACCAAAATGTTGAATTTAAAGCCAAAAAGACGAATTTGGTAAAAAACAGTTCATTTTTCAACCCAAAAATATGAATTTTCAACTAAAAAAATAAATGAATTAAAAAAAAGAGTTGATTTTTCACCCCAAAAAGATGAATTCTCAAAAAAACATGTTATATATTTCAACAGAAAGATATTTCCATTTGAAATAAAGAACAATTGAATTCAATCAAAAAAGACAAACAGTTGCATTTTTCACCAAAACGAATTTTTAACCAATTAGTTAAATTTTCAAATAGAAAAGATATTTTTTAATTGAAAATATCAATTTTTAACCCAAAATTGAATATTAGTTAAAAAAATAATTTTCAACCAATTAGTTACATTTTCAACGAAAAAGTTGAATTTTTAAACAAAGGAGATAAATTTAGAACCAAGAATAGTTAGATTGTCTTATTGAGTTCTATTATTTATTTATTTTTTTTAATTAAGATCGAACAGAAATCTATTTTATCATGAATAATTTCATGCAAAATGAGCATGAAAAAGAATAAAAGATTCAGATTTAAAAAACAGACTTCTAAACTACCTCATTTTTCGGCTCATTAGAGACAAAAATAACCAAAAGAAAAAAGAGGGAGAAAAAAAAGAGAACGTTTGTGGAAAAGAGGTGAGAAAAGAAGAATTCTTTAAAAAAAGGAGAAAATAAGAGAATAGGGTAAAGAGTGTGAATTCTGAAATATGAAAGTGATTTTCAAACTTATTAAGGCCATGTAATGAGTAGGTCACGTGACCAGATTCCTACCTTACCGGCACTTTTTTTATTAGTCAACTTATTTTCACACGAATAGCCACATTGAGTTGAAAATTTGGGATAATAAATAAGAAGCACTAAGAATTATATATAGGCTCTGGTCCTAAATTTTTATTAGCATAAAATTTTTTTTTTATAACAAATTTTTTTTTGCTTTTTTCATAATTATACAAACTTAGAACCAGAGCCGCGTTTCTTAGTGCTTCTTATTTAGTATCCCAAATTTTCAACTCGATGTGGTGCTTTGTGTGAAAATAAGTTGACAAATAAAAAAAGTGCCGGCAAAGTAGGAATCCCGGTCACGTGACCCACTCGTCACATGGCCTTAAGTTATTATTGAACTGTACCGTAGCAGGGCCATCTTTCGAAAAATTTGCAAACTTTCTTCAAAATCATCTAAATACTAAATTCCTAAATACAAATTCTTTCTTTTCTGAATGCAAATTCCAACCTTACCGACATCGAGAACATTTTTGTAGCTGAAGTGGTTCGTATCCGTGCTAAGTTTCTAGAAATTATTCTAGAAACTTAGCACGGACACGAATCACTCCAGCTGTTGAATGATCTCGATGTCGGTAAGGTAGGAATTTGTATTTAGAAAAGAAAGAATTTTTAGTTAGGAATTTAGTATTTATAATTTAGATGATAATTTAGATGATTAATTTGACTGTTAATTCAGCAATTTCAATTGGTTCTGATAATTTATCAGCATTATAATTGGTTTCTGTGATTTTTCAGTAACTAATTTAATACTTATAAGAGTTAATATTTTTAAATAAAAATATTTACTTTATTGGACATGGGAACACCTAATTGAAGGGAGCTTGAGAATAAATATAAAATAATACATTTTCAGATTTGAAATACACCTTTCCATTTCTGAAGAATGTTCCCAATTGGGTCAAGTCTCTCGAAATATTTTGTATCGCAGTCCTAAATTAAATTTTAAACAAGAACTGTAACTGCAATTAGGTAAATTACTATGTTTAATATAAAATACAATAATTAAAAAATTCCTGTTCAAATTTTATGGCCTTAACATATTTTATCTGTGGATACAAATTCAAATTTAAAAAACATAGTAAAAGAACTGAAAAATAAATTAAAATTTTTTTAAAAATTAATTCTAAGATTTAATTGAAGAATAAGTATTATAATTCATTTACATATCTACAAAAAGTGATGTTAGAAAATTTCTCGAAAATATCAGACACATTATTGTCGAAAACCTGATTGGTTGAAAAACTGCGTGAATATTATACTTTTAGTGGCTGTTTTTAGTTTGTTTATATATTAAAAAAGATTACGAATTTCTGCATCATAAATTTTGTACATCAAAACTTCCAAATAAGTAATTTACTAATTTTACTTCATGATAACATTTGTTTATAAATGTTTCTAAACATTAATTGATAAAAGAGACAATTTTAATTGTAAATGATTTTTTAATATTGGGAAATAATTCTGTTCTTAACATTTCGCTGTCGCACTTTTAAAGAGATGTGAAAAATGAAATTATGCACAAAAACTTAGATTTCTGGGAAATTTCAAAATATTTCGAAAGAATAAATGGAAGATTTTAAGACAAATTTTTAGAACAGTTTAGTAGTTTTTTAAATTAAAAAATGATTTAAATCTTGAGAAGATTTGCAAATTTTTTAAGCAAAATGTAAATTTGCAAAGATTTTGAAACAAAATTTAGAAGTTTTATGAGAACTTTTGAAGGTTTCAAGAAAATAGTATAATTTTCTAAAGATTCATGGGAAATTTTAAAATGTTTTTCTGTTTAAAAAAATAAATTCTGAGAGAAAAGTGAAAAAGATTGCAAACATTATTCTAAAATTTTGAAAAAGAACGTACAGGACTTTAAGGCAACATCTTGCAATTTTGCAAGATTACAAAATTTTAGAAAAAATTTAAGTTAGCTTTAAAGATATTTAGGAGTATTGAAAGATTTCAAGAGAATGAGAAATTTTTATTTAGATTCCTAGGAAAACTTAAAATTATTTTTTAATTAAAAAAACGATTTTAAGAGAATATTTAAAAAGATTTCAAAAAATTTTCAACAACAAAAATCTAAAAGATTTTAAGAAAATTTTTTAGGACTTAAAAAATTGTAAGAAATAAAAAATTTTGAACAAAATGTAGCTTCTTGAAGATTTCGAAAAAATTTAGAAGCTTTTTAAAAATTTTTAAAGTATCAAGAGAATAGTAAAATTTTCTTAAAATTCATGAGAAAATGTTAAATGATATTTTATTTTGGAGAATGAATTTTAAGAGAAAATTGAAAAAGATTGTAAAATTTTGCAATTTTGAAAAATTAAACATTTTTAGAAAAAACTCAAGTAAGTTTTTAAGATACATATTTAGGAGTACTGATGGATTTAAAAATAATTAAAAATTGTAAAAAATTCTAAAATATTTTTAAAGATATAGATTTTTGAAGATTTCGAAAAAAAAGAAACTTTTTCAGAATTTCTAAAGATTTCAAGATAATGAAAAAAATTCATTTAAAAAAAAATTTTATTTAACAAAATTAGTTTTAAGAGAATATTAAAAAAGATTTCAAAACATTTCCAAAATTTTCAACAAAAAATCTAAATGATTTTAAGAAAATTTTTTAGGACTAAAAAAATTGTAAGAAATAAAAGTTTTTTAACAAAAAGTAGATTCTTGAAGATTTCGAAAAAAATAAAGAAAATGTCAGAATTTTTAAAGTTTCAAGAGATTAGTAAAATTTTCTTGAAATTCATGGGAAAATTTCAAATGATATTTTATTTAAAAAAATGAATTTTAAGAGAAAAATGAAAAAATTGCAAAACTTTTCCTAAAATTACGAAAAAGAATGTGGAAGATTTTAAAGTAAAATCTTGCAAGTTTGCAAGATTAAAGAATCTTAGATAAATTCAAGTTAGTTTTAAAGATATTTAGGAGTATTGAAAGGATTCAAAAATAATTTAAAGCTATAGATTTTTGAAGATTTAGAAAAAAGAAACTTTCAGAATTTTGAAAGATTTCAAGAGAATGAAAAAATTTTATTTAGATTCCTAGAAAAATTTGTTATCATTTTTTATTTTGAAAAATGAATTTCAAGATAATGTTTAAAAAGATTTCAAAAGATTTCTCAAATTTTCCACAAAGAATCTGGAAGACTTTAGACAATTTTTTAGCACTTGAAAAATTGTAGGAAATAAAATTTTTTAAATAAAATTCAGATGTTTGTGGATTAAAAAAAATTAGCAGCTTTTCAAGAATTTCTAAAGATTTCAAGAGAATGAAAAATTTTTATTCAGATTCCTAGGAAAATTAAAAAAAAATTATTCAACAAAATTAGTTTTAAGAGAATATTAAAAAAGATTTCAAAACATTTCCAAATGATTTCCAAAATTTTGAACAAAAAATCTAAATGATTTTTAGAAACATTTTTAGGATTAAAAAATGGTAAGAAGTAAAAATTTTTTAACAAAAAGTAGATTCTTGAAGATTTCGAAAAAATTGAAGGTAATGTAAGAATTTTTAAAGTTTCAAGAGATTAGTACAATATTCTTGAAATTCATGGGAAAGTTTCAAATGATATTTTATTTTAAAAAATGATTTTTAAGAGAAAATTGAAAAATATTGAAAAACTTTTCCTAAAATTACGAAAAAGAATGTAGAAGATTTTAAAGTAAAATCTTGCAATTTTGCAAGATTAAAAAATCTTAGAAAAATTCAAGTTAGTTTTTAAGATATTGAGGAGTATTGAAAGGATTCAAAAATAATTTAAAGCTATAGATTTTTGAAGATTTAGAAAAAAAAATAACTTTCAGAATTTTGAAAGATTTCAAGAGAATGAAAAAATTTTATTTATATTCCTAGAAAAATTTTTCATGATTTTTTATTTTGAAAAATGAATTTCAAGATAATGTTTAAAAAGATTTAAAAAGATTTCCAAAAGATTTCCCAAATTTTCCACAAAGAATCTGGAAGACTTTAGACAATTTTTTAGCACTTGAAAAATTGTAGGAAATAAAATTTTTTAAATAAAATTCAGATGTTTGTGGATTAAAAAAAATTAGCAGCTTTTCAAGAATTTCTAAAGATTTCAAGAGAATGAAAAATTTTTATTCAGATTCCTAGGAAAATTAAAAAAAAAATTATTCAACAAAATTAGTTTTAAGAGAATATTAAAAAAGATTCCAAAACATTTCCAAATGATTTCCAAAATTTTCAACATAAAATCTAAATGATTTTAAGAAAAATTTTTAGGACTCAAAAAATGGTAGGAAATAAAAGTTTTTTAACAAAAATAGATTCTTGAAGATTTCGAAAAAAATTGAAGAAAATGTAAGAATTTTTAAAGTTTCAAGAGATTAGTAAAATTTTCTTAAAATTCATGGGAAAATTTCAAATGATATTTTATTTAAAAGAATGAATTTTAAGAGAAAATTGAAAAATATTGCAAAACTTTTCCTAAAATTGCGAAAAAGAATGTAGAAGATTTTAAAATAAATCTTGCAATTTTGCAAGATTAAAAAATCTTAGAAAAATTCAAGTTAGTTTTTAAGATATTGAGGAGTATTGGAAGGACTCAAAAATAATTTACAGCTATAGATTTTTTAAGATTAAAAAAAAGGAACTTTCAGAATTTTGAAAGATTTCAAGAGAATGAAAAAATTTTATTTAGATTCCTAGAAAAATTTTTTATGGTTTTAATTTTGAAAAATGGATTTGAAGAGAATGTTTAAAAAGATTTCAAAAGATTTCCCAAATTTTCAACAAAGAATCTGGAAGACTTTGGACAATTTTTTAGGACTTTGAAAATTGTAGGAAATAAAATTTTTTTAATAACATTCAGATGTTTGTGGATTAAAAAAAAATTAGCAGTTTTTCAAGAAATTCAAATGAGTTCAAGAGAATGAAAAATTTGTATTCAAATTCCTAGGAAAATTAAAAAAAAATTATTTAACAAAATTAGTTTTAAGAGAATATTAAAAAAGATTTCAAAACATTTCCAAATGATTTCCAAAATTTCCAACAAAAAATCTAAATGATTTTAAGAAAATTTGTAAGGACTTGAATAAAATAAAAAAAATAAAAAATTTTTAACAAAAAGTAGATTCTTGAAGATTTCGAAAAAAATTGAAGAAAATTTAAAAATTTTTAAAGTTTCAAGAAATTAGTAAAATTTTCTTAAAATTCATGGGAAAATTTCAAACGATATTTTATTTGAAAAAATGAATTTGAAGAGAAAAATTTAAAAAGATTCCAAAACTTTTCCTAAAATTACGAAAAAGTATGTAGAAGATTCTAAAGTAAAATCTTGCAATTTTGCAAGATTAAAAAATCTTAGAAAAATTCAAGTTAGTTTTTAAGATATTGAGGAGTATTGAAAGGATTCAAAAATAATTTACAGCTATAGATTTTTTAAGATTAAAAAAAAAGGAACTTTCAGAATTTTGAAAGATTTCAAGAGAATGAAAAAATTTTATTTAGATTCCTAGAAAAATTTTTTATGGTTTTAATTTTGAAAAATGGATTTGAAGAGAATGTTTAAAAAGATTTCAAAAGATTTCCCAAATTTTCAACAAAGAATCTGGAAGACTTTGGACAATTTTTTGGGACTTTGAAAATTGTAGGAAATAAAATTTTTTTAATAACATTCAGATGTTTGTGGATTAAAAAAAAATTAGCAGTTCTTCAAGAAATTCAAATGATTTCAAGAGAATGAAAAATTTGTATTCAAATTCCTAGGAAAATTAAAAAAAAAATTATTTAACAAAATTAGTTTTAAGAGAATATTAAAAAAGATTTCAAAACATTTCCAAATGATTTCCAAAATTTCCAACAAAAAATCTAAATGATTTTAAGAAAATTTGTAAGGACTTGAATAAAATAAAAAAAATAAAAAATTTTTAACAAAAAGTAGATTCTTGAAGATTTCGAAAAAATTGAAGAAAATTTAAAAATTTTTAAAGTTTCAAGAGATTAGTAAAATTTTCTTAAAATTCATGGGAAAATTTCAAATGGTATTTTATTTGAAAAAATTAATTTTAAGAGAAAAATTTAAAGATTCCAAAACTTTTCCTAAAATTACGAAAAAGTATGTAGAAGATTCTAAAGTAAAATCTTGCAATTTGCAAGATTAAAAAGTCTTAGAAAAATTCAAGTTAGTTTTAAAGATATTCAGGAGTATTGAAAGGATTCAAAAATAATTTAAAGCTATAGATTTTTGAAGATTTAAGAAAAATGAACTTTCAGAATTTTTAAAGATTTCAAGAGAATGAAAAAATTTTATTTAGATTCCTAGAAACATCTTTTATGATTTTTTATTTTGAAAAATGGATTTTAAGAGAACGTTTAAAACGATTTCAAAAGATTTCCAAAAGATTTCCCAAATTTTCAACAAAGAATCTGGAAGACTTTAGAGAATTTTTTAGGACTTGAAAAATTGTAGGAAATAAAATTTTTTAAATAAAATTCAGATGTTTGTGGATTAAAAAAAATTAGCAGCTTTTAAAGAATTTTCCAAAGTTTCAAGAGAATAGTGAAATTTTCTAAAGATTCATTATAAATATGTCAGTCAAGTAAGTTTTAAAAATATTTAGGAGTATTGAATTTTTTTCTTCAAATTTTGGAAACATAAAAAAAAGATTTTCTTGGAAACCCCACCTTTTTTATTCTTCCAAATCGGAAAAATACGTGTCGTCTAATTTTCTCTGAAAAACAACATATTTCAATCTGGAGGAGTTTAATGTACATTTTTTAGTTATTTTTTTTTTAATTTTAGGAAAAATTCGAATATTGTTAAACGAAGTGTCTGGGTTCACCAAAAATATTTGTGCTTTATTTGGAACGTTTCGAATTGTTGAAAAGATTAATGAATATTTTTTCATATTTCTAAATTTCAGAAAAAATTAGATGTTTGAAAATTTCGAACAAAGAAGCTTTTTAATAATTTTTAATAATTAATTAACGTCTTAATAGGCTACGAAAACTAGAAGGAGAACTCTTATTACGAAACATTAACCAAAAAAAATTTATTTAATAAATTTATTCTTGAATGATTATCCCTTGATTGTTTTTTTCACGATAGTCACTATGCAGATTTCCATTATATTTTTGCATGAGTTTTGTTTTCTTCTCTTTTTTCTGGTATATAATTTTTTATACATAATTTTACAAACTTTTATTGCAGAATATAATCTCTCGGTTCTTTTACGATGTTTTGTGAATATGTGTTCTTATAAGTTTAAATATTTTATTCACAGGGAAAATATGTTAAGGTCATATTATGTAAGTAATGATTTTATAATTACTATATTTTATAGTACATTAATTGCAATAAAAATGATTTTTTACCATTTTTTAGGATCGTCATAGAAACTTTTTCGATATTCTTGAACGGATTAGGAACAGTCTTAAAATTTTTTTTTTTACATTTATTCCCAAATAGATGCCCATCATTATGGCGAATTTTTTAAATATAGAATTTTCTCTAGTAAACAATAATAAAAAATTAGAAATTAAAAAAAAAAGTTTTACCTAATGTAGAATGTTTTGATAATGTGCAAAAAACATGTATTTTATATTGTGTTAAATGCACACTTTTTGGAAAAAGTTGAATATGTCAAACCTAAAATTTCTTCAGATTTTTAATCAAAGGAACATATTATTTTGCTATCACGGAAAAAAATTGTCGTGGTGTTTAAAACGTTCCAAAATGACGAAAAAAATCCAAAAATCCTAAATCACGAAAAAAATGAGTTTCCGAAAAAAAATTGTGACATGCTTCTTTGGTTCAAGTTGAAGAAATTTCATCTTCGACATATCCAATTTTTTCCAAAATGTGTGCATCTGACTTCATCCAAAAAACATGTTTCCGCACATTTTCAAAAAATTCTAAATTAATTAAAAATGTTATTTGTTAAATCGCAAATTTTTTATTATTATTCACTAGTAAAAACTGTACATGTATATAATATATAAAGTTGAATATGTGTGTTTTCTTTTGTCGTCTAATATACGACATAATTTTTCAACCAATAGGAGCATTTTTCTGAATTATCAAATAAAAAAAGGGAACAGAAGATTTTCAATTTAAAAAAAAAAGCAATTTTGGAAAAAAATTCTCACATTTTTCGGATGCCAATCCCTCCCCCCTCACACACATATTTTCTATTCGAAAATTTAACAATTCCATTTTTGGTAGAAAATTGATTGTTTTTAGTTGAAACCCCAACTATTTCCTTGAAAATTGTATTTTTTTAAATTCATATTTTCATTTCATTTCATTTCATGAAAATTCTTCGTTTCGGGTTAAAAGTTCTATTGGTTAAAACTTCAATTGTTTGCTTAAAAATGAAATTTTTGGTGGAAAATTGTTATTTTTAGATTAAAAATTCAACTGTTTTGTAGCAAATTTGCCTTTTTGACTTGAAAATTGAAACATTTGGTAGACATTTTTTTTTCTTTTGGCTGAAAAATCTTTCTTGGTTGCAAATTTAACTCTAGTTGAAAATTCCTCTTTTTGGTTTGATAATTCATCTATTTTGGAATAAATTTGATCTTTTTAGTTAAAAATACAACTTCATGGTTAAAATCTAGTCTGTTTTGGTTAAGTATTCAACTTTTTTGTTGAAAATTTCTCTTTTTGGTATAAATTTTACTGTTTTTTATTTAAAACTAAAATCTTTTTTGGTTGAAATATCAACTAATACTTTTCCCGTTGACAATTTATCTTTTATGATTGAATTGAACTGTGTTTTATTTATAATTGTACTTTTTTATGGAAATATCTACTGTTACATTTTTCGTTGAGAGTTTCGTGGAGTTTTTTAATTAAAAATTCAACTATTTGGTTCAACGATCAACTTTTTTGTTAAAAATACTTTTTTCCTGTAAAGATGCGTCATTTTAGTTGAAAAGTTATCTCTTTAGTTGAAGATTCAAATATTTTGTTGAAAATCTGTTTTTCTTTTTTTTTTAAATTAATTTTTTCAAACTGAAAATTACTTTTTTTGTTCTGAAAATTTAACTATTTCATTTTTTGTTGAAAATTTATCTCTTTTTTTTAAAAAGTGAACTACATATTTGGTTGAAAATTTATCTTTTTTGGTTGAAAATTCAAGTATTTTGTTAAAAATTCAACTTTGTTGCTGATCATTTAATTATTTGGTTAAAAATTCAACTATTTTGTTAGAAAGTCATATTTTTTGGTAGAAAAGCTCTTGGTTAAAAATTTATCTCTCGTGGTTGTAAAACTCAACGGTTTCCTAAAAATTCGTTTTTTTGCTTGAAGATTCAACTATGAGGTTAAAAATTTAAGTATTTTGTTGAAAAAAATTCGTCTTTTTTGCTTGAAATTTCAATTATTTGGCTGTAAATGCAACTGTTCGATCTAAATAAAAAAATTTTATTGTTGAAACATAAACTTTTTGGTTGAAAAATCTTGGTTGAAAATTGTATTTTTTTTTTTAATTCATATTTTCGGGTTAAAAATTCAATTTTTTTCAAGAAAATTTCTCTTTTTCCATTATAAATGAAACTATTTTCATGAAATAATATTTATAATATATTTATTTATTTTTATTATTATCATTATTTTTTATTTATTAAATATATTTATTTATATTATAAATAATATTTTATGTTAAAAATGGATCTTTTCGAGTTAAAAAGTGAACTGTTTTCTAAAAGATTGAACTTTTTAGCTTGAAAACTCAACTTTTTCATTGAAAATTCATCTCTTTCGTTAGAAAATTAAACTATTTTGTTAACAAGTTATTTTTTGTAATTAAATTCAACGTTTTTTTTATTTATAATTAAAATCTTTTTTTGTTGAAATGTCTACTGTTACATTTTTCGTTGAGAATTTAATAGAAAATTCAACTACATATTTGGTTGAAAGTTGAACTCCTATATTAAAAATTCATTTTTCTTGTTGAAGATTCGTTATTTTAGACTTTAGTTGGGAATTTATCTCATTGGTTGAAGATTTGACAATTTTGTTGAAATCTTTTTTTGAAAATTAATTTTTTTAACTGAAAATTCAACTATTCCATTTTTGCTTGAAAATTTATATATTTTTTTAAATTCAACTATTTGGTTGAAAATTGAACTCTTTTAGTTGAGAATTCAACTATTTGGTTAAAAATAAACTATTTTGTTAAACATTTAATAATTTGATTGAAAATTCACCTTCTTGGTGGAAAATCTCTTGGCTGCAAATTCAGCTATCTTCGAAAAAATTATTTTTTTTTGCTTGATTCAATCATTTGGTTAAAAGTGTAACTCTTTTTTGTTGAAGTTTAATATTTTTTGTTTGAAATGTCGATCATTTGTTTGAAAATTCGTCTCTCTTGGTTGCAAATTCAACTATCTTCGAAAAAATTCCTTTTTTTTTTGCTCGAAGATTCTACTATTTGGTTAAAAATGCAACTTTTTTTGGTTAAAGTTTAATCTTTTTTGTTTGGAATTTCGACCATTTTTAATGGAGAACTGATCTTTTTTGGTTAAAAATTTAACTATTTTGTTGAAAAGTCGTCTCTTTTTCTTGAAAGCTCAACTATTTAGTTGTCAATGCAATTGTTTGATTTAAAATAAGTTTGTTTATTGTTGAAGTTGGACTATTTGGTTGAAAAATTATCTTTCTTGGTTGATAATTCACTTTTTTGTGAAAAATTGATCTTTTCGAGTTTAAAAGTAAACTGTTTTCTAAAAGATTCATTAAAAAATAAATTATAATTATGTACAACAACAAATTAAGAATTAAAAATACAAGAGTTTCTAATGATAGCCTAAATTTATTATTCTGGACTTTTGTAGTTTTAATTCTTATTTTTTTATGTAAATTAACCCTTAAATGGTAACGTCATTTTCGACCCCTTTAAACGGTATCGTCGGGTCACTCGTGTCTGGCGCTTTGAAAAGTGCTCTAAAGTGCTCTAAAAAATTCCACAAAATTCATGAAATTTCATCAACTATCCTAGTATAAGGATGAATCACTATATTGCTGATTTTATCATTTTTTTAAACAATATAATGAAATAAACAAATAAAAACGTGAAGAATGCACCATTTTGTCAAAAAAATCATAACTTAGGATGTAATTAATTTTTTTTTTTAAATCAAACGGGAAATTAAAGGGTAAAAAAAGTACTGTAAGAAAAAAAAGATTGAGATTCTGTATAAATAAAAGGAATGCTTAAGCTTTGAACATGAAAATCAAGTTTCTTCAAAGTACGTATAAAGAGGTAGAAATTCCAATAAAATTCCCGTTAAAAAACTTTTGGTCAACTTTAATTCATCAATTTATAGTCAAAAAACATGAGGTTTCCGAAAAAATTCAGAAATTCAAATTGCAATTAAAATTCAGGTTAAAAAACTTTTGGATAACTTTAATTCATCAATTTATAGTCGAAAAACATCAATATTTGGGAAAAAAATTCAGAAATTCGAATTTCCATTAAAATTTATCTTAAAAAACTATCAGGTAAGTTTAATCCATCAATTCATAATAAAAAACATCAATTCATAATAAAAAAAACATCAGAATTTTGAAAAAAGAATTTTAATTACGTTACACTTTTCGCCAACGCTAATGGTATCGTCGGGTCACTCGTGCCTTTCCGGAATTTCGACTGTTTTCTACAAATGCTATTTACGGACTAGAGTGACGGCACTTGGGGAGCTTATAGCCTACTAGTGTACAATTATTTAGAGTATAGTTTGGGCCTGCCTCCCACGCTTTTCTCTAAGCTAGCAAGGGGAGAAGATTTGGTCAAGGCACGAGTGACCCGACGTTACCATTTAAGGGTTAATATAATTTATTTTTTTAATGTTTATCATTTTCGTGGTATTCACTTAATTTTTTCTCAAGGTTTTATTTAAATAATTCGTGACATTTATCGATTTTAATAATTGTTTTCTTATTCTTCTTTTATAATTTATACTTGACCGAGTTTTCGCATTGTAGATGTTTTTATGCGAATAAAATTTTTCATAATAGGTACTTATAAACTCTAGAAATTTTTCCGATTAAATTTTTTTCTTTTATGATAAAGACACACAGGAAAATTAGCGATATTGCTTGATTGGAACGTGCAACCTTAGCCGCAAATTAGAAAATTGCTCTCGAGATAATTAATAATTACAGGTGTATTGTCGACAAGCTTTAATTTGCTGTCTCTCGTCGATACGGTTGATTGGTTCTCGGGGCTATTTGCTTAAGACTCCTTCTAACCAGCCACTTTGCATGTAATGCCGAGTAGTAATTATATGTAAACATACAACCGGAGGGTGCCACGAGATACCTATGACTCAACTACATAAGAATCAATTCACCTTTTTTTATATCTATACTTATTATGAGTTATTCAATGACATTTTATCACATTTTTATATTTTCATATTTTTCTAATAGCCCCAGTAGATAATTTTTTCACTGCTCACGAGAATTTATTAAAAATTTAAATTACACGTCTTTCCTCCTAATAATTCATATAACTTTAGAATAATTAAAACAATATGAAACGACTTTATTCGCGGGAAAATGCTGTGCCTACACAAATATATTGTACACAGAATATGTTGTACACAAAGTATACTTTGATTATATTTCTCCTACAAAAAATATACACTGAATCCTGGATTTAGGGCCGGTTTTGGAACTGACGGTGCACATAAATCCAGGGACTTGATTAAACCATTCGAAGATAGCAGCATCGAAAAGCACATCACTTTTTCCACCGAAACACCTCGCGAAACACATCAAGTAGGAAGCACGCACTTTTGCGCAGCGCATAATGCATGGCGCATTATGCTGTTTAATAACCAGACATACGAAGAAGTTATTTAACAGAAAATCACTCACTTTTATCAAAATTAGATTAAATGTCTACGAAAAACACAGTTTTCACAATTCTCACGTCTACACTTAACAGTTGGAGGTTACAAAAAGCTGCAGTGGGACTCCGATGCTTGAAGTCGATCAGACCTCTCTTTCTACCATGTGTGATAGACAACACGGTGCGATCGAATTCGAAACGATGGTTTCGTGCTCTCTTTCTATCGTCTGAGGTAGACAGAGACGATCCAATTGTGTTCCAATGACACTCTCTCTGTCTGTCAAATACTTCTTCTTCTTTGTCGAATATCCCTGTTGGGTAGCTGCGACAGCGCCACCAAAATAAGACGGAAGTGATGACAAAGAAACGGACGTTATATGGAAGCTCGGAGAGAATAGAGGATGATTTGACATGGGCAAAAAGGAATATGCAATATAAGTTAGGGAAAATAGCGGAAAAGGAAAGAAATAAGGGGAAAATAACATGGGTTAAGTATGGAAGAATACAGATAGAAGGTGTATGGTTGGATTGGAACGAAGAAAGGGAAGAGATAGTAAAAAATGAGATGTCGGGAAACTGGGACGGAAAGTAACGGGAGTAAGAAAAATAAGAAATAGTAGTGAACAAAAAGAGAAGAGAAACGAAAAAAGGGAACAATGGAGGATATGTTACTAGAATATAGCAGGCTTGGAGAGAAAGGATAGGGAGTTTATAAGAAATTTGGCACAGTGGGATGTAGCAGTAATGATGGAGACGTGGCTAGAGAAAATGAATGGGAGAGAGTAAGAGGAAGGTTACCAAGAGGTCACAAATGGCAGATTCAAAATGCAAAGAGGAAGAATAAAAAAGGCAGAGTAAAGGGAGGTATGGTGATGGGAGTAAGGGACGAATGTATAACAGGGAAGGATAAGAAAGTGTAAAAGAGCACAAAGAAGGACTAATAGTAGACTAGGTAAAGATGGGAGGAGAGAGGTGGAAGATAGTGGGGGTGTCTGTGAACGGTGATATGCAGGAGAAATCAGAGGAGATGAGAGAACTGATGGAAGAAAATAAAGAAGAGGATTATAATAGATTTTAATTGAAGAATAGGAGATAGAGGAGGAACGAATTGGGAAGGAGAACGAGGAAAAAAATCCAATGACAAGACACTAAATTCTATGGGAAATAAATTTTTAAAGAGCTTGGAGGAGATGGGATAGTTTATCTTAAACGGAAATATAGAAGGGGATGAAAAAGGGGAAAATACAAGCTCAGAAGGAGAAAAGGGAACGGTAAATGATTATGTGATAGTACTCGAAAAGGTAAGAGAGAAGGTCAAGAAACTATAGGTGAGGGATTGTATAGGTTCGGATCACATTCCTATAATAGTGACATTAGAAGGAGAAAAGAGTATTAACAATATGACTAAAAATGAAGCAAAAGTCAAAAGAGCAGGAAGAGGGTATTGGTCAATGGAAGGAAAAGAACAGTTTAAGGAAAAGCTCAGGAATATCACAATCGGAGAGAGAAATGTAAACGAGGAGATGGAAATAATTATAAGAGAAATAAAAACAGTATTAGAGTGCACAAGAAAAAAATAAGTTAGTGAAGGAGGGGATAGAAGAGGGTGGGATGAGGAATGTATAGAGAAGAAGAAGGAAGTGAGAAAGGAATTAAGAAAATTGAGAAAAGAGAAAAGTCGTGGAGAAGAATATAGGAGGAAAAAGAAGGAATATACTGAGTTGTGTGATTAAAAAAAAAGAGGATGAAAATAAAAGATTTGAAGAAGAGGCGGAGAAGGCTAGGACGGAAGAAGAGGTTTAGAAAGTAGTACATAGAGAGAGAGGGGGAGAGGGAGAGAGAGAGGAGAGGGACGGGGAGAGAGAGGGGGGAGAAAAAGAGAAAACCAAAATATTGAGATGGTGGAATGGAAAAAAGATTTAAGGGATTTGCTAGAAGGGGTAGAGAGGAATAGTATGAAAGGAGGATAATATGGTAGGGTGAGAGATGAGGAAGACGACATAACAAGAGAAGAAGTAGTCAAGGTGTTAGGAATAATGAAAGATGGAAAGGCACCTGGTATAGATGAGATTCCAAATGAAGTATGGAAATATGGGGGGACAGAATTAAAGGAATGGGCATGGATAATGTGCAATAGAGTATGGAGATAAGAAGCGTGGACAGAGTTATGGAAAGAAGGAGTAGTGGTACCCATAGTGAAGAAAGGCCAAGGGGAGAGGGTAAAGATTATAGGGGAGTGACGCTGATGCCAACATTGTATATAGTATATGTAACTTTGTCGGACAGATTGAAGGAAGAAGTTGAGGAAAAAAATATAGAGACGCCGAATCAGACAGGGTTTAAAAAAGGAATGAGGGTGATGGACAACTTATATGTTCTGAATTATCTGTTAAATAAAAGGATTAAAAGGGAGAAAGGGACAATGATGGCAATGTCCGTGAATTTCAAGGCGGCGTTTGACTCATTGGACGGAGCTGAAATAGAAAAAGTTATGGTGAAAAAGGGGATATGAAAGGGTTTGATGAGAGAATATCGGAAATTTTTAGAGAGACAAAACGCAGGATAAAGGTAGGAGAGCAAGTAGGAGATGGTTTCTGTTTAGTGAGAGGAGTAAGGTAAGTATGTCCTCTGAGCCCACTTTTATTTAATATATTAATCTCAGACTTAGAAGAAGAAATGAAGAGAAAAAGATGTGGAGGAGTTAGGATGGGAGAAGAAAAGATATATATATACTGGCATACGCGGACATGGCATGGCAGCTTGAGACGAAGTTAAGGGAGGGAGAGGGAGGAGAGTTAGCGAAAAAGTGTTTGAAGGAGGTCGAAAAAAGGAGAGGGAGGGCGATAGAATTAACAAGATGGGAAGAAGAAAGGAAGGATTCCTTTGATACTAGAGATATAGGAGAGGGGGCTGGAGAAAGTTATGAAGAATTGGAAAAAAAGGAACAAAGAAAGACAATTAATAGAAAGATGGGGGATGATTGAGGAATCGAAATATAATAAATGGTATAAGATGATAAATAGGGATGGTGTATCAAATTATTTAAAAAAAGGATGAGGAGAGAGAAGATGGTCCAGAATAGATTTAGATTGGGAAAGGAGATAAAGGAAGGGATGTAATGGGAAAAGAAAGAGAACAGAAAGTGCAGAATATGTGTATGGCAGGAGGAAACATGAGATCGTATATGGGAAGGATGTAGGAGAGGAATGGAAGATAGAATGGAAACGAGGTAAGGGATGGGATATAATAGGAAAAGAAAGAGAACAGAAAGTGCAGAATATGTGAATGGCAGGAGGAAACATGAGATCGTGTATGGGAAGGATGTAGGAGAGGAATGGAAGATGGAATGGAAACGAGGTAAGGGATGGGATATA
>CAKNYM010052560.1:79382-103968 GCA_932195095.1 Andricus curvator
AGATTTCATAAAGATTTCAATGATTTCAAAGATTTCACAAAGATTTTTATGATTTCCCAAAGATTTCAAAGATTTCATAAAGATTTTAATGATTTCCCAAAGATTTCAAAGATTTCAAAAAGATTTCAAGTATTTCGGAAAGATGTCGGACAGAGTTAAAAGATTTCACAAAGATTTCAATGATTTCCCAAAGATTTCATAAAGAGTTTAATGATTTCCCAAAGATTTCAAAGATTTAAAAGAGTAAAAAGAGTAAAAAAGAGTTAAAAAAGAGTTAAAAGATTTCACAAAGATTTCAATGATTTCCCTAAGATTTTAAAAATTTCACAAATATTATCAAATATTTCAGAAAAATTACAATGATTTCTCAAAGATTATACAAAGATTTCAAGAATTTTTACAAATATTACCAAATATTTCAAAAATATTTCAAATATTTTGCAAAGATTTCCAAAGATATCAAAAAGTTTTCACAAAGATTTCAATGATTTCCCAAAGATTTCAAAGATTTCACAAAGATTTCTATGATTTCCCAAAGATTTCAAATATTTCGGAAAGATGTCAGATAGAGTTAAAAGATTTCACAAAGATTTCAATGATTTCCCGGAGATTTAAAAAATTTCACAAAAATTACCAAATATTTAAAAAATATTTCAAAATATTTCATAAAAATTACCTAGTTCCTCTAGTGCTCCGTCGTCTCTGGAAGGACCCCCCCCCCCCAACCGTGAGAAAAAATAAAAAAATCTTTTGACCCCTCCCCCCCTCGAGCTGTTACGAATTAAGTACGATCTCTTATCAAAAATGACTCAAGGTTAATAATACCTTATCAAGATCATGATTAGTAAAGTCGGTCCTAAAGGGCTTTGGGGGGGGGGGGGTGGAGGAAGATTATAAGTATTCCTAGAATAAAAGAGAGATAGAAAATAGAATTGAGAGGGTGAGAGAGCGAGAGCGCTTGGGCGAATCAGAGAGGGCCAATTCGAGAAAGAGGGAGAGAGAAAGATAGCAGATGAGGAAGCACAGGAAGCATAGTCATTCAGACTTGAACCACCGTCCCGCGCGAGTGGTGGTTGTCGTACGTTACCGGTACGCGTACGGGACAACTCACATTGTCCAAAAATACATTTTTATTTTATTTCATTTACTTCCGCTATAATCAATTTTCGTCCATCGTTATGACATTTTAAATACCAGTGACCAGTGCGTCTGAATTTTAGTTATCAGTGCCAGACACGGAATTTTAGTTTACCCTAAAAAATTTGAAGAATAGTTTAGGTGAGTCTCACAAAAAATAACTGGATTAAATAAATAAATTTTATTTAATAGTATTAGACATTATTTAGCAGTGAAGAAACTTGGAAAAAAGTGATTGTGAAGGAAATATTTAGTATTTCATTAAAATCCTATAATTCATACGTAATCGTCGCGAATTAAGAAGTATTTGTTTAGAAAAATAGTACTAACAAATTATGAATGAAAGTGCAATCGTTTTATGTGAAGTAAACCTTCCTCTATAAATAAATTTTTTTTTTCAAATCCAAGGATATTTTTTTATCTGATATGGTTTTCTTCATAATTTGTGTAGGTGATTAGAAAAAATGAATTTTGGAAAATGCGAATTATTTGGGACCAGTTTAGTAATTGGGTCACGATTTTGATTCAATTTTTTGGCATTTTGAGATCACTCGATTTTATGACTGGAGACGAATTATATGGAAATTAGATTTTCTGTTTTTTTGAGTCTCGTCAAATTTGCTGGCTTCTGGGTATAATTTTTGCAGGAAAATGGGGTTGGAAATAGCGAATGTGAACCCACGTGGTCTATTGATTTTCTAAAGCGCCGCGCCATATCGCGTCTACGCCTGGGTGTAAAAAGAGGGTCTGTTTCATCCTGACCACGAAAATCACAAATCCGGTTTCGGTTCAAATCTGCCCGCAACTCTTCTTTCCTTTATGTAACTGACATCAATCTTCATTCTGACTACTCCATTTTTTAATGCGAATTTAAATTTATTTGACTCAATTCCCAAAGTCTGAATTAAAATTAACATTTCCACTGTCACTAAAAATTCTTAAAGAAAATTTGATAATATTTATAAACAATATGTGCAACTTTAATCAGTTTCTAAATTCTCTTAAGAGAATCAATAATTATTGATGTATAGAATTCCTGAAAATAAAACAAGAATTCAACGATCAAATTTGGACAAACACCACAAAATGCTCCTATTGCAATTCCTAAAAACAAAAAAAATTTGTTTCTTTGCACAAAAATAAAAAAGAGGAAAGAAAAATGAGAAGGCAACCAAGCAAATCCCCTTCCTTCTCTTTTTTATTTCTTTCGTCTTTTTTATTCTTATTATTATCAAATCACAGTATGAAAGCATGCACAATATTTACCAATTATATTAATTATTTTATTAATTATTGATAATAATAAAGATAAAAAAGACGAAAGAAATAAAAAAAAGAAGGAAAGGGATTTGGTTGGTTGCCTTCTCATTTTTCTTTCCTCTTTTTTATTTTTGTGTAAAGAAACAAATTTTTTTGTATTTAGGAATTGCAATATAACTGGAGATATAAAAAAAAATTCTCAAAATATATAAAGAGGAAGTTATAATTTTTAGAAAAGGTCGACTATATATGCTGTTGTAGAGGTGAAAATATTTTGAAGATATTTACTACCTTTTATGAGCTGAAGATTAGATCGATATAAAATGTGATGCAATTTTCGGTGAACTTTCGTAGTTGAGGTCGATCAAAACTGTGCCCTAGGTATAAAAATAGGACTTTATCGAACACGATATGAACGCTCGACAAATATTTTTTTCGGAATTTAGTATTCTTTGTTTTTGATAGATTTTAATTATAACAATTTTGCATTCGGCAGTTATGTTCATAACTTGTAAAGGAACAAACATTATTTATTTTGAATATTATTATTAATCATGTTCATAAATCGTTTAAAAAAATCGTATTAATATCAGAACTGGTTTTTAAATTTTTTCAAACCTTGGATTAAAATTTATATCGTTTCTCCGTATTTCTTAATACCCAAAAAATAAACCTGGAGTTTCGAGTTTGTATGACATTTGAATCGCAGGAAGTCACATAGCTAATGCAAAGATATATGCAAATCCATAAAACGGTGATGCAGTTGGCTGTTTCAAAAACCAAAATTTTAGCGTTGGCATCGGACAATTCTAAATAATTTAAATCCATCTCGATGTAAAAAATTTAAGAAATTCAATTATATTTCAAAAATATTATTATTACAGGTTGGTCGTAGGTCAGGAAAAGTCAGGGATTTTGAAAACAAATCTTGCCAAAGTCAGGAAATTTCTGTGAGAGGCACTTTAAATAACTTTCAAGGATAATAAGTTTAAAGTTTTCCAATTTTAATTTGAAATTGTTTTATTCAGTTTGTAAAAGATTACATTTTTTGTTACAAATTTTATTATTTGGTCAAGAATTTAATAATTTTGTTAAAAAGTCATTTTTTTTTGTTTGAAAATTCAACTATTTTTTTAGAAAATTAACTTTGTGTTGAAAATTCATATTTTGGTCTTGAAAATTCACCTGAAATCTTTCTTGGTTGAAAATGTATTCGTTTGGGTAAAAGTTCAAATACTTTGTTTCAAATTTATTTTTTTGGTGGAATGTTCATCTGTGTGGTTTATAATTCAACTATTTTATTGAAAAATCTTTTTTTTGTATTTAAGTAAACTTTTTTTTAACTGGAAATGTATCTTTTCCATTTTTGCTTGAAAATTGATATTTTTTAGGTGAAAATTCCTCTTTTGGGGTAGAAAATTAATCTTGTTTGTTAAAAATTAATCTTTTTAGTTGAAGATTTCACTATTCTGTTAAGAATTCGTCTTCTTCATTTTAATTCAACTGGTTAAAAATTAATTTTTTTTTGTTCAAAATAAATTCGTTCTTTTTCCGTTTAATTCAACTGGAAGAAAATTCTCCTTTTGGTAGAAAATTCATCTTTTATGGTAGAAAATTCATCTTTCTAGATTGAAAATTAGATTAAAATTCAAGTTTGCAAACAAAAAAGAAAGAAAATCAAAGACTGTCTTCCAAAAAAAATCGTCTTTTGGCTTGAAAATTTAAATATTTAGTTGAAAGTTCAACTATTTTGTTTTTGTTTGTATGCCCAACTGTATGGTTGTTAATGCAACTGTTTTGTTCAAAATTAATTTTAGGTAGAAAATTAATCTTCTTTCAAATTTTTGGTTGAAAATTTAACTATTCTCTTAAAAATTTAATCATTTTGTTGACAATTTAATTGTTTGGTTAAAAATTTCATTATTTTTTCGAAAATTCAAATCTTTGGTTAAAAAGTGACCTTTTTGGTCGAAAATTCAACTGTTTTGTTGATTTGTCTTTTTGAATATAAAATCCGTCTTTTTAAATTGAAAATTCGTCCTTTGGTAGAAAAGTCATCTTTTATGGTAGAAAATTCATCTTTCTAGATTGAAAATGAAATTTTTTGTTTAAAATTCAAGTTTAAAAAAAAAATCAAAAACTGTCTTCCAAAGGAATCGTCTTTTTGGCTTGAAAATTTAACTATTTGCTTGAAAGTTCAACTATTTTGTTGAAAATTATTTTGTTTTTGTTTCAAAGCCCAACTATTTGGTTGTTAATGCAACTGTTTTGTTCAAAATTAATTTTTGGTAGAAAACTAATCTTCTTTCAAATTTTTGGTTGAAAATGTAACTATACTCTTAAAAATTTAATTATTTTATTGACAATTTAATTGGTAGGTTAAAAATTTCATTATTTTGTTGAAAATTCAAATATTTGGTTAAAAAGTCACCTTTTTGGTCGAAAATTCAACTGTTTTGTTGAAAATGTGTCTTTTTGGATAGAAAATCCGTCTTTTTAAATTGGAAATTCGTCCTTTGGTAGAAAAGTCATCTTTTTGGTTGAAAATTTATCTTTTATCATTGAGGGTTTATTATTTTAAATTGAAAAGTCTACATTATATCTTTGGTCCAGAATTCATCTCTTTTGGTTAAAAATTCTAATATTTGGTTGAAAGTTCACCTGAAATCTTTCTTGGTTGTAAATTTAACTTTTTTTTTGAAAATTCGTCTTTTTGGTTTAAAAATTCATCCGTTTTACTAGACAAAATTTTAAAAACTTCATTAGCTTTCAAAAATATTATTATTATTACAGGTTGGCCGTAGGTCAGGAAAAGTCAGGGATTTTGAAAACAAATCTTGCCAAAGTCAGGAAATTTATGTGAGAGGCACTTTAAATAACTTTCAAGAATAATAAGTTTAAAGTTTTCCAATTTTAATTTGAAATTGTTTTATTCAGTTTGTAAAAGAAATTTTATTATTTGGCCAAGAATTCAACAATTTTGTTAAAAAAGTGATTTTTGTTGTTGTTGAAAATTCAACTACTTTGTTAGAAAATTAACTTTTTGTTGAAGATTCATATTTGGCTATTAAAAATTCACCTAAAATCTTTCTTGGTTGAAAATGTATTTACTTGGGTAAAAGTTCAACTACTTTGTTACAAATTCATTTTTTTGTTTGAAGGTTTATCTGTTTGATTTATAATTTAACTGTTTCATTGAAAAATCGTTTTTTTTTTTTAAATTGATATTTTTTAGTTGAAAATTTCATTATTTTTTTGAAAATTCAAATATTTGATTAAAAAGTCACCTTTTTTGGTCGACAATTCAACTGTTTTGTTGAACATTTGTCTTTTTGGATAGAAAATCCGTCTTTTTAAATTGAAAATTCGTCCTTTGGTAGAGAAGTCATCTTTTTGGTTGAAAATTTATCTTTTATCATTGAAGGTTAATTATTTTAAATTGAAAAGTCTACATTATATCTTTCGTCCAGAATTCATCTCTTTTGGTTACAAATTCTACTATTTGGTTGAAAATTCCACTCAAATCTTTCTTGCTTGTAAATTTAACTTTTTTTGAGAAAATTCGTCTTTTTGGTTTAAAAATTCATCCGTTGTACTAGACTTTCCATCTTTTATTGGACAAAGTTTTAAAAACTTCATTAGCTTTCAAAAATATTATCTTTATCTTTGATACAAATTTATTTTTATAGTTGAAGCTTCGTCTCTTTGGTTTATTATAATGCAACTATTTTGTTGAAAAATCTTCTTTTTTTTCTTGTTCAAGTAAAATATTTTTTAACTGAAAGTGTATCTTATCCATATTTGCTTGAAAACTGATATTTTTTAGTTGAATATTTGTTTTTTAGTAGAAAACTAATCTGCTTTCAAATTTTTGGTTGAAAATTTAACTATTTTCTTAAAAATTGAATTATTTTCTTGACAATTTTATTATTTTGTAGAACATTCGTCTTTTTGGATAGAAAACCCATTCTTTTAAATTAACAATTCGTCTTTTAGTAGAAAAGTCATCTTTTTTGGTTGAAAATTCATCTTTTATGATTGAAGCTCAATACCTTTTAATTGAAAAGTCTACTATTATATTTTTGGCCCAGATTTCATCTCTTTTGGTTACAAATTCTACTTTTTGGTTGAAAATTCTACTAAAATCTTTCTTGGTTGAAAATGTAACTATTTTTTTGAAAATTCGTATTTTTGGTTCAAAAATTCGTCTGTTATAGTAGACCTTCCATCTTTTATTGGACAACATTTTAAAAATTTCATTCGCTTTCAAAAATATTTTTTTCTCGGAGGTTGGTGGTAGGTCAGGAAAATTCGGGGATTTTGAAAACAAATCCTGCCAAAGTCAGGGAATTTCTGTGAAAGGAAAATTTTCAATTTTAATTTGAAATTCCGTTTATAAAATATTTTTGTTGGTAATTTATTCACCTGTTATTTTTTTTGCCGTATCTTCCTCTTGACGATTACATTTTTAGAAAAATGTTGTTATTTGCTTGAAAATTCAACAATTCTGTTCAAAATTCATCCTTTTTGTTTGCAAATTCAACAATTTGGTTGAAAATTCATATTTTGGTTTCGAAAATTTCACTGAAATCTTTCATGATTGAAAATTCAATTACTTGGGAAAAAGTTCAACTACTTTGATAAAAAGTAATCTTTTTTTTTTGTTGAAGGTTCATTTCTTTGGTTTATAATTTAACTATTTTGTTGACTATTTTTTTTATTTGTTTAAGTACAATTTTTTAAACTGAAAGTGTATCTTTTCCATTTTTTGTTGGAATTTGATTTAGTTTAAAAGTTGTCTTTTTTGGAAGAAAACTAATCTTCTTTCATCTTCTTGGTTGCAAATTTAATTATATTGTTGAAAATTCACCTATCTGGTTAAAATGCCACCTTTTTTTTGTCGAAAATTCAACTGTTTTGTTAGACATTCGTCTTTTGGGTAGAAATTGCGTCAGTTTGAATTGAAAATTCATCTCTTCGTAGAAAAAGCGCTCGAAAATTCGTAAAATTATTCTCAACAAGTCTAATATATTTAAAAAGAATTAAATTTTTAACTTTTAAAATTGTCAGAAACTCAGACGTTGGACCATTCTTGTTTCGAGCGCTGGGCGAGTTCTTAGATCCGGGGGCTCAGCCTAATCGAAATAAAAAAAGTGGTATTAATGTCAAAACTTGTTTTAGAATTTTTTTCGAACCTTGGATTCAAATTTATATCGTTTCTCCGTATTTTGTACTACCCAAAAAATTAACATAAAGTTTCGAGTTTGTATGGCATTTGAATCACACGAAGTCACATAGCTAATTCAAAGATATGAAAATCCATAAATCCGGGATATAGTTGGCTCTTACAAAAACCAAATTTTTAGCGTTGGTTTTGAACAATTTAAATAATTTAAATCCTTCTCGATGTACAAAATTAAAGAAATTTCATTATCTCTCAAAAAAAAAAAAATCTTGCCAAAGTCAGGGAATTTCGATAAGAGGCACTTTAAATAACTGTCAAGGATAATAAACTCGAAATTTTTCAATTTTAATTTGCAATTGCAGGCCTCACAGACCGGTCCCTATACCCCCTATTGTACCCTATATTCAGTATCCTATTTTCAAGATTTGGTCGCTATGGTAAAAAATAATCAGGACTGCCACACAGTCACTATTAGTCACTTTTTTCTTAAATCACTTTTTAGTTACTTTTTAAAGATAAATTCATTGTAGTCACTTTTGTAAATAGAATGGTCACTTCAGTCACTTTTCTTTTTAAAATTTAACCCATGGGTTAATCTCTATTCAGTATGTATTCTGTACCTAGTTCTGAATTGTCTTGAATTATTTTGAAATATGTCAGGGTATTTTCCAAGATTCCAGGAAATTTGTAATAGATTTCAATAATCTGAAGAGATTTTTAAGATTTTAGAGTATTTTTAAATCTAAGGAATTTTCAAGAGCTTTTAAAAGTTTCAATGGATTTCAAAGCATTTGAGGGATTTTTAAAAGTTTCCAAGGATTCTTTTGATTAATTTCTATTATTTGAAGGTATTTCAAAGTATTTGAAATATTTGAGGATAAAGAATTTTCTAGAATTTCGGAAGATATCGAACGATTTTACAGGACCTATACTGTTTCAAGATACATATTTTAAAAGATTTAACGGGATTTTATATGGTTTCCGAGGATTTCAATGATTGTAAGGGGTTTTTTGGAATTGACCCTGAATTCTTATTAATTTATCCTGAATTCTTTTAAATTCTTTGGAATTCTTTTTAATTTTTTAATTCACTTGAATTCTTCTAAATTTACTCAATTCTACTTAGTCAATGGATTTTTCTTTATTCTTAAAAGTTTTGATTTAATTGATCATGATGATCAACTGATAAAATGGTCGAAGGATTTGAATTATTTTCATTTTTGTTTTCAAATTTCTTAGCATTTTCAAGAGCTTTAAAAAATTTCAAGGGATTTTAAAAGATTTTAAGGGATTTTAAATATTTTAAGTTATTTTAAAAGATTAGAAGTAATTTTTAATTGATTCTAGTAATTTAATGGTATTTCAAAGGATTTACAATATTTTAGGGTATTGTAAAAGATTTCCACGCGTTTTCAAGGACTTTAAAATGTTTCAAGGGATTTCAAAAGATATGAAAGGATTTGAAATATTTTAGGATTTTTTTTATTTCAATAGTTTGGAGGTATTTCAAAGACTTTGAAATATTTTAGGATATTTAAAAAGATTTCAAGGCATTTTCCAGAAATTTGAAAAATTGCAGGGGATTTCCAATGGGTTTCATAATTTTAACGGATTTTAATATTTTGATGGATTTCAAAGAATTTACTCACAAGAAGTGAGGGATTTCCTAGGGTTTCAAAAATTTCAAGAGTTTTTCCAATATTTTTTGCAATTCATTTGGAATTCACCCTGAATTGTTATTAATGTATCCTGAATTCTTTTAAATCCTTTTGAATTCTTCCTTTAAATTCGCTGAAATTCTACTGAAATCAATGGAATTTTTTCGATTTTTAAAAATGATTTCCAATTAATTAGAATTTTTCTGAATGGCTTTGTAGGCATTAGTCACTTTTTTGTTCGAAATTAGTAGAGTGTTAAAGATTTTAAGAGATTTGAAATCATTTGTTTGAATTCACCCTTAATTCTTAATTCACTTGTATTTTTCTAGATTTACTCGATTCTACTTTGGATTTATCAATGGTTTTTTTGAATTTTTAAAAGTTTAAAAAAAAATTGATTCTGGCATTTCATTAAATTATTTTGAATTTCCTTTTGGAAGCTCATTTTAAATTTATTGAATTCAGTGAAGTTTTTTCACATTTTTAAATTGTTTTCAATTCATTTGGATTTGTGTTTAAATTCATTTGAATTTTTGTTTAAATTCATTTGAATTTTTGTTCAAATTCATTTGAATTTTTGTTTAAATTCAGCTTGAATTTTCATGAATTTCATAGAATTCTTCTCGTTTACCTTAAATTCCTCTAAATTCATTCTAATTTTACGGAAATGAATTGAATTTTTTTGATTTTAAAAATTTTTTCCAATTCTTTTGAATTATTTTGAATTCAACTAAATTGTATTGAAGTTTTATAAATTCATCCTAAATTTGTTACCCTTTGAGCACGGAAAAAATTACCCTATGACTGTGACAAAAAGTACCCTTTGGTCCCTATATTTTATTCCATAGGGACTGTGAGGCCTGAAATTGTTTTATTCTGTTTATAAAAGATTCCTGCTCTAAATTTATTCGCCTGGTATTTATTTTATTTTTTGCAATACCTGCCTCCTGACGATTACATTTTTTTTTTTAATTCATCCTTTTTGGTTCAAAATTGTACTATTTTGGTAGAAAATTACCTTGTTGAAAATTCACATTTTGGTGTTGAAAACTCAATTACTTGGGTAAAAGTTTAACTACTTTGTTAAAAAATTATTTTGTTTGGTTGAAGGTTCATTCTTTTTAATTGAAAAGTCTACTATTATATTTTTGGTATAGAATTCATCTCTTTTGGTTACAAATTCTACTATTTGGTTGAAATTTGAACTATTTTCTTAAAAAGTGATCTCTTTTGGTTGAAAATTCATCTGAAATCTTTCTTGGTTGAGGATTCAACTATTTTGTTGAATCTTTGAAAGTTGGTATTCGTCGTTTAGTTACCGTTACCGTTACTTAGTTAACCATAAGGCGATCTCATCGACGATGGGCGATCTGTGTTTATTTGAACTCGAGATGTTTGTTTTCATAAGAAGTTTAGTGGAAGTATAAGCATTTATACTTCGGCATATATACGATTCCTTTCACGCATTTTTTAAAAATAAGGCTTTTAATTAACATTTTAAATATTTTATTCATATTTTGAAAGATTCATTTTCGATTTAACGTTTTAGTCATAGTTCATTTATATTTCAAAATGTTTGAAACTTTCGAAATTTTGAGTACCATTTATTTTTAAATGTGTTTGGATTTTTTATAATAAATTTTGTTAATTTTTTTATTTAAAAACCAACTTTACATTTTTGTTTAACTTTTCAGAAGGACCTTGGCCTTTTTTCAATGAGTAGGATAAATTAGTTTAGGGTATCAAGAAAAAATGTATTTCCAATAATTCGTTTCTACGATAGCTTGCAAATATATAATAATTATTAATTATTTTAACAATTTTCATAAACATATTTAGAGTTTGGCTATTTTTCAAGGAATAGGTACAGTTTGTTTACAAAGTCAACTACGAATGTCTTTCTGATGAAACTTCTCTATGTTGCTTCGTAAATTTACAATAATTGTTAATAATTTAAACAATTTGCATAAAAAAAGAGTTTGGCTATTTTTCAACGAATACGGTAAATTTCTTTTACAGAATTCACTAAGAATATCCTTCCGATGCCTCTTTTCTATGAAGCTTTGCAAACTTACAAGAATTATCAATTATTTCAACAAATTAAGAGTTTGGCCACTTTCCATCGAATAAGCCCAATTTGTTTACGGAATCACCAATAATGTATTGCCAATAATTCTTTTCTACGATACTTTGCACAGTTACAATAATTATTAATTATTTAAACAGTCTTCATAAACATATTCAGAGTTGGTCTATTTTTCAAGGAATAGGCACAATTTGTTTACGGAGTCAACTAAGAATATCTTTTCGATGACTGTTATCTATGTTGCTTTCTAAACTTACAATAATTTTCAATTATTTAAACAATTTTAATTTAAAAACTGAGAGTTTGGCTATTTTTTAACGAATAGGCTCCATTTTTTATTGAATTAAGTAAGAATATCTTTGCAGTGACTTTTTGCTATAATGCTCTGCAAACTTCAAAGAATGAATAATTATTTAAACAATTTTGATCATCAAATCAAGAATTTGGCTATTTTTTAAAGAATAGGCAAAATTTGTTTACGGACTCAATAAAGAATGTTTTTCAAATACCTCTTTCCTATGATACTTTGAAAATATACAATAATTATTAATTATGTAAACAATTTTCATGAACACATTCAGAACAATTTGTTTGCGTAGTCAACTAAGATTATCTTTCCGGTGACTCTTTAGTATGTTTTGTAAATTTACAAGAATTATTAATTATTTAAACAATTTCGATTACAAAATTTAGAGTCTGGCTATTTTTCAACGAATAGGCTCAATTTTTTACAGAATTATTTATTCTACATCGTGAGATGGTATCCATGCGAAGCCGTGTACAAATCAAAATTATTGAAGTAAAAGTTAATTTCTTTTTTTTTTTAAATTCATTTCCAAATAAAATAAATACATGTAAATAAATTGGTCGCGCGCGTATGAGGTTCTAGTTTTGTTGAAAATTCAGCTTTTTAGGTTGAAGATTAAATGATTTGGTTGAAAATTTAAATATTTTTTTGAACATTTAAAATCATAATTTTTATAAAAATTAGTCAGGGAAAGGTCAGGAAATGTTGAAAATAAATTTTTTCGGCCATCCTCTATTATACCATTAATAACAAGCCAAATCCCTTTAGTAAGAGTAAAAATTAAAAAAATTAAAGTGGTATTGCTAAAAAAACTTGCTCAAAAATAAGCTATTTCAATTGTAATTTTTTCCAAGTTTATCCACTACGAAATGGAAGGTTTTCAACATTTTTAATTGTAGCTTTTGAACTGGAACAGTTTTAAATGGTAAACCTTCCATAATTTAATGACAAATCAACTTATTCTTATTCGTTATCAGGATAATTATACAATAAAAAATAAAAAATTTGATTTGCAACTGAATCATTCATAATCAGAGAAGTTTTGCTCTGATTCTAAAATCATATTTCTGAGTATAACAAATTACACCCTTCGGTAAAATAATTATTTTTCCCAAAAATAAATAATTTCTTTTCGAGAAATGATTGGTCCATTAGTGCCTTCTTTTATTGCCAAAAAGGGACGGTTGGGAAACGAGTTTCTTTCAAGGTCAAAGTTTCTATTACACCCATTCTGTTATTATGGTGAACCCCTTGTAAAAAAGTAAAAAAAATTGGTTCAATGGCAGAAGAGCGTGAGTTGCATGCGGGACCTCTGAAAGTGAGTTTTGGTCTCTGAAAGCGCCCCTTTAAATGTTTAAGAGAACTAAGATTCTATTTTCTCACACATACTTTCGAGGGGTAACCCCCATACATGTGAAGAGAATTTTAGGCAAGGGGGTTGCATAAAGCATCTTTTAACATACATAGTGACAAGAACATACATGCATTTTCCCATTCTGATGAAGTGGATTATACATGTGTTTGTATATGGTTACATCAGCTATATACTCCCATAAATGTGTAGCCGACTGAAGCAGTACAAATGCCAGCCGAAGCTAAGCAGTCTTTCTACTTTGCGTAAATCAGGGGGTGACGAATCCCAAGTCGGGAAACCTGACTCTTACCTCCAAATCGGGGGTTGCAACTTTCAATTCTTGCAAAAGCTCATTTTTTAGTGAGATTTTCAAGAAAAATTGTGTTCTTGATGAAATAGTGAAGCCTCCAACTCTAGTGTTCTAAAGAGTTTAAGTGCTTGGAGAATTTTAAATTAGGATTTAAAAAATCGTATTTTCTATCTTTATTTATAATAATTATATTATTTAAATTACGCGGGAAAATGTATAGCTGCAAATTGGAAAGGGCGCTAAATTTAAATGATAAAATAAATCAAAGTAATGGAAAACATACAGTGGTGTAGTCCTAAAAGAAAAAGTGGCCTGGCGGTACTTTCCATAAACTACGTTTCCAGTTTGAGGGGGGGGGGCTGAAAACTAAGTTTGTTACGAACTTAGATAACATTAAGAACTTTAACCCAATCAGAAAATCCAACTATATTTTTAGGTAAATGTTCTTTTTTTTTATTTTAAGAGATTTCTAACGACTTTCACGGATTTTAAGGGTATTTAAAGACATTCACGGGATTTCCAACAATCAAAAAAATGTTAGGGTATTTTAACAGGCTTCAAATAATTTCCTAAAAAATAAATGTTGGAAAATAAAATTTGAAGGGATTCCAAGCATTTCCAAAGATTTCAACAGATTTCAAGGATTTTATTGAATCTCCAAGGATTTCATGGGATTTAAAAGGATTTCAAAGAATTTTAAGGTATTTCTAAAGACTTTTAGTGGATTTTAAGGCCTTTTAAGAAATTTTTCCAGAATTTCGATCCATTACAAAAATTGTAAGATATACTATAACAGATTTCAAAGAATTTCAAGATATTTCAAAGAATTTTTAGGATTTCCAAAGATTTCAAAGGATTTCCAGAAAAATATGGGATTTTTATGGAATTTCACGGGATTTCAAACGACTTGAACGATTTCAGGGTATTTTAAGAGATTCCAAATATGGGACCTTTTTATGGGATTTCGCGGGATTTCCCAACATTTCAAGGGATTTCCAGAAATATAAATTTTAGGGGAAGAAAATTTTAAGGGATTCCTAACGATTCCAAAGATTTCAGCGGATTTTAATGTATCTCAACAAATTTTACCAGATTTGAAGGATTTTATTAAATCTCCAAAGATTTCAGAATATTTTAAGAGATTTCTAGAGAAATGACTGAAATTTAAATAGGTTCTTAGCCATTTCAAAGATTTCAGAGGATTTTAAGGTATCTCAAGGTATTTTGCAAGATTTAAAGGTTTATTTTTAATCCCTAAGGATTTCAGATGATTATAAAGAATTCCAAAGGATTTCAAGAGATTTCTGAATACGTTCATGGATTTTAAGGCTTTTAAATTGATTTTTTCGAGATTTCAAGTGATTTAAAAAATTTCATAATTTTTGTAAGATTTCCAAAGACTTCAAAGGATTTCTTGAGAAAAGAATTTTAAAGAATAAAATTCCAAGGGATTCCTAGTAATTTAAAAGATTTAAGGAGATTTTAAAGTATCTCAAGGTGTCAGGATTTTGAGGATTATAATAAATCTCAATGAATTTCAGGGGATTTTAAAGATTTATTTCTTTGTTAAAAATTCATTTTTCTGGTTGAAGATTCTTTATTATAGTGAAAAATGGTTTGGGTGAAAAATAAACTATTTTATTAAATTTTTAACTATTTTGTTGAAAATTCTTAATTTTTTTAGTTAAAAATTAATTTTTTCAACTGAAAAATTAACTATTCCATTTTTTATTTTAAATGTGTCTTTTGTAGTTTAAAATTCGGCTATTTGGTTGAAAATTTAATTATTTTGTTGAAAATGTAACTATATTTCAAAAAGTCATCTTTTTATCAAAAATTCAACTACTTTGTTAAAAATTCATTTTTTTAGCAGAAGATTCATCTCTTTGGTTGAATATTTAACTATTTTGATGAAAATTCGTTTGATGTTTGGTTGAAAATAAATTTTTGAAACTGACAATTAAACTTTTCAATTTTTTTTTAAAACGGATATTTTTCAGTTAAAAAGTTAACTTTTTGGCTGAAAATTCGTCTTTCTTGGTAGGAATTTAATCTTCTTGTTTGAAAATTGATCCTTTTTGGTTGAAAATGCATTTCTTTGGTTGAAATATCAACTTTTACTATATGCTTAGTTGAGAATTCATCTTTTTTGTTCGAAAAATCGATCACTCGACTTAAATTTGAACAATTTTGTAAAAACATTAATTTTTTTTTATTGAGGATCCATAATAATTAGAGTTGGAATTTCAACTATTTGCTTTTAAATGAACTTTTATGTTGAAAATTCTACTGTACTGTAGAAAATTCGTCTTTTTGATTGAAAATGTAATTATTTGGTAGAAAAAAGTCGCCTTTTTGGGTGGAAAATTATTCTTGTTTGTTGAAAAATTAACTATCTTGTTGAAAATTCATCTTTCTTGATTGAAAATCATCTTTTTTGTTAAAAATTATTATTTTTTTTATATTTAAAAGACCGCTTTTTTAAAATCATTCGACTTTTTAGCTTGAAAACTTTACTTTTTTATGGAAAATTCATCTTTCGTGGTTGAAAATGATTTTTTTTTAATATCCCAATTTCTAAATTCTTCGAGGTATAAAACTATCATACACCTAGAAGGTTAATAATGTTAATGCAAAAAAGTTTGTTCCTAAATATATTTTAAACACTTTTTAGTTGTGTTTTCAAGGAAAAAACATAAATTCTCATCCAAAGAAATGAATTTTTAAATAAAATGATAAATCTTCAATCAAAAATATGAATTTTGAACCAACTTGTTAATTGAATTTTCAACCCAAATATTAATTTTCTAGCAAAAAAAGACGCATTTTCAATGAAAATATTTAAACTGTTAGAAAAATAAATGTTCAACACTCAAAAAAAATGTCTGGTTAAATCAAACAGAATTCTGATTACTTTAACCAGAAAAAATAGTAAGGCCATATTTAACCAGAATTCTGGTTAATTTAACCAGACATTTTTTTGAGTGAACCAAAAAAAAAACAATTTAAAAAAAATGAATTCTCTACAAAATAATTCAAGTTTACATCCAAAAGATGAATTTTTTACCAAAAAAAGATATAGTTTCAGTAAAATATATAAATTTTCAACTAAAAAAGATAAATTTACAGACCAAGAATATAATAGTTCAATTTGCAGTTAGAAAAGTTTTTAAACAAAAAAACGAGTTTTCAGCAAAATTAATTAATTTTCATCTAAAAATGTAAATTTTAAAGCAAAAATGGTAGTTACATCGTCAGTTACAAAAATTAATTTTCATCTAAAAAGAAACGAATTTTCAACCAAAGAAATTCATTTTTAATCACAATGATGAATCTTCAACAAAAAATATGAATTTTTGACCAAATGGTGGAATTTTCAACCCAAAACATGCATTTTCTATCAACAACAAAAACGAATTTTCAACCAAAAAGTTGTTTTTTTAACCAAAGAAATGAATTCCTAACAAAAAATAAAATAATTAAATTTCTACAAAACAGATAATTTTTTAAGGAAAAAAATACATTTCTATCAAAAAAGGTAAATTTTTTCACAAAAAATGGAATAGTTAAAGTGAATTTCTAACTAAAATGATGAATCTTCAACTAAAAAAAAAATATTTTTCAACCAAATTCATGGATTTTCAACTAAAAAGATAAATTTTCTACCAAAAATAAAATAGTTAAATTTTCAGTTAGTAAAATAAATTTTCAACCAAAAAAGAAACGAATTCTCAACAAAATAGTTAAATTTTCAACCAAAAAAAATGAAGTTTCAACTAATGAGAGAACTCTTCTACCAAAAAAAGACTGATTTTCAACAAAGAATTTAATTTTCACCTAAAACAGGTAAATTTTCAAATAAAAGTAGAATAGTTAAATTTTCAGTAAGAAAAAACTTTCAATAAAATTAAAATAAATTTTCAACAAAATAGTACAGTTTTCAACTAAGAACGATACATTTCTTTCAAAAAAGATAAATTTTTGACAAAAAGTAGAACAGTTACATTTTTAGTTAAAAAAATTTATTTTTAAAGAGGGAAAAACTAATTTTTAACCAAAAAGATAGATTTTCAAACAATAAGATGAATTTTCTATCCAAATAGATGAATCTATAACAAAGTACACGAATTTTCAACCAAAAAGATGAATTATTCACCAAGAAGATTAAATATTCTCTCACAAAATTCAAATTTTAAATAAATACAATAGAATTTTTTAAAAACTAATAGTCAACCAATAAGATGAATTTTCTATCAAAATAGATGTATTTATAACAAAGTACACGAATTTTCAAACAAATATTTGATTTTTTAAAGGAATTTTCAACAAACAAACAAAATTTCCAACAAAGCGTAATTTTTGCAAATTTGCAAAAACTTTCTCCTGAAGATTATCTTTTTAGTTTTAAATTTTATTATTTGGTTGAAAATTTAACAATTTTCTTAAAAAGACATCTTTTTTTTGCAAATTCAACTGTTTTGTTAAAAATTCGTATTTTTGGGTTAAAAATTCAAGTCTTTTCGTATAATATTAACCTTGTATTAAACCTTTTCTGGATGAAAGTTCAACTTTAAAAAAAAAATTTTTTTAGTACAAATTTCATCTTTCTTGGATAAAAATTCAACTGTTTTAAGAGAAATTTCATCTTTTTTGGATAAAAATGCAACTATTGTATAGAGAATTCAACAATATTGTTAAAAAGTCATCCTTTTTGGGTAAAAATTCGTTTTTTTGGATTGAAAATTCAATTTTTTTCGTAGAAACTTATTTCTTGGTTGAAAATTCATGTTTTGATCGTGAAAAGTCAACTAAAATCTTTTTTAAGAGAAAACTCAACTATTTTTTTAATTTATCTTTTTGATTTATAAATTCATCCGCTTTGGTAGAAATTTATTTTTTTTATGAAAATGCAACTTTTTGGTTAAGAAATCTTCTTCTTTGATTGAGTATTCAACTATTTTATTTGAAAGATTTGGTTGAATGACTTTGTTAAGAAATCATTTTTTTTCAAGAGTATATTTTTAGTTGAAAATTCATCTCTTTGGTTGAAAGTTGAACTATTTTGTTGAAAATTAATCTTTTTAAATTGAAAATTCAACTACTTGGGTAAAAGTTAAACTACATCGTTAAAAATTTATTTTTTTGATTGAAGGCTGATGTCTTTGGTTAAAAATTTAACTGTTTAGTGGAAACGTCTTTTTTTTGGTTTAAAATTAATTTTTCAACTGAAAATCTAACTTTTCCATTTTTTGAAGATCTTTTTAAGTTGAAAATTCTCCTTTTTTGGTAAAAAAAAGTAATTTTCTTGATTTAGAATTTCATTTTTGTGGGATAAAAGTGCATCAGTTACGTGGAAAAATAATTTTTTGCTGAAGTCATATTTTTTGTTTGTAAATTCAATTTTTGTAGCGAAAATTCGTCTTTTGGTTTGAACGTTCAAAAATGTAGGTAAAATTTTATTTCTTTAGTGAAAAATCTTTAGTTGTTGAAAATTCGTCTTTTTGCACCTAGAATCTATCTTTCATACACCTAGAAGATTATTAATGTTATTGCAACAAAATTTGTGTTTCTTAATATATTTTAAACACTTTTTAGTTATGTTTTTAAGTCAAAAAAATAAATTTTCAACCAAAGAAATGAATTTTCAACTAAAATGATGAATCTTCAACCGAAAAATATTAATTTTTAACCTAATAGTTAAATTTTCAACCCAAAAGATTAAAATGTTAGAAACATAAATGTTCAAAAAAAAAACAAAAAAACGAAACGAATTTTCAAGCAAATAGTTCTTTTTTTAATAAAAAAAATGATTCTTAACAGAATAATTAAATTTTAAAACCAAAAGATGAATTTTCTACGATAAAAGATACAGTTTCACTAAAATATATAAATTTTTAACTAAAAAAGATGAATTTACACACAAAAGATAGTTAAAAAAATTAATTTTCAACTAAAAAGAAACGATTTTTCAGCCAAAGAAATTATTTTTTAAGCACAATGATGAATTTTCAACCAATTATATGAATGTTTGAACGAATAGTGGAATTTTTAATCCAAAATTCTCAAAAAAAAAAATAGAATGATTACGTTTCTATCAAAAAAGGTAAATTTTCCACAAGAAATATGAATCTTCTACAAAATAGTTTAATCCTCAAGCAAAGAAGATTAATTTTCAACCAAACAGTTGAATTTTTATTAAATAAAGATGTAATTTATACTAAAATAGATGAATTTTTAAAGTAGAAAGACCAAATTTCCAAAAAATAGTTGAATTTTCAACCAAAAAAGATTTTAGTTGGCTTATCAATACCAAAATATGAATTTTAAACAAAAAGTGAAATTTCTATGAAATAGTTGAATTTTCAAGAAAACACCATTTAAAAAGATGCAATTTCTACTAAAGTAAATGAACTTTTAAATTAAAAAGACATTCAACAAAAAAATAATTGAATTTTCATCGAAGAAAAATTTCAGTTGACTTTTCAACATAAAAATATGAATTTTAAACAAAAAGTAAATTTTCTACGGAATAGTTGAATTTTCAATCAAACAGTTGCATTTTTATTCAAGAAAGGTGCAACTTATACTAAAATATATTAATTTTTAAATTAAAAAGACAAATTAAAAAAAAATAGTTGAATTTTCATCTAAATAAGAGTTCAGTTGACTTTTTAATACAAAATGTGAATGTTAAATAAAAAGTAAAAAATTTTACGAAATAGTTGAATTGTCAATAAAACAGTTGCATTTTTAACCAAGAAAGATGCAATTTCTACTAAATAGATGAATTTTCAAATTAAAAAGACAAATTTTCAAAAAAATAGTTGAATTTTCATCCAAAAAGGATGAATTTTCAACAAAATTGTTGAATTTTCAAACAAATAATAAAATTTAGAACTAAAAAGATAATCTTCAATAGGAATCAACTGCACAAAAATAAATAGAAATACAAGGCAAACTTTAAGTTTGATTTAAAATGTTATTCTTTAATCTATAAATTATCAAAATTCCTATTTATTTTTCGCAGGCTTTACAGTATTTCCCCTATTTTCCTCTTTTTTTCTCGTTTTTTCTCTTAATTTCATCCTAAATTAATAAAACCCAATAAGAATAACTTAATAACTTATTTTTGTTGACACTTTTTTTTAATGATGCAACTATTTTGCTACAACACTATTTTGAAAAAATGACACTAATGCTACTATTTTCTAAAATTACTCGTTCCCGTGTAGAAAATTAAGTCTGGACAGGCTAGTATAGCGCTAGTCAGTCGGTCTTGTGAAAATCTATTTTAGATGTATGACGTTAAAAATTATAGACTCTAGATGATGAGAAAAAAATTCTTTGTTTTTAATGTTCATTATACTTCTAAAACTCCTGGATATTTTTGGAAATGTGCGGACAAATATTCTCATTCAAAGGTTAGAATAAATTTTGGTTCTGACAGGGGAGCCAGCACCCGATTATGGCCCGAAAAGACTGACTAAATGATGAGGAAAAAATTAATTTTTGTAGAGTTTATTTTTCGTTTTTGATACTTCTAATAACCCTGGCTCTTTTTGGAAATTTAGAAAAAACTATTTCGACGAGACACTTAGAAAAAATGTTGGTATGTCGAGTTAACCAATATCCGAGTAGGGCCCGGAAAGACTGACTATTATAGACGATGATCAGGATAAAAATTCATGTTTTTTTAATGTTCATTTTTGGTACTTTTAAACACCCTGGCTTTTTTTTGAAACTTTCGAAACAAATATTTCAGTTAGACACTTAGAAAAATGTGGCTAAGTCATCATATCCGCTATTTCAAGAATCGAAATTACAAAAGATTTCAAATATATCAAACATTTTAAAAACATTTCAAGTGATTTCCAAAAATTTCACAAAATTCCAAGGAATTTTAAAGGATGTTATAGGGTTCCAAACCTTTCAGAGTATTTTAAAAGATTCCAAGAGATTTCATCGATTTCAAGGGATTTTAAGAGATTTACAAAAGTTTCATCTGATTTCAAAGTTTTCAAAATTTGTGTAGCAATTTTTCAACAACTTTTGCTATGTGATAAAGGTGAAATTAAAAAAAAAAAATTTTTAAAAGCGCTTTCATACGATTTTTTAAATTGCATATCAAAAATGTCCGAACATCATCCGAGGAGAAAATTCTGCAAAAAAAAGTTGAGTAATATAATTTTTTAATAACTTTTTGCACTAAAGGAATATATAAATTTGTGTAGATTCAACAGTTATAATTTTACAGAAACTTTTGTAGAACTGTCTTGACTCTATATTTAATTTTTAACAATTCCTGAGTAAGAAAAGCTTTTTATTAAAAAGATTTTTTTTCTTGATAAAGAAAATTTTAATTTTTGAAAAAAGCGCTCTGACGATTATTTTATTTTTTAGGTTAAAGTTGGTTGAGGTTCACCGTTTGAGGGATTCCGGGGATTTCAAAGGAATTCAAACGATTCCATAAGATTATAAGGAGTTTCTATGTAGATTTCAATGAATTACAAAAATTAGAAAGTTTTCCATGGATTTCAACGGAATCTAAATTTTTTAAAGCAGATTTCAATGGATTTCAAGGATTTCAAAGTTTTCAGGGCATTTTAAAGGATTTTAAGGGCCTTTTAAGGATTGTAAACTCTAAAAACCCCCTTAAAATTTTTTAAAATACCATAAAAGCTTTTGTATGTTTACTAGGGATTTCCCAAGATTAAAGGAATTTTGTCGGATTTTATTTTAATACATTTCAAATTTTCTTATAAATTTTGATAATTTTATCAATTTCAAAGGATTTAAAACAGTTCAGAATATTTTTAAAGATTTCAAGGAATTTAACAATTTTTCAACATTTTGAAGGAGTATCAACGGATTTTAAAAACTTATCCAGGATATCAATGATATTTAAAATATTTCAAGGAATTTGACAATATTTGAGGGATTCATAGGATTTCAAACGAAATTAAACAATTCCATAAGATTATAAGGAAAAAATTAGAGAGTTTTCCATAGATTTCAACGGAATTGAAGGGTTTTAAATAGATTTCAGTGGATTTCAAAGATTTCCCAAAGGATTTTAAAGCTTTTAGGGTATTTTGATTGAGAGATTAAGGGGCTTTTAAGGATTTTGAAATATAAAAAGCTACTTAATTACCTTACAATATTTTCAAATACCCTAAAAGCTTTAAAATCCCTTGGGAAATCTAGATTTTAAAATTTTTTACGGGATTTTACTTGACTTTTGTGGGATTACTAGAGATTTCACAAGATTAATGGGATTTTATAAATTTTAGTTTTTTATAAATTTATATAATTTTGTAACTTTCAAAGGATTTGAAACATTTCAGGGTATTTTGAGAGATTCCAAGGATTTTAGAGATATTTCAACATTTTCAAGGGTTTCAATTAATTTTGTAGGATTTTAGAAACTTTCAGAGGTTTTTAAACAGTTATCTAGAATATCAATGATATTTAAAAAATTTTCAGGAATTTGATAATATTTAAGGGGTTTACAGGATTTTAGACGAGATTGAATGACTTCATAATATTATAAAGAATTTCTATATAGATTTCAAGGAATTAAAAAGAATTGGAGAGTTTTCTATGGATTTTAAACTTAATTTAAGTTTTTTTTTCCAACAGTTTTTTTTTGGATATCATGAAATTTTAAAGGTTTTAGAGGGTATTTTAAGGGGCTTTTAAGAATTTTAAAATCTAAAAAGCCCCTTAAATTTTCTGAAAATCTGTTAAAATACCCTAAAAGCTTTGAAATCCGTTGGTATATCTTTGAAATTAACTGAAATTCAAAATTGAGTAAAACGTTTTGCAATCTAGATTTCAAAATGTTTTACGGGATTTTAATTTTTAGTTGATTTTTGGTATTGATAGGGATTTTATAAATATCAGTTTTTTATAAATTTATATAATCTTATAAATTTCAAAGGATTTGAAACAGTTCGGGGTATTTTAAAAGTTTCCAAAGAATCAAGCGATATTTCAACATTTTTAAGGGTTTTCAAAGAATTTCGTAGGATTTCAGAAAATTGCAAAGGATTTCTAAAAGTTATCCAGGATCTCAATGATATTTAAAGATTTCAAGTGATGCCAATGGATTTGTAGAGAACTTTGGGGAATAAGGAAAAATTAAAATTTCCAGGGATTTCCACGGATTCCAGATATTTTTTTTTTATAAAAGAATGTTTTGATTTTGAAGGAAACTTTTAATTCCTGATTTTCATCATTTAAAGAACCAAACCTTTTGAATTTTTTGGAGGAACATTTTGTATTAATGATTAAGCAAGTTAATCATTAAAAATAATTCATAAGACAATTTCGGGGATTTTCCCTATCTTTCGGCATGAAATATTCCAAAAATTTTTTAGGGCAAATAGTTTTTCCGAAAAATAAGCAATTTTCCCTAATTTTCGGAAAAAATAACTATTCCCGAAAAAATCGAGAATAATTTGGGCATGTTAATTTAAACAGTTTAAAAAAGGTTTTATAGAAGTTAGATAATTCAGATATTTCTTGTATTCAGATTAATTTTTACATTAATTGAAAGTAAAATTATTTCTGACAATTTTACACGCTCTGTAAGAGCATCTTATAGTTTGTTTACAAATTTAAAAAATTTGAAGGTTGGCAGTACGGAACTATAGATAACAAACGTAATCAGAATTTTGCAGAAGTGCGAAATAATATTCTGCAAAATCGAAATCACCACTTAAAGATAAGATTTAAAAAGAAAACTTAATAAGAAAAATTTAGCACTAATAATTTCAAGAAATATCGGTGCTATATTAAAAAATGAGAATTTGTACAAAAACATTTACCATTTTTGAAAAAAATTTGGGTGTAGTTCTGAATAGTGGTTACCTCCGATTCATTTAGCACTACGTATACTTAAGTATTTTGATGCGCTGATTACGAATATCATAGTGAAAATTGGTGCAAATTTGAATTTAATGACAAAAACCATGAAAACCTCATAAAATCATGGTTTTTTCCATTTATTTTCGTAAATAATGGGAATTTCGAAAAATATTTCAAAAAAACTTGTAGAGCATACAAAAATCCATCTTTTGTGTTCAATACATTTTTTCTCTAAAACCATTTTTTTAACCAGAAAAATAAGATTTTCCAAAAATGAGCCTAGAAATAAAAATTTACTGGAACATTTACGCATTTACGAAAATGCGTTCAGTTACGCTCGTCTTCTTTTCCAGGTTTAAGTGGGGGGGGGGGTATACGCATTTAATAACTAGTTACGAAAAACAGACGAGGAAAGAAGGG
>CAKNYM010052560.1:104068-115878 GCA_932195095.1 Andricus curvator
GGGACGAGAAAGAAAGGGAAAGAAGGGACAAGCGTGACCGAACGCATATCTGTAACTGTTTTATTGTTTTTCCAACGCAATCCTCTTTTCCTCGAAAAATAATGGTTTTAGGCAAAAAGTGTATAATATAAAAAAGATGTATTTTTATACTAGCTAGAACTTTTGTTTGAAACGTTTTTCAAAATTCTTCGTATTTACTGAGATAAACGAAAAAATCGTGATTTTTATGGGGTTTCTTATGGTTTTTACCATGAAAACGTCCTTGTCGCCAATTTTAACTATAATTTTCGTAATCAGCGCATCAAAATACGTAAGTACACGTGGTTTCAACAAAATCGGGGGTAACCACTATTCGGAACTTTATCCAAAAATTTTATGCAATAAACCCATTTTCGAAAAAATGTTGGTTATTTGTTTTAATCAACAAAGTATCTGTTTGTTCAACCATGGAATATGGTTATTATATGGGAACAAAATATTTAGTTGACCCAGCAAACTTATCATTAAAAACATTTGGTTTAGTTAACAAAATTAAGTTCTAAAATAAACATCTTTTCAGGTATAAAATCATAAAAAATTAGCATGAAAATCTGAACAACCATTTTTAATTTAAAAATTAAAACTCAAAACATCTTTTTTCTAATTACCTTTATGTTTCTCTTTTAAAAATTGTGGAAAGTAATTGTTGGTTTATTTCTTTTGCTTTTAGAATTCTACAATCAAAATTTGATTAATTTTTAGATTGATTACGTGAAAATTATCCTTACACTCTAAATTTAAATCAGTCAAAATTCGACTGATTAAATTAATCAAGCATGTCTTGACTAGAAGGTCAATCATTTCTACTGACGAAACAGTAGCTTTAATAGATGAATTAATCAATATTGCTGACTGAATCAATCAGTCAATCGAAGTGACTGATTTTCAGTTATTGGAACTCCTATAATAAAATAGTAAAATTACTTCTGAATTAAAATTCCTAATCAAATTACTATATTTTAATCAATTATTTAAATTAACCATAAACGACTGATTAATACATTGAAAGTTAAGGATTAGGTCAATCCAAATTGCAGCTTTATTTACTGAAAGTTACTGATTACGTCATTCAAAATGACTTTATTTAGATCATTCAAAATTACTGATTCGGTCAGTAGACGTCACTGATTAGATCAATTTGTCTTTATTGGTAGAAAATAAATCATCTTGTTTCGAAATTTTTTGTTGAATTCTATTGTTTTTTGTTTAAAGTAAAAATATTTCTGACTGAAATAGCAACTATTACATTTTTGTTGAGAACTAATATTTTCTAAAATAAAAATCTAACCACTTGGTTGAAATTTGAACTGCCTTGTTAAAAATTAATTTTTGTGAATAAGAATTTATTATTTTAGTTGAAAATTCATCTGTTTGGTTGAAAATTCAACTATTTTATACAGCATTCGTTTTTTTAATTCAACTACTTGTATGAAAGTTAATCTACTTTGTTAAAAATTCGGTTTTTTGTTGTTATTAATAATTCATAATTTTCGTTGAAAAAATTATTCCTGTGGTTGATAATTTAACACTTTCTTGAAAATTCGTTATTTTTCTTTAATTGAAAATTAATTTTTTTTTAACTGAAAATTTATCTATTCCATTTTTGGTTGAAAATTCAAATATTTCGAAACCTGATGTATTTTGTTGAAAAATCGTCCTCATTGTTAGACGATAATTTTTTTCGCCGAAAATTCATATTTATGGTTAAATTCAGCTATTTTTTATTTCAAATGAAAATCTTTTGTGTTGAACTGCGGCCTGTTTTTTATTTAAACCTGAAATTTGTTTAGTTGAAATATAATTTATTACATTTTTTGTTGAGGATTCATCTTTTTTTATTAAAAATTTTACTACTTGGTTGAACTACTTTGTTCAAAATTCATTTTTTTGGTTGAAAACTGTTTGTTTTTAGTTGCAAATTCGACTATTTGGTTGCAGATTCATATTTTTCACGTTTAAAGTTCGTCTTCTTTTATAGAAAATTAATTTTTTTGGCGGAAAATTAATGTTTATTTTTTTAATTCAACTAGCCAGGGTATGTTGAAAGTTGAATTGCTTTGATGAAAATTTATTATTCTGGTTAATGATTCATCATTTGAGTTGTCAATTCATCTGTTTGGTTGAAAACTAATCTTTTTTAGTTGAGAATTCAACTTTTTGGTTGAAAATTCATGTAATTTCTTGAAAATTCATCCTTTTTGGTAGAAAATTAATCTTCGCGGAATTTTTTTTTTTTTTTGATTAAACTACTTGGTTGGAAATTGAACTGCTTTGTTAAAAATTCATTCTTTTTGTTAATGATTTGTCATTTTAGTTGACTATACAAACAATAAAGTAGCCTCGGAATGGACTGAAACTTTGATTGACGAAACGCATACACACGGTAAACGTAAAGGTCGAGTTTCAGGCGATGAATGGAGACTGGGTGTTTGGAATGCTAGAGGAGTGAATGATCTTAAAGTAAGAGAACTACGAGAAACTATGCATGCTAGGAAACTAGATATTTTATGTGTACCTGAGACGAAGAAAAAGGGTTGCGAAAGTAGAAACATAGAGAATGGGGTGTTGAAAGGCGGTTTTGAAATATGGTCAGGAGTAGGTAGTGAATCAAATCGTAGTCAAGGGGTCGGTTTAATTATGAATGAAAAAGCAAGACAGCATCTCAAAGATCATGATTTTGTATCTCCCAGATTGTTGTGGGCTAGAATGAAGATAGGAATCAGAAGGTTATTTATCATAGCGTGCTACGCCCCAGTTGACAGTGAGCCGCGAGAAGTCAAAGACGCCTTCTGGGACACTTTAAATGACACAATAAGTACTTGCGATCAAGGTGAAAGAATAATTCTGCTAGGAGATATGAACGGATGGGTCGGCGTCCAACGACAGGATACAGATACAGAAAGGGTGCTAGGTAATTTTGGGGATCCAACAAGAAAAAATTATAACGGGGAAAAATGAGTAAGCTTATGTTTAGAAAAGGGCCTATTTATTACCAATACTTGGTTTCGACATAAAATGATTCACACGTACACCTGGTGTAAGGGAAATAACCGCAGTATCATCGACTTCGTTATTGCGGATGAAAGACTAAGAGAACTAGTCAAAGATACAAGAGTCATGAGGGGTGCCGAATGCAATACTGATCATTACCTTTTAATCTCTAAAATAAACTTAGGGCGGGGATGGAGAAGAAAGAGAACAGAAAAAACGAAACAAACTCGAATAAAGATTGAAAATTTACAGAAACCGGAAGTGCGAATAGAGTTTCAAAATAAGTTAAACGAACGCATAGATAGGACAACTTGGGAAGCGCTTATAAGCAATAAAGATATAGAGGGCGCGTGGGCTTTATTACGGGATATCATTGTTAAAACTGCAATTGAAGTGTGTGGTACGGCAGTGGTAGGAAGAAAGTCTGGTGATGCGTGGTGGAATGATGAAATTCAAGCAGCCCATCAAGAAAAGAAAAAAGCTAACGAGAAAACATTAAACATGACAGGTATTAGCGATGAGGAGAGAAATAGACACAAAAATGATTACAAAGACAAAAAGAGGAAAACTAAGCGACTAGTCAAGGAGAGTAAAGAAAAAATCAGAACAGAAGAAGAGAACAAAATACAAAACTACTTTGAAGGAATTATGAAACTATTATATAAACAGTTGAAGGAAAGTAAAAGTACAGAGTTTGGCAGCATGAGAAACAGCAAAGGTGAAATGGTATATGATATAGACGAGATAGTAGACGCTTTAAAAGACTCTTTTAAAGAACTATTAGGAGGTGAAGATGTAGGACAACAAAACTGCGACATAGAACATAATGCATTAGAAAACCCAATTGAAAAAGTCTGCGTCACTGAGTTCAAAGACATAATAAAGATATACAAAAGAAAGGGAGATAAAAGCAACTGCAGTAATTACAGAGGTATCAGCCTACTAAGTACCGTAAGTAAAATATACTCAAAAATACTTATTCGTAGGGTAATGGAAATCACAGAAGAAAAGATATGGGAAGTCCAAAGTGGATTTATGCCAGGAAGATCATGTACAGATCAGATATTTAGCCTAAGACAGATCACAGAAAAAAGCTTGAGAGTAGGAAAAAAAGTTTTCTGTGCATTTATTGACCTAGAAAAAGCATTTGAAAAAATGTAAATAGAAATAAACTTTGGGAAGTCCTTAAAGAGTACGGAGTAAATGGAGGGCTCCTACAAGCAATAAAAACAATATATACAGGTAGTAAAGCGAGTGTAAGGGTAAATGGGAAACTGAGTAACTGGTTCGATATTATGCAAGGCGTAAAACAAGGATGCGTTATGTCCTCGTGGCTATTTATCATATTCATGGATAAGTGTCTAAGAACTGCCCTCTTCGATGAAGAAGGTTTAGATCTCGAAACAGTCAAGGTACGTGGGTCAGCTTTCGCAGATGACAAGATTGTTATGGCAGAATCAGTCGAGGACTTGCAAAGAATGTTGAATAAACTTAATACAAGCATGAAGAACATGGACCTCAAAATTAACGTAAATAAAACAAAAATAATGGTGTTTGAGGGAAAAAGTGAGAAAACAATATGCAACATTGTCCTAAATGATGAGAGATTAGAACAAGTTGACACTCTCTAAATTTCTTGGAGTGAAATGCCGCTCCAATGGGGTTAATCGTCGCTCCAACTTGAAGCTAGAAGTGACATGCATGTCTCGCTACCGTATAGTACAGTCGGTACCAATATAGAGTTATGTATGGCCATTTTAGCTTTTTTTTTATATGTTTTTATTTGTTAGGATGGACCCTGCTCTACCAATAACCCGCTTACCCTTATTTATGCGCCTATCTAAGCCCCCATCTATTTTTCCGTCGCTAGTGAATAGACTACCTAGATATATCTACTTATGAAAGAATGAAAGATGAACGACTGACCAAACAAGTGTATAAAGGTAAAGTAAATGGTAGAATGCCCAGAGGTAGACCGCCAAAAGAATGGTAAGAATCTGTAAATGAGACATTAATCCGTAGAGACATAAGAAGCCATAGAAACACAAGAGCTGTCATGAAAAAATGCATGGACGTGAAGGAAGCTAGAGTAGTATGCCAGGACAGAAAAGTGTGGCGACAAATAGTTTGTAAACAGAGTGACAGTAGAATGAATGACGCCTGAAACAAAGACCTTGGATACTAATGGGCCCAAGTGGGGAACCATACATAACAATTTTGTGAGGCTCTTCACTTGGGGTGATCGCTAGAGAGATTGATCAGCAACCTGGGCCGGAGCAGTGTTGCGGAATAAACGTGTCATTTAAATACATAAAACGAGAATTCCAGATCAATCTAAAATATCTATACCTAACACTTATATACCTATCTACCTCATACCTATATACCTACACACTTTATACCTATATACCCATATACACACTACTATTTTCCAACCGAGCAAGTCACGTCTATCCCGAAAGAGAAATGGCTTAATAGTATAATAATAAAATAATAATGTATCATTTTATATTTTATTAATTATCCATTAAAAATAATTCAATGTAGAAACCATTTGTTCCGCATTCTCCTGATATAAGGTGATTCAGATTTGCTGATAAGAAATTTTTGAGAATAAACACCACATTTTAGAGCACAACATCATGTTTTTAGAAAACGAAGGTGACATTATTTCTTATGTCCTTATTTTACCTTTCGGTTATTTATAATTAGTTCAATTGATTCAATAATTGTAATTATAATAATTAATGTAATAATATATAATGTAATATTATTTTTGTATTAATATATTAATTATAATTATTTAAATTATTTTAAACTTAGATAAATGGGTCTCTTGACGCTTTTTTCTATCTTCGATTTCTCTTTGAATTTAGAAGATCATATTACTTTATTCAGAAAACCAAAGAAAATTAATTTTTAACAAAATAGTTGAATTTATAACAAAAAACATGAATATTCTTTTCAAAAAAATTATTTTTTCAACAAAGTAGTTAAATTTTCATACCAATAAATGGATTTTCTACTAAAATTATAATTCACCAACCTAAAAGTTACATTTTGAACATAGTGGTTGAATTTTTAGCAAGAAAGGTAAATTTGAACCCAGAAAGAGGTTAATGAATTTTTAACCAAAATTAATAATTTTCTAACAAAAAAGACGAATTTTTAACGAAAAACGATTAATTTTCAATCAAAAATGTAATAGTTCCATTTTCAATTGAAAAGACTTATTTTCAAAAAAAAAAAAAAAGAAAAAAACAATTCTTAACGAATTAGTAAAATTTTCAACAAAAGAAATAAATTTTCAACAAGAATGAATGTTTGACAAAAAAGTCTAATTTCCGACAAAATACATCAATTTTCTCCCAAAAAGATGAATTTTCTACCGAATAGATGAATTTTAAACAATAATGATGATTCTTTAACCAAAAAGAAAATTCTCAACAGTGCCGTTGTATTTCCAATGAAAAATATTAATTTTCTAACAAAAAACAATAAATAACTCTAAACTAAATATTTGAATTTTAACCAAGCTAATAAATTTTTAACTAGAATGATGAATTTTCGATTTAAAAAACGAATTTTTAACCAAATAGTTTAATTTTCAACCAAGAAGATGAAATTTCAAAGGGAGAAATAAATTTTATACCAAAAAATTCGAATTTTCAAAAACAACAACAAAATTGTTTAACAACAAAAGAAACGACTTTCCAACAAAATAGTTAAATATTCAACGGAAGAAATGAAGTTTCTACGAATATTATGAATCTTTAATCAAAAACGTACACGCCTAACGTAGTAGTTAAACTAAATTGGAATTACAAATTTATGTGATTTTTAATAACAATTTCTATAAACAAATATCTCAATCTGCCATTTTCCGTACAAAAATATTACTATTTTTGTAATTATTGTTGACAATGCCTTATATATTTAATAATTTACTAAAATTCCCGGAAGTTTATGATATTACCGTATTTGAAAATTTCCCACCATAGAAAATTCCGGAAACAAAATTGCAAACATAGAAAAATTTTCGAATGATAAAATTCTGCGCGAAGCCCAATTTCTACCCCTTTCTACATAAGATATTTTTCATAATACAGCCGAACTCTGCTTTTGGTAACTTTCGACATTTTTGGAAATTATTGGGAATTTCAAACATTTTCAGTAATTTTTGAAATTTCTGATTATTTTAGAATTTTTGTGAACCATTGGTAATTTTAGCAATTTTTGTGAATTTGGAAACTTTTTGAAATTTCTGGTCATTTTTGAAGTTTTGGAAGTTTCTGCTAATTTGTGGAAATTTGATAATCATATATGGTGACCTACGGTTAGTTCATTATAAATGATTTCGAATTCATTTCTGTCTGCTAAAAAATTCAACTATTTGTTCAAAAATTGAGCTACTTTTTTAAAAATTGATTTTTTTTTCGAAGATTCATCATTCCAAATCAAAATTCACCTCCTTAGTTGAAAACTTAACTATTTTGATAAAAATTCATATGTTTAATTTAAAAAAATCAATTTTTTTGTGGACAACTAGTTAAAAATTCAAAAGATTTGTTGAATTTTCAAAAAGGAATCCGGAAGATTTTAGGGTAAATTTTTTAGTTGTAGAAGAGTTTTAAAAGACTTTTGAAAAAACCTTCATCATTCTAAAATTACATATCGAAGTTTTGAAGCTATTTGTGAAATAATTTAAATTTTGAAAAGATTTCAAAAAATTAAATACAAAATATAGATTCTGGCTGAAAGATTTTTCAAATAATTTCTAAAGAATTCGATGTGTTTTAAAAAAAGCTTAGAATTTTTGAAAAAATTGCAAAAATAATTTAAAATTTTGAAAGAATGCCAAATTGTCAAAAAAGAATCGGGAAGATTTTAAGACGATTTGAGGAATGATCCGAGTCAGTTCAAACTACTACAAGTTCAAAGCTGATCCAAATATTTCCTAAAATTTTGCAAAATTCTGTAAAATAAGAAAAATGTATTCGAAATTTTCTAGATAGGTTTTCGAAATATCGGTAAGCTTCAAAAATCTTTTAAAATTTTCTCAAGAACCCTAGGAGAATTATATTTATATAATCTTTTAAAAAAACTCAACATTAAATAAACTCGGACGTCTCAAAATAATTTTCAAAATTTTATCCTCACTTTATATTTTTGTATAAATTAATGACCTGGAAAAATGAAAATTTTTAGAATATTTTTTTACAGTTTTAACTTTCTCAATGCAAGAAGGCTATTGTGTCCAATACATATAAAATGTATTGTTTTTAATGTGAACAAAGTGAGGCTACAGATATTAAATTTATAAATGATTCTTGTTTTTCCATTCACATAGGCGCTTGTCAAGTTTTGTAAATACGTCGTGATTTTGGAAGCGATGTGGCCTATTTTCATATAGTCATATTGTTTTGATTTGAAAAAATACCAATTGAAGGCTAAACAATTATTTTGTTCCCCATAGAAAGTATAACTTATTTATTGAGAAATAAGTTTTAAATTTTATGGAACAACAACATTTTTCGAAAATATTATCAGGTTTCGAATAAAATAAAAAAATATGAAAACAAATATTTACAACAGGTGATAAAAAAATCTGAATAACAAAATACAATTCTTCTTAGTTCAAACATTCCTATAGTACTTTAAAATGTATTTTTTGAATACAAAAAAATTTCATTGAATCAAAAGTCTTTCGTTGAAAGAAATTTTTTCTTGTTGCCATGACAATTTTTGGATGTTATATGTTTTTTCTTTAATTTGTGTTTAAATTTGAAATAAAAACAATTTAAATGATATTTTTCAATGAAGAGGAACAATAGAAGAACAACATTTTTATCACACGAGCAATAAAAAAACAAATTATCATGCATATTTAAAAAAAAAATTTGCAATCGAGAAATTTTTGAAAAATTATTGTTACTTCAAATTTGAAAGATAATTTATCAAAATATATTGAGCATTGAAAAACTTTCGTTCGTAAAAAAAGTTTAATTACTGTATTTTTAATAAATAATCCTGATTGAAAAACAATGTTTTTAATTAATTAAATTTGGGAATTTTCTATTATGGGAAACTTGTCAGTGACGGATATTTTATAATTCGGCAATTTTCTGTCGCGAATTTCATTCTTCGGGAATTTGAAAATTCGGAATTTTTGTTTGAATTTTTGTATTTCGGCAATCTTATAATTTCTGAAATTTTTCGTTTCAAATATTTGCTTTTTCAGGATTTTTCAGTCAAATTACACAATTACCGAATATAAAGAATTCAAAAACTGTTATATTATAAAACAACAAATAATACGTAATAAGTATTACATTTATTTAATGAAAATATTTTTTATTTTATGTATTATTTTATATTTGATTATTTATTTATTTCATTAACAATAATATTCACACAAAAACCGTTTCTTCCATATTCTCTTGATGCAAGGTTCGGTTCCGACGATAACACACTTTCGTGTGTAAACACCACATTTTTGTAAACAACGTCATATTTTTAGAAAACGAAGGTGACGTTATTTCTTATGGCCTATTTTTATCTTTTCGTTATTTCTTATTACTTCAAATTATTCGATAAATGTAATAATATAATAATTTATAAAATAATATATTAATTAATTTATATTATAATAATATTTATTATAACTTTTTGCATAATTGGGAATTTTTTTTAAATGTGCAAAAAAATGTTTTCCTTTTAAAGAAAAAAGAACAATTTTCATCCAGAAATGAAATAGTTCAATTTTCAGTTAAAAACGAATTTTCAACTAAAGTGATGAATCTTGAACTAATGCTAGTAGAGGAAAGGTCAAGGAAGATGTATTTTTAACACCTAGAATACATCATGTTTACTTTTTATAATGACAACCCGCGTGAAAAAAGTTTGCATATGGCTCAAGCATGGCAATAAACTTGAAAATATCTGGCTAAAGCATGGGTCACGGCTGAATGGTAGCATGGTTAAAGCCTTGCTCGTGTCCGTCTTCGATGCTTAGGACACGCTAAACACAAATGAATATTTTGAAGAACATGCAAGTGATAGAGAATATTAGCCAGCGTTGAAAATTAAAATCTTAAGTTTGCCAATAGCCGACACCTGATAAATAGCCAAAATGACTACCAATGGTGAGTCGACGATCAGGGTGCACCGGATCACGCACCAGGTAGTTGAGCTCGTATTCTACGAGAACTTTTTTCAAATTTTAATTGTGTCGATAGCCAAAATAACTACCAATGGTGAGTCGACGATCATGATGCACCGGTTCGCACCCCAGGTCGTTTAGCACATATTCTACGAGAACTTTTTTGAAATTTAAATTGTTTCAATAGCCAAAATAACTACCAATGGTGAGTCGACGATCAGGGTGCACCGGATCACGCACCAGGTAGTTGATCACGTATTCTACGAGAACTTTCTCAAAATTTGAATTGTATCCATAGCCAAAACAACTGCAAATGGTGAGTCGACTACGCAGGTGCACCGCATCGCACACCAGGTAGTTAAGCACATATTCTACGAGAACTTTTTACAAATTTTAATTGTTTCGATAGCCAACATAACTACCAATAGTGAGTCGACGATCAGTGTGAACGTGATCGCGCACCAGTTCGCTTAGCACGTATTCTACGAGAATTTTTCGAAAATTTAAATTGTGCCAATATCCAAAATAACTACCAGCGGTGAGTCAACGATCCGGGTGCACAAGAATGCGCACCAGGTAGCTTAGCACGTGTTCTACTGAAACCTTTTTGGAATTAAAATTATGCCAACAGCCAAAATAACTACCAATTGTGAGTTGACGCTCCGGGTGCCCCGGATCGTGGACCAGACCGTTCAAGACGTCATCTATGAGAACTTTTTAAAAATTTAAATTTTTTCAATAACCAAAAAAACTCCAAGTGGGGAGTCGACGGCTAGGCTGCACCAGATAGTTTGTAAATTTCTGGAAAAATTAGTATGTCCCAAAATTGACATATTCTCGTGGACCTGAGGTTCCGTTAAAGTGACTTTAACCCAATGGTGCAAAAACCAAGAATGTTTTTGTTGATTTTGGGTCTGGGACGTCTTACAACTATTTTTCGATCACAAACAAAATCTTCTCCTCAGCCCGTTTTGAAAAAAAATTGAATAACCCCATTTTTCTCGAAAATGAAGCGAGATATAAAAAAAGATAACAGTGCGCAATCATTGTTTGGAGAAATTTCTACAAAAAACCCTTCATATTTTTTTATCCCACTTCGTTTACTTGAAAAATCTTAGTTTTTGGATGTCACTATAAATTAATTTTTTTCTTATTTCTTTTACTCGATATAATTATTTCAAGTAGAAAAGCTAGGAATGTACTCATACCCACACCTTTGGTTAACACTTAACACTTTTTATCCTTAGCTGATAACATTGTTCAAATAACAAAATATTTTCAGACAATTTGAATAATAATATTTATCTGTTATAATTTTGTATCTGGTATAAAACACGGGAAAGCGAATTTTTCCTAAAAAAAAAAATATATATATATATAATTATTTTTCGAAATACCGAAGTGAGTTGAAAAATTATAAGGGGAGTTTGTTATAGGAATTTGTCCAAGGGACAATTTCGTCCTTTTAAATTTTTTCGTATCTATTCACAATTTGAATTTTCTCATTGTGGTCCATAATGTGCTCAATATGTTCGAGATATTTAGTAGCATCGCCTTTTTTAAATAGGGCATGCAATTAAAAATGTTACGTAATCGGGTCAAAAATACCTCCCCCCCC
>CAKNYM010052560.1:120878-140211 GCA_932195095.1 Andricus curvator
TGAAAGAATGAAAGATGAACGACTGACCAAACAAGTGTATAAAGGTAAAGTAAATGGCAGAATGCCCAGAGGTAGACCGCCGAAAGAATGGTTAGAATCTGTAAATGAGACATTAATCCGAAGAGACATAAGAAGCCATAGAAACACGAGAGCTTGCATGAGAAAATGCATGGACGTAAAGGAAGCTAGTGTAGTATGCCAGGACAGAAAAGTGTGGCGACAATTAATTTGTAAACAGAGTGACAATAGAATGAATGACGCCTGAAACAATGACCTTGGATACTAATGGGCCCAAGTGGGGAACCATACATAACAATTTTGTGAGGCTCTTCACTTGGGGTGATCGCTAGAGAGATTGATCAGCAACCTGGGTCGGAGCAGTGTTGCGGAATAAACGTGTCATTTAAATAAATAACACGAGAATTCCAGATCAGTCTAAAATATCTATACCTAAAACTTATATACCTATTTACCTTATACCTATATACCTACATAACTTATACCTATACATATACCTATATACCCATATACACACTAAATTTTCCAACCGAGCAAGTCACGCCTACCCCAAAGGGAAATGGCTTAATGGTATAATAATAATAATTCATCTGTTTGGTTAAAAATTTAACTATTATGTTTAAAATTAATTTAATGTATAGAATTCCTGAAAATAAAACAAGAATCTAACGATCAAATTTGGAGAACCACCACAAAATTCTCCTATTACAATTCCTAAAAACAAAACAAAAATTTGTTTCTTTGGAAAAAAATAAAAAAGAGGAAAGAAAAATGAGAAGACAACCAACCACATCCCCTTCCTTCTCTCTTCTCTCTCTCTCTTTTTTTTTTCTTTCGTCTTTTTTTTTTTATTATTATCAAATCACAATATAAAAGCATGCACAATATTTACCAAAAAAATTAAAATTAATTTTTGGTTGAAAATAATTTTGTTTTCTTAGTTAAAAATTCATTTTTTTGGTTAAAGATTCATCATTCGAGTTGAAGGTTCATCTCTTTGTTTGAAAATTTAAGTTTTGCCTGATTTGTCAGTTGTCGAATCCGCATGATTTGAATCAGGCAAAATTGACTTTTGACTGATTCAAATTTAGAGTGTAACTCTCTAGGAAATTAACGATTTTCCTCTTTTTTATAAAAGTTACTTTGACGAGAAAGAATTTCTCAGTAAATTTCTGAGCAAATCGTTGAAATTTTAAACGAAAGTTTAAATCAATTTTGAAAAGAAATACTTGCAAAAAAATTGACTTTTTAAATGATCCACCACTCCAAAAACCTTTTTTTCTCGTCCAACATTGTGCTGAAATATCTAATTCAAGATTAAGAAATACATTTCTTAAAATCTAAACGTGTACAAAAAAATGTATAATTATTGTATTTTTACTAAAAAAATTTATATTCGAATACATCCCTAGTGTGAATCTTCTCAAATTAAAGAGATTTTGCTGAAGCTCTTCAAAATCATTGTCTTAAAATTCTTTTTTGAAAAATTAAAATTCTGCGCACCGAAAATTTTTGTTTCTTATGCTAGTTTCTTCTCCATCGACAGTTCTATTATCATGTAATACCTATACAGTGGAATTCTTGCTTTATCAAATAGATTTAGTTCGGCCATTAACCCACAACGTAAGCAAATCGGAAAATTATCAGCTTCTATTTCTGGAAATATTGTTCCATCAGAGGATTAAGCTTTTACACGAGGAAAATGAATTAAAATGCATTTCTCATAACGGACACTTAAACGTTTTTTTATCACGTACCTCTGGGAATGTGTTGTTGATATCGGATTTATCAAAAAGCGGATACTCAAATAGTCAATAATATTTGATCCATTTATTAATGGTTTGAATTAATTTAATTTATTAAAACTTTCACTATATCGCGGGGGACCATATTTTAATAACCTGATTTTGTCTAGATATTTATTACAAGGAATAGAAATCTAGTAACCTTCTGCGTATTTCACGTTATTGCAATTTTTATTTGACCTTTTTGTGTACACAGATATCCAAATGAATGATATCGATACTTCTCAAGTGTTCGAAATAATAATAAAAAATAATCAAAACTTTGTAAAATACGGCTGCGAAGTACTATGGACGTATTCACTATGAGTGTATTTATTTGTGCTCATTTTATGAGCATTTTGCTTCCTCATAAGTATCAAATAAATTTGCTTCCTCATAAAGGGAGGTTTTCCCTAACAAAAGAAAAAAATGGATACGTTCAATATTTTTCAAGCTTATGTTTCTGTCTTTCTGAATATTTTATTTTCAGAAAATCAGAGGGCCCACCAAAATGCCAATGTTCTGTTACAATGAACAACTCTTGAACCTACGGTAGTTTTATATTTCAAATTAAAACCTCATATAAACAATCTAACTTTTCTTAAAACTTTCTAAGTAGCTATTGATTAATCAATAATGGTCTTCGAAACTTCGTCAAAAGTTCAATCCACGCGTCTCGAAGACGCGAACAATATTGCATCAAATGCAGTACTGTTATATTCCTAATATAAAAAAATCTTCTTATAAAAAGGAAACTAATTGTATTGAAAAATTTTAAAACTATATTGGTAGGTTATGATAGGTGATGAAAACTTCTCAATTTTGGCAATCGATGCGTCTCGAAGACGCGAACAAATATATTATATACATTATGGTTGTTTTCACAATATTAAAAAAGTTTTCCTTATATCAACAAGATAAATAACATTTTTTTCAATTTATAAATCGGTAATGATATATCATAAGAGGTTATAGAAGGTTCGTCAATAGGTCATTCGACGTGTCTCGAAGACGCAAATAAATATGTCAAATGCAGTACTGTAGTACTCCTAATATGAGCAAAGTTTTTCTCATATAAACAGAATACACCAATTTTGTTTGAACTTTATAAATCGGTACTGGTCGGTCATAAAAGGTTCACCAATAGGTCAATCGATGCGTCTCAAGGACGTGAACAAATACTCTGCATGTAATATTGTTGTGTTTTTAATATCAAAAAAGTTTTTTTCGTATAAACAGAATAAACCATTTTTTTGAAACTTCCTAAATCGGTACTGGTTGGTCATAAAAGGTTCATCAATAGGTCAATCGATGCGTCTCAAGGACGCGAACAAATACTCTACATGTAATATTGTTGTGTTTTTAATATCAAAAAAGTTTTTTTTATATAAACAGAATAACCATTTTTTTGAAACTTCATAAATCGGTACTGGTAAGTCATAAAAGTTATAACAATAGGTCGATAGATGCGTCCCAGAGACGCGAACAAATACGCTAGATTTCATTTGAAAATATAACTGTTTTGTAGAAAATTCGTCTTCTTGGCTTGAAAATGCAACAATTCAGTGGACATTTTTTTCATTCTTTCAAATGTCGACTTTTTCGTTTCAAAATTGATCTCTTTTGGTAAAAAAATCTAATTTATTATGGTTGAAAATTTAAGTATTTTGATAGAATATTAATCTGATTTGTTAAACGATTCAGCTATTTTGTTGAAAATTTGTCTTTTTATGTTGAATTCAACTATTTCGGTAGAAAGTTCAACTAGTTGGTTGAAAAATTACGAGCATTTTTGTTGAAAGTTCAACTCTTTTTTTTGTAAAATGTTGATTTTTGTAGGAAAATTCATCTCTTTTGGTAAAAAAAAATTCTGAAGAGGGTTCAGCTATTTTTTTGAAAATTTGTCTCTTCTGGTGGAAAATGTAACTACTTGTTTAAAAGTTCAACTACTTTGTTAAAAATTCAGTTGATTGGTTAAAGATTCATAATTTGAGTTGAAAATTCATCTCTCGTTGAAAATTTAACTATTTTCTTTCAAATTCGTTTTTTTAGGGGGGAAATTCAAATATTTGGCTAGAAAATTCAACTATGTGGTTGAAAATTAACTTCTTTATTGAAAATTTAACTGTTTTTTGTTGTTTGAAAATGCTAGAAAATTCAACTATTTGGTTGAAAATTAACTTTTTTGATGAAAATTAATATTTTTGGTATGAAAATTCAATTATTTTGTTAAAAATTTAAGTATTTTGGTAGAAAGTCTAAATTTTGTCGAAAATTAACTTTTTTCTTGGAAATTTAATTCGTTTGTAGAAAATTCGTCTTCTTGGTTTGAAAATGCTAGAAAATTCAACTATTTGGTTGAAAGTTACCTTTTTTGTTGAAAATTAATATTGTTACTACACTGAGAAACCCTTGTTTGTATTTCTTGTTAAAAATCACACTAGATTTTACTATCTGAACTTTGCAATGAGGGGCAAAAAGCAAATTTTAATAATATTTACTAACCTCAATAGTAACTCGTAGCTACTTAAAGAATTATAAAATATATTGGAATAAAAGTTAAAACTATTGCATTTATTGTAAAAGACATTTGAAGTATTTATTAACCTCTGTAGTAAAACTGCAAGTCTGCACTACTGCCATTTACTAATTTTGATAGGAGAAAATAGTAAATTTGTTGGATTAATATCTGTAGAAGATAACAGTATTTACAAAGTACTGTAGTAAAATGATGCGCAGGGACCGTGCGCACCGAATTACTAACTGGTTAGCAAAATATGCTACAGTGAGAATAGTAAAAAATATAAACACGTGTTGCTAACTTTCACACAAGCCTACCTACACACATATTCTACATTTAACGTATAATTCACATTTATTTAAATTAAGAATTGACAAAATTAGAAATTACATATATGTATATATTCTTAAAAGATAGTTTTATATTATAAAGCTGAAACAGAAGGGTTAGAAGAAAACGAAGCTGGCGGGAATCGAACACGCGTCTCCGGGACAGCAGTCGGGCGATGATCCATCTACCTATAAGACATTTTGAGACTCAGAATGAAAACTTCTATATGACCTAAATGATAGAAAGTTTATTGGTTCTAATTTATTTAATCCTTAATTGATTAATATTGATGATATTTTTATAATTTTAAACAACAAAATTTTTAATGTAATTAAAATAAGTAAATTTTTTTTTTAATTACGTTTTTTTGCGGATTTTGAATTGAAATATAAATTAAATGTCATTTTCGCTACCTAAAAATAATTCTAAATTGTAAATCTTCAAAATTAAATTATTTTAAATGTAAATGAAATGTAGGTAGAATATTTATTATAAATTTAACTATTTTTATAACAAAAAACACAATTAAAAGTAAATTTAAAGCATATATTTATATTTCAGGAATACAACATTTTGAAAATTCTTTACGCCACAGTAAAATCTTAACCTCCAATCCGTTGATCGGCGATCGACACACGTCGGATGCACTCGGCTGCGCTCGGTCCAAGGCTCGATACCGTCTGCTAAATCAGTTAGTAATATTTGGGACCAATTTTAATAATTGGTATTAACCTTTGTTACAAAAAGTAGAAAATGTCCATAATACACATCGTGTTCCTACAGACAATAGTAATTTCTTCTACATATTTAGTATATTATGTTATTTAAAATACTTATTACTTTTATTCTTTTTGTACAATTTATTAATTTCTCTGCTAATTTTTCCTACATCGGATTTTACTACAGAAAATAGTAAGGCTTGCTATTACCAAATAGGAAATCTTCTTATAAAAATAGTATAACTTATTATTTATGTATTAAAATGTCGAAATTTAAGCATTTTGCCCCCATTTGCTATCCGTTTTAGTAATTTTTCTAACCTAAAGTTTCTCAGTGTATGAAAATTCAACCATTTGGTTGAAAATTTATGTATTTTGTTAAAAATTTACATATTCTGGTAAAAAGTCCAAATTTGGTTGAAAAGTAACTTTTTTGTTGAAAATTCATATTTTTGGTATGAAAATTCAACCATTTGGTTGAAAATTTATATATTTTGTAAACAATTTAAGTATTTTGGTAGAAAGTCCAAATTTTGGCAAAAATTCACATTTTTGTTGGAAATTTAAATCTTTTGTAAAAAAATTCGTCTTCTTGGTATGAAAATGCTAGAAAATTCAACTTTTTGGTTGAAAATTTACTTTTTTTTGTTGGATCTTAACTGTTTTGTTGAAAATTAGTCTTTTTGGTTTCAAAATTCTAGAAAATTCAACTATTTGGTTGAAAATTAATTTTTTTTTGTATGAAAATCCAACCATTTTTTTGAAAATTCATGTATTTTGTCAAAAATGTAAGTATTTTGGTAGAAAGTCAAAATTTTGTCGAAAGTTAATATTTTTGTTGTAAATTTAACTCTTTTATAGAAAATTTGTCTTTTTGGTTCAAAATTACTTTTTGTTGTTGAAAATTAATATTTTTGCTATGTAAATTCAACCAGTTGTTCGTTGCCCTGTGAGCTTTTTTCTCAATAAATAAAAATAAATAAAAAATTTCAGTTGGTTGAAAATTTATGTTTTTTGTTAATATTTTAACTATTTTGGTAAAAAGTCCAAATTTGGTTACGTACCTTCCAAATATCAATCTTGAAATTCAATAATTTGGGATCTTGTATTTTCAAAGTTCAATATTTTTCAATATTGTAACTGTTCAAATTTTTAGAAATTTCAATTATAAACCTTCAAAATTTAAGAGCTTTTTATTTTTGAAGTTTACAATTAAAAAGTATGCATCTTTTAAGGTTTACGTTTGAAAATTCTGTAAATTTGATGCTTTACATTCGAAATTTCTTCAGTTTGGAAGATTTAGAATTGAAAACTTGACTTGATCTTTAAAATCATCAAAATTTAAGAATATTTATTTATAAATCTTAAAAATTGAAGAGTTTTTAATTGTAAATCTTCAAAATGGAACTATTAAAAAAATTAAAAACTACATGATTTTAAATTATAAATATTAAAAATTGAACGATCTTCAATTGTAAATCTTCAATATAGACCTATTCCAAAAGGATGTTCAACATTTTTATGGTTTTAAATTATAAAGATTCAAAACTAAAAAAGTTGACGAATTTTCAATTGTAACCATCTTCAAAATGGACATCTTATTACGGTATAAAATATCACATTAACTTAATAATTTTTTTATTTGTTTATTATAATCCCTGCTGGGATAAAATCTTATATTTAAATTAAAATTAATTAAAATTATTAAAATTAAATTTATTATTTTAAATTATATTATTTATTAAAATTAAAATGGTATGAAAGCAATAAGAAACGGGTAATAAGCGTGCGTAGCGCTCTATTCAAATCGGAACGACTGAAAAATCCTGAAAAATAAAATTCCCGAACAGTTAATAGTATTACCGATTTGAAAATTCCCGACATAATTTTGCCGAATCATAAAATACCCGAACTATAAGAAAATTCACGAATTATAAAATTCCCGAAAAATACAATAATAAAATATTTTCTATTAAAGAAATTTTCTTTTTTAATTTTAAAACTTAAAAAAAATTATTGATTCGATTTTAAAATAACAATAGTTCTATGAAAATTGTTTAAAAAATAAATGTAAAAACACGTGCGCCTCAAAACAAAAAATCTCTCTAGATTTTCTCCGAACCTAATAACATTTTCTGAACAAACTTTGCAGGATTTAATTCAGCACTGATTTATCTCTGAGTTTCTTTTTAATTTTTTTTAAATTAATAATTCTATGTTTGAGAACGTTTTTTGTAATTTTTTAAAATACTATGCACATATTGAATCAAAAATTTTCATCTGGAAATATATTATTTTCAATTATTGTTATTTTAAATTCAAATCGTTTTAAATAGTTATTTTTTTAAGACATATATTTGATTATTTTATTTTTAATGAATAAATAATATTTATTTAAATTTTTTGTTATAATTGTTTAAATTTGGGAATTTTCTAGTTCGTATATTTTATAATTCGGCCATTTTCTGTCGGGAATGTTCAAATTCGGAAATACTATAAACTGTCGGGAATTTTCCGATGCGGGATTTTCATATTTCGACAATTTGAGGAATTTCATTTTTCCAGATTTTTCAGACGTTCCAGAGAAATTGATAAATATTATAATAATATTTAGTGTATTATATATTTTCTAGTATACCTTTTTATACCGGGAACGAATTTTTCCGTTTTAGATAGCATGAAAGTATGTCAAGTAACAAATATTAAGAAATATCAAACGTGTTCCTGTTTGGATCAAGAAATTATCATTCGGCATTCAATTATCTGAGTAAATTTGTGCAAACACATTTCATAACAATTCTTCTTGCCTTATGTGGAGTTGATGGGAAAAAGGACAAACACATGTGTACTTCACATCAATGTTTATCGCCTATTGTATAGCGTAAGATATTATTATCCAGAAATGTATACTTGAGTTTTATTCCTCTTGAGATACAACTTCAATTTGTCCTGTATTGATAATTAGTATCGGAATGTAAAAGGCTGTTAATTAACATCGTCGATTCACAGGGCAATTATTCTGCTGCATTTGTTTCATTCCATCGATTATCTCCTGCACTTTTTACCTTTCATTGCTCGTTACTCTTATTCACACTTTCATTGTTTTTTCTTCATATTTGAAGGGTGGCAGATCATAAGGAGGTAAGGGACAAAATGGCAATTTTACAGGAGAGGAAAAAAACATTCTGTAAAATCGAATTCGCAATTAAAACGAAAAACAAAAATACACTTCCGAGCTGACGCATTCATGAATCGATAGCAAAAAAGTTTGATAACAAATAACTGACCACTTATGAGGTAATATGGCACAAAGTTAACAAAATCGGGTTGACATTTTTTTTCACACGGTCCCCAGGCGGAAAAATTATGTATAGTTTATAGATAGTGTGAAGTATTATATATAATATACATTTGTTTTATACATTTTTTGTATAAAACAAATGAATATTATATACAATACTTCATACTATATATAATTTTTCCGCCTGGGTCCGAGTAGTCTTTGGACAGTGATAAAATATTAAATAATCAAAAAAAAAGAACTAAAAATATGTTCCGGAGATGTTGAGTTGTTGAATACAGGGAAAAAAGTTTGATGAAAAAAAGGTAATTCAGTTTTGAGAAAATTAGGTTTCAGTTTTGAAGTTAGAATTTTATCGCATCTGAAATTTGGCTTCAAATCCCAATAAAAAATTTAACTTTGAATTAAAAAATATATATATGTATACCCTTGAGATATGGGTATGCTGAATACAGAAAAGAAAAGTTTAATGGAAGAAATTTATTTACTTCCGAGGAAATGGAATTTGTAGGAGACAAAAAAGCGTGTGAATGAATAAAAAGTAGTTTAAATTGATTTTGTGGCTCAAACGTGAAACATACATTTATAAACATAAAAAATGCGATTTCGAACAAATTCTTTTAACAATATGTGTATTGGATTTTATAATCCCTTACTTCCTTATGATCTGCCACCCTTCATTTGTTAGGGACCGTACTTAAATTACGTAACAGCTCAAGGGTAATTTTCGGAAATTCACAAATGAAACAAGTAACTCGCAGAAATTGTACAGAAATTTAATATGAATTTAACTTGACGTGCCAAAGAAAACTGGTGAGTGAAAAAAGAAACCTAGCAAACAACATATAACATTCTTGTCAGTAATTTATTTGCTTTGTATTTATATTTCTTTTTTTGCAGTTGCTTTCTCCTGAAAATTATCTTTTTCGTTGTAAATTTTATTATTTGTTTGAAAATTCAACAGTTTTGTTAAAAAGTCAATCTTTTTGCTTGAAAATTCCACTATTTCGTACAAAATTTATCTTTTGAGAAAAATTCACATTTTGTGTTTGAAAAATAAATTGAAATCTTTTTTGGATGAAAATTCGACTATTTTTTTTTTAATTTATCTGTTTTATTTAAAAGTTCATCTGAGTAAAAATTCATATTTCTTGAATAAGACTGCAACTGTTTGGTTGAAAATTCAATAATTTTGTTGAAAAGTCATCCTTTTTGCTCGAAAAATCAACTGTTTTGTTGAAAAATCACCTGAAATTTTTTTTGGATGAAAATTCGACTATTTTTTTTTAATTTTGTTTTTTTATTTAAAAATTCATCAATCTGAGTAGAAAATCCATATTTCTTGGATAAGAATGCAACTGTTTGGTTGAAAGTTCAATAAATTTGTTAAAAAGTCATCCTTTTTTGTTCAAAAATCTACTGTTTTGTTGAAAATTCAACTATTTCGTAGAAAATTTACCTTTTGAGAAAAATTCACATTTTGTGTTGAAAAATCAACTGAAATCTTTTTTGGATGAAAATTCGACTATTTTTTTTGAAAAGTTATCTTTTTTATTTAAAAGTTCATCTGTCTGAGTAAAAAATTCATATTTCTTGGATAAGAGTGCAACTGTTTGGTTAAAAATTCAATAAATTTGTTAAAAAATCATCCTTTTTGGTCCAAAAATCTACTGTTTTGTTGAAAATTCAACTATTTCGTAGAAAATTTACCTCTTGAGAAAAATTCACATTTTGTGTTGAAAAATCAATTTAAATATTTTTTGGATGCAAATTCAACTATCTTTTTTAATATTTGTCTTTCTGATTTAAAAAATCATCTGTTTTAGTTGAAAATTAATCTTTCTTGGATGAAAATGCAACTGTTTGATTGAAAATTAAATAATTTTTTTTAAAAAGTCATCCTTCTTGTATGGAAATTCAACTGTTATTCATATTTTTAGTTGAAAATTCATCTCTTTGGTTAAAGTTTGACTATTTAGTTGAAAACTGATATTTTTTAATTGAAAATTTAACCGCGTGGGTAAAAGTTGAACTATTCTGTTGTAATTTTGTTTTGAAGAAGCTTGATCTCTTTGGTTGAAAATTTAATTATTTTTTTTTTTATTTGAAAATTAATTTTTTTGCTGAAAATTCCTATTTTTCTGGTTGAAACTTCAATTTTTGTACAGAAAATTTGTCTTTTAGCTTTAAGGTTCAACAATTTAGGTGAACTTTTTTTTCTTTCATTACTTAAAAATCTTTATTTGTTGAAACTTCGTCTTTTCTATATTAAAATTCATTTTTTTTTAAATGCAATTTCATCCTTCTTGGTTGAAATATCAACTATTACACTTTTTTGTTGCGAATTTATCTTTTAAGGTTGAAAATTCAACTATTTCGTTGAAAATTTAATCGTCGTTACGTAACATATTTTGCATAATGTTTAAAAACATAATAGCCATTTTCTAAATAAAAGAAAAGCTTTTTAAGATGAAGTATTATCCAGAAATAAATAAAACAATATTTGGATGTAACACTGAATGTTCTTTTAATTATTTTGTTTAGTCATATACAAATATTGAAGTTACCTAATGTAAGAACTAATTGAAACTCACCAATTTAAAACTTTTTTTCAATACTATAAAGAATACAAAATAATATGAATAATTATATAACATAAACATTTCAGATAACTGTTTATTTGTTAAAAGTTTTTGAACACTCAATATCGCGTTGAAATTTAATTCTGAAAATTGAGAACCAGAAAATAAGTATTATCAGTTTGTTTTTAAATTTATATAAATATAATTTTTATAAGATTCTTGAGAAAATTAAAAAAATATTTTTAAATATTTCAGATGTTTCAAAAAAGAATCTAGAAGATTTTAAAGATTTTTCTTTTTCTTTTATAGGATTCTACAAAATATTAGGAAAAATTCGTGTCTTGCTAAAAGATGTTTATGACTAGTCCTAAACAAATTAAGAAATGTTTGATAAATTTTCAGAAATGTTTCCAAGTTTTCAAATATTTCTAATCTATTTGAAACGTCTTAAATTCCTAAACGTATTTTTAACTGACTTGAATTTTTCTTAAAATTTTGAAAAATCATGCAAAATGTATAAAAATTGCCTTATAATCTTCTTAATTTTCCCAGGAATTTTAAGAAAATTTTTTTATTCGCTTGAAACCTTTCGAAATTCTTTTAAAGCTTCTAAAGTTTATTTTTGAAATCTTTAAAAATCTTTTGGAGTTTAAAGTTCTTTTTTAATCTCTTCAATTCTACTAAATATTTGTAGAATTTACTCGATTTTATTTTTTACTTTTTAATCTTACCAAATTGAAACATTTTGCTTTAAAATCTTCTACACTCTTTTTCGAAATTTTAGGAAATCGTTTGATATGTTTAAAAGCTTTTTTTAATTTTCTCTTAAAGTCCATTTTTCAAAATGAAAAATCATTAAAGATTTTCACATGAATATTAAGAAAATTCTTTTTTTAATCTTGTCAGACCTTCTAATATTAACAATTATTCAAATTTTTCCTTAATTTTTTTTAAATTGTGCAAAACTAAAAAAGTTGCTTTAAAATATTTCAGATTCTTCTTTGACCTTACAAACCTTACAAAATTCTTAAAAAATCTTTACAAATTTTAATTATTTTTGAGTCATTTCAAAACTTCTAAATATCTCTTAAACTTACTCAATTTTTTTCTAAAATTATATAATATGGCAAAATTGCACAATTTTGCTTTAAAATGTTGTATACTCTTTTTAAAAATTGTAAGAAATAATTAGAAAGGTTTTGTAATCTTTTTCAATTTTGTCTTTGAATTCATTACAAAACAATCATTTAAAATTTTTCCATGAATATTGAGAACATTTTTTTCATTCTCAATTAATAAAAAAAAAATCATTTACATTTTAAATTTTCTCTTCTATCAATAATGTTTAGAAACATTTAGAAATAAATTTTATGATGAAGTAAAATTATTTATTTAGAAATTTTGATATATAAAGTTGATGGTGCAGAAAAGTCACAAATTAAATATGAATCAGGGAATTTTCGATAAACTGAGGTTGAATTTAATTTGATTATTTTGTTGTATTTTGAATAATTTTGTTAAAAAGTCATTCTTTCTGTTTGAAAATGCAACTGTCTTGTTAAAAATTCGCTTTTTTGCTTGAAAATTCATCTATCTTGGCAAAAATTGCATATTTTTTTGGTTAAAGATTACAACTGCCTGGTTGAAAATTTATACCTTCTGCTTGAGATTTTGGTTGGTTTAAAATTCGTATTTTATGGCTGAATCCAACTGTTTTGGTTTCAAATAAAAATCTATTTTGATTGATATATCAACTATTACATTATTTTTGTTGAGAATTCACCTTTTTTGTTTGGAACTTAATAATTTTTGTTGAAAATTCATCATTTTAGTTGATTTTTTTTCTTCAAAATTCAACTATTTTGTTGAAAATTATTTTTTTGGGTTGAAAATTAATTTTTTTTAACTGAAAATTTAACTATTCCATTTTTGGTTAAAAATTCATCTTCTCCAGTTTAAGATTCAACTACTTGGTTGAAAATTTTTGTCTTTTGTTGAAAATTCGTCTTTTTTGCTTGAATTCAACTGCTTTTAGTTTAAAATAAAATTTTATTTTGATTGAAATATGAAATGTTACATTTTTCGCTGAGAATTCATCTTTTTTTGGTTGATAATTAATCATCTTTGTTGAAAATTCATCATATTAGTTAATTTTTTTCAAAACTTAACTATTTTGTTGAAAGTAATTTTTTTGAGTTGAAAATAAATTTTTTTACTGAAAATTTAACTATTCCATGTTTGGTTGAAAATTTATCTTCTTCAGTTGAAAATACAACTACTTGGTTGAAAATTCATGTATTTTGTTAAAAATTCATATTTTTTGGTGGAAAATTAATCTTTTTGGTTTAAAGTGCAACTGCTTGGTAGAAAATTTGCCCCTTTTGCTTTAATTCAACTGTTTTTGTTTTAAAATAAAAATCTATTTCAATTGAAATTTCAACTATTACATTTTTCATTGAGAATTCATCTTTTTTGGTTAAAAATTAATAAGTTTAGTCGAAAATTCATCATTTTAGATGAATCCCCCCCCATTCCCAAATTTAACGATTTTGTTGAAAATTATTATTTTTTTAACTGAAAATTTAACTATTCCATGTTTGGTTGAAAATTTATCTTCTTCAGTTGAAAATTCAACTACTTGGTTGGAAATTCATGTATTTTGTTAAAAAATAATTTTTTTTTGTAGAAAATTGTTCCGTTTGGTTGAAAATTAGTTTTCTAAATTGAAAATTAATTTTTTTTTAATTCCATTTTTTGTAGATTTATCTTTGTTTGATAGAAATGTAATCTTATTCATCTGTTTGGTTGGAAATTTAACTATTTCTTTGAAAATTTATTTTGTTTGGATGAAAATTAATTTTTTCACTAAAAATTTAACTATTCTATTTTAAGTTGAAAAGGTGAAAATTCAACTATTTTGTTCAAAATATCTTTTTGGTAGAAAAGTAACCTCATTAGTTCAAACTTCATCTTTTTTAATAAAAATTCATTTCCTTGGGTGAAGATTTAACTATTTTTTTGAAAATTCGTGTTTTTTGTTGTTAAAAATTAATTTTCTAAATTGAAAATCTAACCATTCCATTTTTTCTTGAAAAATTTTTTTTCTGTAGAAAATTCCTATTTTTGGGTTAACAATTCAACCATTTTTTTTTTTAACTGACAATTTAACTATTCCATTTTTTGTAGATATATCTTTGGTTGATAGAAATTTAATCTTCTTCATCTGTTTGGTTGGAAATTTAACTATTTTTTTGAAAATTTCTTTTGCTTGGATGAAAATTTAGTTTTTCACTAAATATTTAACTATTCTATTTTAAGTTGAAAATTTATCTGCCTCAGGTGAAAATTCAACTATTTTGTTCAAAATTTACTTTGAAAATTTAAAATTTATTTTGACAATAATTCAGCTATTTGGTTAAAAATTCATTTTTTGTTTGAAGATTCAACTTTTTCGTTAAAATTCATTTTCTTGGTCAAAAAGTATTTTTTTGTTTACTGAAAATTTAACTATTCTGTTCTTGAAAATTCGTCTTTTTGGTAGAAAAGTAACCTCATTAGTTCAAACTTCATCTTTTTTAATAAACATTAATTTCTTTGGTTGACAATTTAACTATTTTGTTGAAAATTCGTGTTTTTTTGTTGTTAAAATTAATTTTTTAAACTGAAAATGTAACCATTCCATTTTTTCTTGAAGAATTGTTTTTTTTTTTAGTTGAAAATTCATTTATTTTATTCAAAACTTGTCGTTTTGGGTTTGAAAATTCAATTATTTTTGTAGAAAATTCCTATTTTCGGGTGAAAAACACTCAACTATTTTGCAGGAAATCCGTCATTTTGGCTTCAAAATTCAACATTTTGGATGAGATTTTTTTCCCTTATTGACTGTAAAATCTTTCTTGGTTGAAAATCGAGTTGAAAATGCTGAATTTTTTTTTTGAAAATTATTCTGTTTTGGTTGAGGATTCAACTAATTAGTTGAAAATTCGTATTTTTTTGCTTTAATTCAACTGTTTTTGATTAGAAATAATTTTTTTTTTTTTTTGAATATCAACTGTTGCACTTTTCGTGGAGAATTAATTTTTTTATTGAAGATTCATCACTATGGTTAAAAATTCAAATATTTTGTTGAAAAAGTATTTTTTCTTGATTCAAAATCAATTGCTTTAATTGGAAATTTAATTTTATTATTTTTGGTTTTAAATTCATCTTTTTGAGTTGAAAACTCAACTATGTGTTATGTTTTTTAGAATTAACATTAATTATTAATCCGAATTAAAAATTCCTTTCCTTTTTCTACAAAATGTATAAATATCATTAAAATGCCACTCGCACAAATTTTGGAACATTCTTGAGGAATGGATCAACATTCCGTACGATATAGTAATCTAATTACGTGCAATACAACAAACTTTTTTGAGACTTATCAACTTTTTTATGCGCATATATACAATGTATTATCTCCATCATACTACGCATAATGGGGACTTTAATCATAGATTATTTTCAAGTGTGTTTAGTGTCTACATCTGAAAGTAAAAATAGACACAAAATATGAATTATCACTCTCTAAATTAGAACATGTTTTGTGTGTTATCTCGTCTCACAGGTTATTAATTATTCATGACCAAATTTTTGTTAGTAAACAAGTCCATAATATTTTCCTAATTACATTTACATAACTGACAAAATATTTAACTTTGCAACGAAAAATTCCTTCAATGACACATTTAATCCCCAAAGTGAAACACAATGAAAAAATGAAACGCATTTATGTTGCATTGAAAACTTGGGCCTCTCAGTGTAGTACTTTGTCAAAAAAAAACACCCTGAAAACCCTTGTAAACAAAGAAATATTGCTATTTATTAAACTATTTTACATTGACAACTTATAGGCAGTCAAAAAATTAATTAATATACTATAAGTAAAAGACTGTGCTGAAAGCAATTTTTTAACTAAAATTTAACTATTCCAGTAGAAAATTTTACGATTTTGCTGAAAATCCTTTTTTTTGTTCGTTTAAGAATTCGGGTTTTAACGAAAAATGCAATTATTCTATTTTTGGTTGAAAGTTGATTTTTGAATGAAAATTCAACTATTTGGTTGAAAATTCATATTTTTTATTCAAAAATTAAATTGTTTGTTTGAAAATTTATGTACTTTGTGGAAAATTCGTTTTCTTTTTGTAGAAAATTAATCTTTATGGTTAAAAATTCATCTTTTTGGTAGGTATAAAATGCAACTATTCCAGTTGAAGATTCATCATTTCAGCTGAAAATTCATCAGTTTGGTTGAAAATTTATTTCTTCGAATAAAAATTTAACAATTCCATTTTTGGGTGCAAATTGATCTTCTGCAGTTCAAAATTCAACAATTTGGATGAAAATTTGTCTTTTTTAATTGAAAATTCAACTATTTGGTTGAAAATTGATATTTTTTATTTAAAAATTAAACTGTTTGTTTGAACATTTATGTACTTTGTGGAAAATTCGTTTTCTTTTTGTAAAAAATTAATCTTTATGGTTAAAAATTCATCTTTTTGGTAGGTATAAAATGCAACTATTCCAGTTGAAGATTCATCATTTTAGCTGAAAATTCATCACTTTGGTTGAAAATTGATATTTTCTAGTTCAAAATTCAACAATTTGAATGACAATTTGTCTTATTTAATTGAAAATTCAACTATTTCGTTGAAAATTCGCGTATTTTGTTAAAAAATCGACTTTTTTGGTAGAAAAATGATCTTTTTCTTTGAAAGTTAATCTCCTTATTAAAAATTTTTTTTTTCGGTTAAAAATTCAGGTATTCCAGTTAAATATTTATCATTTTAGTTGAAAATTCATCTTTTAGGTTAGAAATAAAATAACTTGGTTGAAAGTTAAACTCTGTTATTAAAATTAATTTTTTTGGTTGAAGTTTCATCATTTTAATTAAAAATTCATTTTTTTGGTTGAAAAATGAGCTATTTGATTAAAAAATTGTATTTTCTTTGGATGAAAAGGAATTTTTTCCCCGAAAATTTGTTTCTTTTTCGTATGAAAATTATCATTTTTTTTAGCTCAAAATGTAACTATTATTCCAGTTGAATATTCCATAATTTTAGTCAAAAATTCATCTCTGTGGTTGAGCATTCATTTTTTGACTAAAAATTAAATTATTCAATTTTTGGTTGAAAAATTATCTTTTTCAGTTGAAAATTTGTCTTTTTTGGTTGAACATGGATTTTTTTTTAAACTTAAAACTTAATTATTTAAGTTTCGGTTGACAATTTATCTTTTTTAGTAAAAATTAATTTCTTTCATTGAAAATTCAACTATTTCAGTTGAAGATTCATCAGATAAATTTAAAATTAATTTTTTTAACTAAAAATGTAACTAACAATTTTCTGTTGAAAATTGATTTTTTTTAGTTCAACATTCAACTATTCGGTTGAAAAATTGTCTATTTTAATTGAAAATTCAACTATTTCGTTAAAAATTCATGTATTTTGTTGAAAAATTGTATTTTTTGAAAGAAAAGTTATCTTTTTTTTAAATTAATCTTATTATTTAAAAATTCATCTTTTGTTGAAAATTCAAGTATTCCAGTTGAAGATTGTGTTTTGCGGTAAACATGAATATGTTACTTTTAGTTGACCAGGAAAATTGAAAAATTTGAAAGAGATTTTTTTTTGATGATACCAATTTTAAATATTTCCTAAACCCAAAAGATAAATAAATTCAGTAGTTGCAAGTCAAAAACAGCTTCACAGGCCAAAAATCCGAAAAGCTCTAAAAACAAGTGAAATAAGGATATTTTTCACAAAAATAGGGGAATAAATTTTTTAAATAAAATGAATTTAACCTGCTAATAATTAATTCAAATTGAAAAGCTTTAAATTTTTAGTATTTTAATTGAAAATATTGCATTTTCAATAAAATGGATTAATTTTTCAACAAAAAAGACGAATTTTAAACCAAAAAAGAAGAATTCTCAAGGAAAAGTGTAATTGTTGACCTCTCAAGAAAGATTTTAATTTTTTATAAAAACCAGTTGAATTTATCCAAAAACAGGAATTTTCAACAAAATAGTTGATTTTTCAAATCAATTTGCAACAAAAAAGTTAATAGTTGATATTTCAACCGAAAAATACTTTTATTCAAAGGAAATTGTTGGATTCATCCGTAAAAGACGAATTTTCAACAAAATATTTGATTTTTCAGCAAAAAAAAGTTCGGTTAACAAAAAAAAAAATTTCAAGCGAATTGTTTAAGTTTTAATAAAGTTTTTAAATTATGAACCAATGAAAATTCTACAAAAAAGATTTTTCGCTGAAGAAAGAAAAGAGATTTACAACCAAAATTGTTGAATTTTTAAACATTAAAGACGAGTTCCCTTACAAAATAGTTGAATTTTAAACAAAAAAGTTGATTTCAAACAAATTCTTTAATTTTCGTACAAAAAACATGAATTTTTAACCATAAAAGATGACTTTTCCACAAAATTGTTGTAGTTTCAACAAAATAATTAAATTTTCTACAAAATAGTAAAAATTGTTAACCAAAAAAGATGAATTCTCAAGGAAAAATGTTATATTTGATATTTGAAACGAAAATATTTTTATTTTAAATAAAAAATAGTTGGATTCATCCATAAAAAACGAATTTTCAATAAAATAGTTGACTTTTGAAACAAAAGAAATTTTCGACCAACAAAGAAAAAAATGCCAAGCAAATTGTTTAAGTTTCAATAAAGTATTTGAATCGTTAATCAACTTAGATTAATTTTCAACTAAACAGTTGCATTTTAACCAAAAGAGATGGAATTTCTACCAAAAAGACGAATTTTCATCAAAATAGTTGAATTTTCAATCAAAAAAGATTTTTCACTGAAAAAAGAAAATAAAATTTAACCAAAATTGTAGAATTTTTAAACATTAAAGACGAGTTCCCTTACAAAATAGTTGAATTTTAAACAAAAAAGTTGATTTCAAACAAATTCTTTAATTTTCATACAAAAAACATGAATTTTTAACCATAAAAGATTACTTTTCAACAAAATTGTTGTAGTTTCAACAAAATAATTAAATTTTCTACAAAAT
>CAKNYM010052560.1:140221-163770 GCA_932195095.1 Andricus curvator
TTTAAATAAAAAATAGTTGGATTCATCCATAAAAAACGAATTTTCAACAAAATAGTTGATTTTTGAACCAAAAGAAATTTTCGGTCAACAAACAAAAAAATGTCAACCAAATTGTTTAAGTTTCAATAAAGTATTTGAATCGTTAATCAACTTATATTAATTTTCAACTAAACAGTTGCATTTTAACCAAAGAAGATGAAATTTCTACCAAAAAGACGAATTTTCATCAAAATAGTTTAATTTTTAATGGAGAAAGATTTTGTTGAAAGAATTGTTGAATTTTTATGCAACAAAGCCGAGTTTCCTTACAAAATAGTTGAATTTTCAAAAAAAGTTGATTTTCAACCAAAAAGGATGACTTTTTAATAAAATTGTTGAAGTTTCAACAAAATATTGAAATTGTCAACCAAATAATAAAATTCTCAACCAAAAAAGATGACTTCTCAAGAAAAAATGTAATATTTGACGTTTGAACCGAAAAATATTTTTATTTTAAATAAAAAATAGTTGGATTCATCCGTAAAAGACGAATTTTCGGTAAAATAGTTGATTTTTCAACGAAAAAAATTGTTTCAGTCAACAAAGAAAAAAAATGTCAACCAAATTGTTGAAGTTTCATTAAAATGGTTGAATCCTCACCAAAATCAGATTAACTTTCACTAAACAGTTGCATTTGAACCAAAAAAGATGAAATTTCTACCAAATAAGATGAATTTTCAAACCAAAAAGATAAATTCTGAACAAAAAATGTAATAATTGATAATTCAACCAAAAAGGATTTTCAATTTAAATAAAAAACATTTGAATTCGTAAAAAAACGAATTTTCAACAAAATAGTTGAATTTTCAAACAAAAAAGATTTGGCACTAAATAAAGAAAAGAAACTTCAACCAAATTGTTGAATTTTCAAGCCGAAAAGACGATTTTTCTTACAAAATAGTTGAATTTTTAACAAAAAAGTTCACTTTCAACCAAATTCTTGAATTTTTCTACGAAAAATGATGAATTTTCAACCAAAAAGGATGAATTCTCAACCACAAATTTTATATTTCATTAAAAAAATGATTATAAAACTTGTTTTTAATATTGTTACTCATAAAAAAAGATGACAGATCTGTTGCTTTAAACCCCAGTCACTTTTTCCTTTATAATTTTGTTATTAATTAAATAAAAAATAAAATTCAAATTAAAAAAAATAAAAAGACCTTTCAGTTGGGAACTTCATGACAATTTCAGCAACATTCATAATGAGTTGATAAATCTTATGATTTTTCAAACAAATTTAATAAACAAATGCATTAATCAGGCATTTGTTGACAGAAAAATTCGTGTTTTTACAATGTCAACTTTTTAAATTGGAACCTTCATGATAATTTCAGCAGAATTAATAATTTTTTGATCAATCTTATGATTTTTTTAAACAAATTTAATAAACAAATACATTGTTGGGGCATCTGTCGACGGAAAAATTCTTTTTTATCGATTTCAGATTTTGTAATTGGGCTCTTGATAATAAATTCAACAACATTCATGATGAGTTGATAAATTTAATGATTAATGCATTTGTTTATAATATTAACAATAATAATCTCAAGAAGAAATGTCTCCATCTTTACATTGTTTTTATCCAAATTTCTTTCAATATAACTTTAAAAAAAAACGTAAAATTATGGAAAATCGTAGAAAACATTCTTTCAACAAATAATTTGTTTATAACAATTTTTTTCATTATATAATATTGGAATATCTTCAACTAATGTTACTCTATGAAACTTAGATTTCAAGAATTTTCCTATTATTGACGAGCACCGGGAACGTCAAATAGAAAAAATTGTCATTTTTTTCGTCGTGGGGGAAACCTCCCTACAGTGGATAATCATTGTTTAAAAATACTAATATATGTAAAATAATTAATTTAATTTAATTAAAAGTTAAAACACTTTAGATGCTAATGAATCAAAAATTAAAATTTATTATTTTTCTTTCATTTGTGCTCTTAATTAATGATTATCCACTGTGGACTGCATTATCCACTGTAGGGAGGTTTCCCCTATTTGTTTATTTATAAAAAAAAATTGAAAGCCTAATTTAAAAATCAGACTCGACAACTCTCTTAGAAATCTTATCAGCTTTTTTTCAAATTTTTTTTTGTCCAAATCGGTCGATGTTTGTGGGCTGTACGTTATTTTGAACCAAAAAAGTCATTTTTTTCCCACTGCGCTGTGATACCTTTTATAAATTAATATTAAGTCCCTTTGAATAAAATATGCTGAATAAGCACTCCGTCCAAGAAAACCGCAATTTTTCATTTTCAAAACAGAACAATTCTAGTTAGGGAACCAAAATATAGAAAGAGGCTCATTCAAGAAATGTGATATATTGTGTATGCCCAAATGCAGTGACTCTGAGAACCGATATATTATAAATTCTTTGGAAATTTGACAGGTTTATCCTCCAACAATTGTAAAAACATATGTCCCTAGGGCCCCTTTTGACCCTAGAACTCCAACGCAACACAACCAATAACTCACACTAATTCCTTAGGAAAATGAATAGAAAAAAAATCGTTGAATGACGAGGGTGGTTTCCTTTCAAATCGAAACGGCCAACTCACGTTTTCACGAGAAAACTGAAAAAGAACTCTTTTTTAAAAATATTTCTCCTATTCCCCTCTTTTCCCATTTTTGAATTAATTCCTCTTTTCCCGCCTGTTTAAAAAAAACTTCCCCCTTTTCTTAATTTTTCGCTTAAATGCGAACTGAATATTACTGAATACTATTTGGTTAAAAATTCAAACTATTTTGTTAAAATTTCGTTTCATGTGCTTGAAACTGCAATTCTTTGGTTCTAAGTACAACTGTTTGATTGAAAATTAATTTTTTTTTTTAATGAAAATTCATCTTTCTCGGATGAAAGTTTATTTTTTCGGGATGAAAATTCAAAAGTCAAATCTTTTCTAAAACATTCTTCTTTGTTGGTTCAAAATTCAACTATTTTGTTGAAAATTCAACAACTTGGTCGACATTTTTTTCTTTTTTTATTGAAAAATCTTTCTTGGTTGAAACTTAATCTTTTTGGTTTGACAATTCATCTCTTGGTGTAAATTGATTACTTTTTTGTGTTAAAAATACAATTGTTTCTTTAAAACTTATTTTAATTGAAAATTCATCTCTGGTTTAAAATTTTACTATTTTGTTGAACATTCAACTGTTTTGTAGAAAATTCGTCTTTTTGGCTTGAAAATTCAACAATTTGGTTGACATTTTTTTCTTTTCTGACTGAAAAATCTTTCTTGGTTGAAACTTAGTCTTTCTGGTTTGAAAATTTATCTCTTTTGGTAGAAATTTAATATTTTTTGGTTAAAATACAACTCTTTGTTTAAATTACTTTGTTAAAAATGAAGTTTTTGGTTGAAGATTGATCATTTTAGTTGAAAATTCATGTCTGCTTTAAAGTTTGAAGATTTTGTTAAACATTCGTCTTTTGGGTTGAAACTCCACTATTGGTTTTTGTAGAAAATTCAACTATTTGGTTAAAAATTAATTTCTTAGTTTGAAAATATCAACTGTTACGTAGAAAATTCATTTTTTGGCATGAAAATGCCAACAATTTGGTTAAAATTCTTTTCTTTTTCGACTGAAAGATCTTTCTTGGTTAAAACTTAATTTTTCTGATTTGGAATTTTATCTATGTTGGCAGAAATTTAATCTTCTTTGCTTAAAAACCCAAGTTGAACTACTTTGTTAAAAATTCATTTTTTTTGGTTAAATATTCATCATTTTAATTGAAAATTCATCTCTGGTATAAAATTGAACTATTTCGTTAAACATTCGTTTTTTCTGTTTGAAAGTTTAATTATTTTTAACTTTTTTCAGTTAAAAATAAAACTTCGGTTAAAAAGTAATGTACCATGTTGAAAATTCGTCTTTTTTCGTAGAAAATTAATCTTCTAGGTTGAAAATTCATCTTTCTGGTTGAAAATTCAACTATTTATTAAAAATCCAACTATTTTGTCGAAGATTCATCTCTTTGATTGAAAATGTAACTGCTTTCTTAAAAATTCGTTTTTCTCGGTTAAAAATTAACTTTTTTTATGGAAATTTGACTAATCCATTTTTGGTAGAAAATTGACCTTTTTTAGTTGAAAATACAACTATTTGGTTGAAAATTAAATTACCATATTGAAAATTCGTCTTTTTTGGTAGAAAATTAATCTTCTTGGTTTCAAATTAATCTTTCTGGTTGAAAATTTAAATATTTATATTACAAATCCTACTATTTCGTTAAAGATTCATGTCTTTGATTAAAGATGTAGCAGTTTTGTTGAAAATTCGTTTTTTTTGTGGTTGAAAATTAATTTTTTAATTGAAAATTTAACTATTCCATTTTTGTTAGAAAATTGATCTTTTTTATTTGAAAATACAACTATTTGGTTAAAAAATCATGTACCATGTTGAATTTTTTTTGTAGAAAATTAATCTTTTTGTTAAAAATTAATCTTCTTGGTTGAAAATTGATTTATTTATATTAAAAATCTAACTTTTTCATTAAAGATACATTTCATTGGCTGAAAAGGTAACTATTTTGTTGAAAATTCGTTTTTTGTGGTTGAAAATTAATTTTTTAAATTTAAAAGTTAACTATTCAATTTTTGGTAGAAAATGGATCTTTTTTTATTTGAAAATGCAACTATTTGGTTGAAAAATCCTGTACTAAGTTGAATTTTTTTTTTCGTAGAAAATGAATCTTCTTGTTAAAAATTAATCTGCTTGGTGGAAAATTAATCTTTCTGGTTGAAAATTCACTATTTATATTAAAATTAATTTTTTAATTGAAAATTTAACTATTCCATTTTTGGTAGAAAATTGATCTTTTTTATTTGAAAATACAATTATTTGTTTAAGAAATCATGTACCATGTTGAATTTTTTTTATAGAAAATTAATCTTTTTGTTAAAAATTAATCGTCTTGGTTGAAAATTAATCTTTCTGGTTTAAAATTCAACTATTTATATTATAAATCCTACTATTTCATTGGAGATTTATTTCTTTGGCTGAATATGTAACTATTTTGTTGAAAATTCGTTTTTTTTGTGGTTGAAAAATAATCATCTTGGTGAAAATAAATCTTCTTGGTTGAAAATTCATTTATTAACATTAAAAATCCAACTTTTTCATTAAAGATACATTTCTTTGGCTGAAAAGGTAACTATTTTGTTGAAAATTCGTTTTTTGTGGTTCAAAATTAATTTTTTCAATTTAAAAGTTAACTATTCAATTTTTGGTAAAAAATTGATCTTTTTTTATTTGAAAATGCAACTATTTGGTTAAAAAATCATGTACCATGCTGAATTTTTTTCGTAGAAAATTAATATTTTTGTTAAAAATTAATCGGCTTGGTTGAAAATTAATCTTTCTGGTTTAAAATTCAACTATTTATATTACAAATCCTACTATTTCGTTGAAGATTCATTTCTATGGCTGAATATGTAACTATTTTGGTATATAATTAATCTTTTTTTATTTGAATATATAATTGTTTGGTTGAAAAATCATGTACCATATTGAAATTTTTTTTTTTTTTATAGAAAAATAATCATCTTGTTGAAAATTAATCTTCTTATTTGAAAATTCATTTATATTAACCCTTAAACTGCACACCTCAAAAAAATTACGTAAGCTACACCTTGGGTGTTTGACACCCAGTTAACATTGCACACCTCAAAATAATTACGTAAGCTACACCGTGGGTGTTTGACACCCAGATGTTTAAACTTGTATAACTAAGACGGATTTCAATATTTTGTAACGAAATTCTAATGGGATGTAGAATTATAAGTTTTTCTTAAATCCCGTTGGTTTTATAACGATATAATTTGTTAAAAACTGGATTTAAAAAAAAATCGAAAAAATGAGTTTTTTCATAAAAAATGTATATATTGCGTAATTTTCAATATTTTGACCTAAAAATGTAATGGGATACTCTTGAAACAGTATACTTTTAGAAAAAAATAAGCTCAAAGTTGTTCTGGGTGTTTGGCACCCACAGTGCAGTTTAAGGGTTAAAAATCCAACTTTTTCATTAAAGATACATTTCTTTGGCTGAAAAGGTAACTATTTTGTTGAAAATTCGTTTTTTGTGGTTGAAAATTAATTTTTTTAATTGAAAATTTAACTATTCCATTTTTGGTAGAAAACTGATCTTTTTTTATTTGAAAATGCAACTATCTGGTTGAAAACTCATGTACTATATTGAATTAATTTTTTTTTGTAGAAAATGAATCCTCTTGTTGAAAATTAATCTTTCTGGTTGAAAATTCACTATTTATATTACAAATCCTACTATTTCGTTGAAGATTCATTTCTTTGGCTGAATATGTAACTATTTTGTTGAAAATTCGTTTTTTTCTGGTTGAAAATTAATTTTTAAATTGGAAATTTGACTTCCATTTTTGGTAGAAAAATCAACTATTTATATTTTAAATCCTACTATTTCGTTGAAGATTCATTTCTTTGTCTGAATATGTAACTATTCTGTTAAAAATTCGTTTTTTTCTAGTTGAAAATTAATTTTTTAAATGGGAAATTTAATTATTCAATTTTTGGTAGAAAATTATTTTTTTAATTAATAAATTAATTTTTTTGGTTGAATATTCATCATTTTATTTGAAAATTCGTCTCTGGTGTAAAATTTAACCATTTCGTTGAACATTAGTTTTTCTTGGTAGAAAATTAATCTTCTAGGTTGAAAATTCATCTTTCTGGTTGAAAATTCAACTATTTATTACAAATCCTACTATTTCATTTTAGATTCATCTCTTTGATTAAAGCTGTAACTATTTTGTTGAAAATTCGTTTTTTTGTGGTTGAAAATTAATTTTTTGAATTGAAAATTTGACTTTCGTTTTTGGTAGAAAATTGATCTTTCCTTAGTAGAAAATATAACTGTTTGGTTGAAAATTCGTTTTTTTTTGTAGAAAATTAATCTTCCTGTTGAAAACTAATCTTCTTGGTTGAAAATTCATCTTTCTGGTCGGAAATTCAGCTATTTTTTAGAAATCCAACTTTTTGGTTGAAGATTCGTCTATTCTGGTAGAAAATTGATCTTCTTGGTTTAGAATTCATCTTTTTGGTTCAAAATTCATCTATTTTGTTGAAAAAAGAATATTATTACTTGAAATATTAGAAATTCAAAGGATTTCATATTGAATTCAAAATAGTACCCACATTACTTTTATTAAATATAATTTATTCCTTTTTTTCGTGAAAATTACCCTATTTCATTTTGGGCTATAAAGTCTGGAGGAGAAAAAAACGATCTCATTATCGTCTCTCAATAAATTATGATAACGCAGATAAAAATAATAAAGGAGAATTAATCTAAAAAAGTTAGAACCAACTTATCATAAATTAAATCACATATTTTTTATGTCGGATTACCAAAAAAAATAATTTTTTTGTCGAGTGGATTAATTAATTGAATTCAATCGATTGTTATGTTCAATTGGAAAAAAATCAATTAAATGAAAAAATTAAAAGAAATTATTTAAACAATTCTATAATTTCCAAAAAGTAGGTGTATTATTTTATCCAAAAAATAGAATTTACTCTTTAACAGAGTAAAATTTCAGACGCAGCATATCTTAGTATCTAGGTCTGTCCCGAGGTCTGTCCTTAATTGTCACGTAGAAGGTATTAAAGTAGTAAATCAAAGAGATAAGTAATAAATCAAAGAGAAGATAATTGTACCGCAACTAACCAGATTTCTAAACTATTTTTATCATTTTTGAAATACAAATTTTTGGAAAAGTACTGAATTATATTCTTGAATTTCATCTTTATTTTGATATATTTATATTATATTTATATTATAATTATATTATAATTATCATAAATAGATTGAAATCAGGCCTCACATACTGGTCCCCATATTCAGTTAAATAAATAAACAAATAAAATAAATTAACTCATGGGTTAATATACCTATTTCTGAATTGTCTTGAATTCTTTTGAAATATTTCAGGGTATTTTTTAAGATTTCTTTTCAGAGATTTCAAAGAGTTTGAAATATTTTAGGATAAAGAATTTTCTAGAATTTCTGACGATATGGAACGATTTTACTTTTAAGATATTTTTAAAGATTTCACGTAATTTTATAAGATTTCTGAGGATTTCAATGATTTTAAGGGGTTTTAAAACTCTCAGGGTATTTTAATAAATTTTCTAGGATTTCAGGAAATATCACCAGATTTCATAGAATTTCACGGGATTTTATAACATGTTAGTGGATTTTAAAGAATTTATTCAAGAGAAGTGAGGTATTTCGTAGGGTTTAAAAAATTTGAAGAATTTTGCAATTAGTTTTTCGAGTTCGCCTTGATTTCTTATTAATTTTCCCTGAATTCTTTTAATTTCTTTGGGATTATTTTTAATTTTTTAATTCATTTGAATTCTTCTAAATTTACTTATTCAGTGGATTTTTTTGACTTTTTGAAAGTTTTCATTTAACTGATCCCAAGAATGAATTGATAAAATGATGAAAGGATTTGAAATTTTTTAAGGATTTTTTTCAAATTCCTTGGCATTTTCAAGAGCTTTATAAAATTTCAAAGGATTTGAAAAGATTTTAAAGGATTTGAAATATTTGAGGGTATTGTAAAAGATCCACAGGTGTGTTCAAGGGATTTCAAAAAATATCAAAGGATTTGAAATATTTTAGGATATTTTAAAAGACTCCCAGAAATTTTTGATTTATTTAAAAAATTTGAAGGGATTTCAAAGACTTTAAAATATTTTAGACTATTTTAAAAGATTACAAGGCATTTTCAAGAGATTTAAACAATTTCAAAGGATTGAACTTATCCTAAATCATTTTAAATCGTTTTGAATTCTTCTGAATTCACTCAATTCAATGGATTTTTAAAAAGTTTTTGTTTAATTCATCTTCAAGTCTTTTAAACTCACTTTAAATTCGTGGGAATTTCATCAAATTCTTTTGAATGCCCTTTTAATTTTTCTAAACTCATTTAAAAAATCCTCAATTAAATCCTTATTTTATGTTTTTGAATAATTGTTTTCAATTCACCTAATTGCTTTTTAAATTAAGCCTGATTTTTCAATGAATTATATCGAATTCTTCTCGTTTCCCTTAAATTCCTCTAAATTCACTCAAATTTTACTGAAATAAACGGTTTTTAAAAATTTGTTAAAATGTTGTTTTTTTCAAATTCATTTGAATTCTTTTGACTTCAACTCGAATTGTTTTATTGTGATTAGTCACTCATTTGATTAGAAATTAGTAGGGATTCACAGATTTTAAGAGATTTGACATTTTTTTCGGAATTCACCCTGAATTCTCTTGATTTTTTTTATTTACTTGAATTCCTCTAAATTCACTCATTTCTACTTAATCCAATGGATTTTTTTTTTAATTTTAAAAGTTTTTATTTAATTGACCCTAAAGTCTTTTAATCTCAACCTTGAATCCTCAAGCATTTTATCAAATTCTTTTGAATTCCCTTGATTTTTTCTAAGCTCATTTCAGAGTTATTGAATTCAATGAAGTTTTTTCATATTTTTAAATTCTTTGCAATTAATTTTAATTTTTTTTAATTCACCTTGAGTTTTTTCGAATTTCATCAAATTTTTCTCGTTCACCTTAAATTCCTCTAAATTCACTCAAATTTTACTGAAATAAACGGATTTGAAAAATTTGTAAATTTTTTTTTTTTGCAAATTCATTTGAATTCTTTTGAATTCAACTCGAATTGTTTTATTGTGATTAGTCACTCCTTTGATTAGAAATCAGTAGGGTTTCACAGATTTAAAGAGATTTGACATTTTTTTCGGAATTCACCCTGAATTCTCTTGATTTTTTTTATTTACTTGAATTCTTCTAAATTCACTCATTTCTACTTAATTCAATGGATTTTTTTTTTTAATTTTAAAAAGTTTTTATTTAGTTGACCCTAAAGTCTTTTAATCTCAACCTTGAATCCTTAAGCATTTTATCAAATTCTTTTGATATCAATGAAGTTTTTTCATATTTTTAAATTCTATGCAATTCATTTTAATTGTTTGTAATTCACCTTGTTTTTTTTTCGAATTTCATCAAATTTTTCTCGTTCACCTTAAATTCCTCTAAATTCACTCAAATTTTACTGAAATAAACGGATTTGAAAAATTTGTAAATTTTTTTTGTTGCAAATTCATTTGAATTCTTTTGAATTCAACTCGAATTGTTTTATTGTGAATAGTCACTCCTTTGATTAGAAATTAGTAGGGTTTCACAGATTTAAAGAGATTTGACATTTTTTTCGGAATTCACCCTGAATTCTCTTGATTTTTTTTTATTTACTTGAACCTTGAGTTCTTAAGCATTTTATCAAATCCTTTTGAATTCCTTTGAATTTTTCTAAGCTCATTTCAGAGTTATTGAATTCAATGAAGTTTTTTCATATTTTTAAATTCTTTGCAATTCATTTTAATTTTTTTTAATTCACCTTGAGTTTTTTTCGAATGTCATCGAATTTTTCTCGTTTACCTTAAATCCCTCTAAATTAATTCCAATTCCACGGAAATCAATGGTTTTTTTTATTTTAAAAAAACATCTTAAAACCTTATATGTCCGAAGATTTCAATGATTTTAAGGGATTTTAAAGCTCTTAATGTATCTTAATACATTTTCCAGGATTTCAGAAAATATCATCATAGAATTTAACGGGATTTTATAATATTTTAGTGCATTTCAAAGAATTTATTCACGAGAAGTGAGGTATTTCGCAGGGTTTTAAAAATTGGAAGAGATTTGGAATTCACCCTGAATTCTTATTAATTTATCCTGAGTTCTTTTAAATTCTTTTGAATTTTTTTTAAATCCCTTGAATTCTTTAAATTTTACGTAATCCTAGTCAATTCAATTGATTTTTTTTGAATTTTAAAAGTTTTTATTTAATTGATAATGAGCATTAATTAATAAAATAGTTAATGTATTTGAAATATTTTAAGGCAATTTTTTTCAAATTCCTTGGCATTTTCAAGAGCTTTAAAAAATGTTAAAAAAATTTTAAAAATTGTTCCAATTCATTTGAATTCTTTGGAATTCAACTTGAAATGTTTTGATTTTTGACTAGAAATTAGTAGGGTTTGAAAGATTTGAAGAGATTCAATTTTTCTTTATTCACCCTGAATTCTTTTTAATTCTTTGGTATTCTCTTGATTTTTTAAAAATTTACTTTAATTCTTCTAAATTCGCTCAATTCAATTTAATTCAATGGATTTTTTAGAATTAAAAAAAAATTATTTAATTGATCCTGAAGTCTTTTAACCTCACCTTGAATCCTTAGGAATTTCATGAAATTTTTTTGAATTCTCTTGCATTTTTCTAAGCTCATACCAAAGTTACTGAATTCAATGAATTTTTTTCATATTAATGTATAGAATTCCGGAAAATAAAACAAGAATCCAACGATCAAATTTGGACAGCCACCACAAAATGCTCCTATTACAATTCCTAAAAACAAAAAAAAATTTGTTTCTTTGGCCAAAAATGAAAGGGATAGTTTTTATTATGAACTCAACTTATTTTAAGTTCAATGGATATTAAAATTCTTAAATTTCAATTTTTTCATATTTTTAAATTGTTTTCAATTAATTAAAATTTTTTTAATTCACCTTCAATTTTTATGAATTCTATCGAATTCTTCTCGTTTAATTTAAATTCCTCTAAATTAATTCCAATTTTACGGAAATCAGTGGAATTTAAAAAAAATTTTAATTGTTTTTTTTGTTTTTCAATTGTTCCAATTCATTTGAATTAGTCGTTAGTAATTTTTTTATTATAAATTAGTAGGGTTTCAAAGATTTGAAGAGATCCGATTTTTTTAATTCGCCCTGAATTCTTTTTAATTCTTTGGTATTCTCTTTAATTTTTTTAATTTACTTCAAGTCTTCTAAATTCGTTCAATTCAATTTAATTCAATGGATTTTTTGGAATTTTTAAAAGTTTTTGTTTAATTGATCCTGAAGTCTTTAAAGCTCATCTTGAATTCTTAGGCATTTGATAAAAATCTTTTGAATTTCCTTGCATTTTTCTAAGCTCATAACAAAGTTACTGAATTAAATGAAATTTTTTCATACTTTTAAATTATTTTCAATTAATTTGCATTATTTTAAGTTTCATCGAATTCTTCACATTTCCTTTAAATTTCTTTAAATTACTCAAAATTGATTGTAATCAATCTAATTTTCTCGATTTTTAAAATTGGTCCAATTCATTTGAATTCTTTGGAATTTAACTTGAAATGTTTTGTAGTCATTAGTCATTTTTTGATTAGAAATTAGTAGGGTTTCAAAGATCTGAAGAGATTCGATTTTTTTAATTCACCCTGAATTCTTTTTAATTCATTGGTATTCTCTTTATTTTTTTAATTTACTTCAATTTTTCTAAATTCGCTCAATTCAATTTAATTCAATGGATTTTTTAGAATTAAAAAAAAATTATTTAATTGATCCTGAAGTCTTTTAACCTCACCTTAAATTCTTCGGAATTTCATGAAAATTTTTTGAATTCTCTTGCATTTTTCTAAGCTCATACCAAAGTTACTGAATTCAATGAAGTTTTTTCATATTAATGTATAGAATTCCTGAAAATAAAACAAGAATCCAACTATCAAATTTGGACAACAACCACAAAATGCTCCTATTGCAATTCCTAAAAACAAAAAAATTTGTTTCATTGGACAAAAATAAAAGGGATAGTATTTATTATGAATTCAAATATTAAAATTCTTAAATTTCAATTTTTTCATATTTTTAAATTGTTTTCAATTAATTAAAATTTTTTAATTCACCTTCAATTTTTATGAATTCTGTCGAATTCTTCTCGTTTATTTTAAATTCCTGTGAATTAATTTCAATTTTACGGAAATCAATGGAATTTTTTCGATTTTTAAAATTGTTCCAATTCATTTGAATTCTTTGGAATTTAACTTGAAATGTTTTGTAGTCATTAGTCATTTTTTTTATTAGAAATTAGTAGGGTTTGAAAGATTTGAAGCGATTCAATTTTTTTTATTCTCCCTGAATTCTTTTTAATTCTTTGGTATTCTCTTGAATTTTTTTAATTTAATTCAATGGGTTTTTTGAAATTAAAAAAAAAAATTATTTAATTGATCCTGAAGTCTTATAACCTCACCTTGAATTCTTAGGAATTTCATGAAATTTTTTTGAATTCTCTTGCATTTTTCTAACGAGACGATATTTGAACAAAGTCAAAAAAGTGAAGTTCTTCCACTTGAAAATTTGTAAAAAAAAGTTTTCAAACACTTTTCTTATCTTGCGTCTTTTTCTTGAAAATTTCGCTAAAAATTTAATAAAGTCGGTTATAATTGCCTTTTTCTTGTATCAATATAATTTTCTAATACACTTCGTAAACAAAATTTTTTCAACTTATAGATTTACAAATTAAATTTTTCTTACAAAATATTAGAAAATATAATTGTTTTAATTGTTCCAATTAGAGTTAATAAAGAAAATTACAATTACAGCCCATTAAATTAATATAAATTAAATAAAATTATAACAAAATGAACAATTAAATTGTTTTAATTGTTTTAATTTAATTTAATTAAGAAAAATACAATTCTAGCCGACTTTATTAATACTTTAGCCAAAATTTTGAAAAAGAGGCATATATTTCTGTCACTAATCTTGTATAAGAAAGGGAAAAGGATTTTGTATTTTATTCAGGCTCAAAATCATACTTCCATTAAAACAGTCTTCAAGAATAGTACAAATTAATTTTTCGTCTTCTCATTTCTTTTAAAAATATAAATTCGTTTAAAATTTATTGAAATTGAAAAATTATTATAATTCATTTTAAAATTATTGAATTCACTAATAGTTTTTATCATGAACTCAACTTATTTTAAATTCTATGGATTTTTGTATAGGCAAAAGTTTGGTACTCCCATAGGTTCAGTCATAAATTTTAAATAATAAATAATAATAAAAAAGAATACAAATACTAATAATAGTAAAACCTACTAAAATCTAAAACAAGAAACTTATACAAAAAATAAAAATTATCATTCGAAATTCATTCACGATATATTTGAATATATTATATAATTTAATCTTCTCAGTGATGAACTGATGATTGATCAAGATTCATCTGAATCGAAATCAGTGACAAAAAGGAAGGAGAAAGGAAGTTTTAGGAAGTATTTTTGAATACGGATACACGGATAAAAAGGAGAAGTTCGCGAAATGTAAGGCTTGCTCTGCACAAAATTTGGAAATTATAATCAAAATGAAGGATGAAAATACAACTGGAACTACCCGAAATTTTAAAAAATTCCATGACAGCCAAAAGAAGTATTATTGATTAGCATTTAAAAATAATTTAATTCAAATTTTACATTTTACCATTTTTAGCAAGAAATTCAATAATTTTAAAATGAATTTTAAATAATTTTTCAATTTCAATAAATTTGAAACAAATTTATATTTTTAAAAGAAATTAGAAGACGAAAAATTAATTTTTACTCTTTTTGAAGCCTGTTTTAATGGAAATATGATTTTCAGTTTGAATAAAATACAAAATCCTTTTCCCTTTCTTATCCAAGATTAGTGACAGAAATATATGACTGCTTTTTCTAAGAATCTTATAAATCTTTACTTTCAATAAAATGAATCTTGTTTTAACAAAAAAAGTAGTAAACAACTTTCTACATTATTTTTATTTTTATACAGTAAATCGAAGATTAATATTATTAATATCAAAAAAAGGATATTTAGTCTCCTAAGATAGAAAATGTTACATTTTTTAAATTTAAAAACAAAATAAAATCACATTTAGACCGAATTCATTTCAAATCGGGAAGGCTGTAAAGAAGTCACGAAATCGTTTCGGAACATAATATTTTGTTGTGCCACTTGAAAAATTATTAGAAAAAAGTTTCTTAGAACCTTTCTCTATCTTGCCTCTTTTTCAAAATGTTCGCTAAAGTATTAATAAAGTGGGCTATAATTGTATTTTTCTTAATTAAATTAAATTAAAACAATTAAAACATTTTTTAAGAAGAAAATTAGAAACACAATATCGTCAAGTCAATCTGTGCAAAAATGCTATTCTTGAACAAAAAGACTCAGAAACATTATGCAACCAAAAATCAGTTATTTTGAAAAAACATATTCGAAAAGCTCAATGTATGAAAAAGAATTGCATAGAAAGGCCTCAAAATATGTTTCCAAACAACGTTTTAATCGGCTCATTAGAGACAAGTATATATGTTTGGAAACATATTTTGAGGCCTTTCTATGCAATTCTTTTTCATATATTGAGCTTTTCGAATATGTTTTTTCAAAATAACTGATTTTTGGTTGCATAATGTTTTTGAGTCTTTTTCTTCAAGAATAGAATTTTTGCACAGATTGACTTGACGATATTGTGTTTCTAATTTTCTTCTTAAAAAATTTAACAAACAGAGACATTAAGCCATAGACCCTGATATTTGTTCTTTTGGGTTCGGATTTTAATGCCGTTCTCAGGGAATAGGTTTCTGTGTCAACCTTCAATTAAAACAATTTAATTGTTCATTTTGATATAATTTAATTTAATTTATTTTAATTCAATGCGCTATAATTGTATTTTTCTTTATTAAATTTAATTGGAACAATTGAAACAATTATATTTTCTAATATTTTGTAAGAAAAATTTAATGTGTGAATCTATAAGTTGAAAAAATTTTATTTACGAAGTATTAGAAAATTATATTGTTACAAGAAAAAGACAATTATAACCGACTTTATTAAATTTTTAGACAAATTTTCAAGTGGAACAACTTCACTCTTTTGACTTTTTTCAAATATCGTCTCGTTATTGAAAAAATCTGAATTTTTATTTTTCTTTAAAATAAACTCAATTCTCCCTTCTCTAAGACGCGGGCACAAGATAAACGTTTTTTCGATAAATGTACCCTATTAATACCAACTTAGAAGAAAATCGAGAAAAAATAAAACGATGGCCTCGTTGAGAAAATTAAGGTTGAAGAGTTTCAGAAAAACGGCAAAGAAAAATTTGTTTGTAAAATGCTTCACCGTCTTCAAAAGTTTTAATACTCGTAACTTAGTCAAAAAAAAATTCGTTTAAACAGTAAAATACGAGTAATCTAAAATCCCTTAAAAACCAACATATTTTGTCTTAAAACGATGTTGTGACTTCAGTATGCATAGCATGTCCAATTTAAAATAAATTCGGTCTTTATTAAAATTAAAAAATGGGTTTGTTTAAAAATATAAATATACCTGAAAAGTGTAATTTCTCTGCTCAATTTCTGATATAATAATTTCATATGAAACATATTTATACCTTTAATATTTTATTAGAAATTTGATCAAAACAGCTTTAATCGTATGGGTGGCGAGAAAATATTTGCCAATAAGTTTCTTTAATGGTGAAGTAACCCAAGAATTTTTCGCCTATTTAAAAAAAAATGCGAATCTTTCACAAAAAATTCCCTGAGATCAATGATTTCCTCAACTTTCAAGGATATGCAAGAAGCCGTAATCAAAACGCGACAAAAAATGTATCAAAGATATCTTTTACTGTAGATAGTTGGACCTCTGTATAAAATATGTTCGAAATAAAATTTTTTTCATAGAAAATATAAATTCTAAAAAATACCAAACTTCAAAGCCTTTTTAGATTTTTTTGATTTAAAGAAAAATTTGATAAAGTTGATAAAGATATATTTTATGAAACAAAATTGTATATTTTTTGAATATTGCTCAGGTATGAAAGTAAAAGTTAGCTTTAACCTTGCAAAAAGGCTTTTCTACGTCTATCAACTCATTTTCTATTTATATTCATTCAAATATAGCAATATTAAAAATTTTGAAAAAGAGCTTCTCGGTTGTTCGGTCACATCGATCGATTTGACGAGAAGTTCGTTTTAATGACAACGAACGAAATGACAGCTCGATTGTCAAGGCGCTAAAGACAAATATTTTCGGTCATCACTAAAAAAGTACCCTTTGGTCCCTACATTTTATCCCATAGGGACTGTGAAGCCTGTTGAATATCATTAAAAATTACTAATAAAAATTTAAAAATTACTAATGTGAATAGAAAAAAGATATACTTTGAGGAAAAAGGAACCACCTTTATAAATGACTTCACTGCAAAGTCATTTGTAAACAAGTTCTTATTAAATTATCTGCATTCAATCAAGAGAACAAGTTTTGATGTTAATCTATGATCATGTTCTCTTTAGAATGACAAGAATCTGAATATGCATAAATTTTCTTAAGCAGAGAAGGTGTGAACATTTCTTGATCATTTCATTGGTCCACGAGCTAATCACACCTTCACCATTTGTCATCATTAGTATGATAATAACTTATATAACAATTAAATCTCTGAAATTTGTTTTGCTAAGTTTCATGACATAAGTTTTCTCAGCCTGCCGGAAGATTGATTAAAAGAGACTTATCATTGACAAATTGGTAATTAGCATTCAAACATATTCACTTTGATGCCATTTTTATTTATCGTCCTCTGATATGATTTTCAATCGGTATTACTGTAAGATGATTTTTTCAAACGTAATATTACTTTTCTTCTCTTGATTTAGAAGTGTAATTGAGTTTCTGGATGTTCCTATTTTTAAATGTAATCACTGTTTCTGTTTCATGTACTTAATCATGGATTTACGTTTTGTTGACACGTATCATGATACTGTAGAATGCATCAGTTGAATGTAATCTGATAAAATGTAATTTATGCTCTTTTGAAACATACACCTGCCGGTACGTGAAAGTTGTTTTCAATTTTATCATTAACATTGTGTTAATTAAATAAATTTACATTTTCCTCGATTAAGATTTCCAACTATGCTTTTGTAACTATTATTTAATATTCTAATTTCCCTTTTTATTTATTGGACCTGCGTATTATTAGATTTAGTATTCTGAAAAATATTGCTCCCTTTTAAATGACTATCTTTGCATTTGAATACATCTGTAAAACAGAATAATCTGCATAAATTAGATTTCCTTCTATACAATATTTGAATTTTCAACCCGAAAATATAAATTTTCATCAAATTAATTCGTTTTTAACCAAATAGTTGAATCCTCAACCAAAAAGATGAATTTTCAATTAAAAAAATTAATTTTCTTACCAAATGAACGAATTTTCAACAAAGTACATGAATTTTCTACCAAATAATTGAATTTTCAACTTATGAAGGATAAATTTCCAATCAAAAATGGAACAGTTATATTTTCAGATAAAAAAATAATTTTAACCAAAAAATATGAATTTTAACAGATATAGTTTAATTTTCCAATTAATGTTCTACCAAAAAAAGATAAATTTTCAACAAAATACATAAATGTTGAAGCAAATAGTTGAATTTGCAACTATTTAGAAAAGATCAATTTTTAACCAAGAATGGAATAGTTACATCTTTAGTTCAAAAAATTAATTATCAACCGAAGTGATGAGTTTTCAACTAAAATGATGAATATTCAACAACAAAAATGAATTTTCAAAAAAAGAGTACAACATTTCACCCAAAAAATGATGTTTTAACCAAGAAGATTAATTTTATAAAAATGAAATAGTTACATTTTTAACTAAATAGATGAATATTCATCCAAAAAAATTTTCTTTTGACCAAAAAAGATGATTTTTTAACAAAATGGTTGAATTTTCAACAATTATATATATATAATTTAATATATTTATATATTAAATTTAATAGATAAATTCTCAACCGAAAAAACGATTTTCAATGAAAAAAATATAAACATCTGAAATTATGTATCCAAAATTGGTTTGTAGTCAAATAACCGGAAAACAGAGAGAGTCTAGACAGGCGGTGGAAGGGTATTCCCATTAGAACCTGATTAGAAGTTCTAGATAAAGCCCGGTTAAGACACCGTTACAGAACTAGTCTGGCCCTCTCTATTTTTCCCAATCAGCGCCCGATCAGAAATAGGGAAAACTAGCCCGGGCCCTCCCAAATCCTGATCGAAATTTCTGCATGGGATAAAAAAAATCGACAAACCTATAGTAGGTAAAAAAAAAATCTGTTTTGAAAAAAAAATCTTTGAATATTAATGGTCAGGGAAAATGAAAAATTGGCTAGAAAAAATTACGGAATTTTGAAAATGAAGTTCTGTGGCCACCCTGATATAATATTTTTGTTAGAAATTTATTTTCCTTGTATTTTTATTTCTTTTTTTGCAGTTCTTGTTTCCTTCTGGAATATTATATTTTGAGTTAAAAATTTTATTATTTAGTTGAAAATTCAATAATTTTGTTAAAAATTCATCCTATTTGGCTGAAAATTCAACTGTTTTGTTGAAAATTCGTCTTTTTATGTTGAAAATTCAGCCATTTTGAAAGAAAATTAACTTTTTGTTGAAAATTCGTATTATGGCATTGAAAATTCATCTTTTTGGTTAAAAATTCAACTACTTGGTTGAAGGTTTAACCAGTTTGATAAAAAATAATTTTTTATTGAAAATTCATCTCTTTGCTTGAAAATTTGTTTTTTTTGTTGATGAAAATTAATTTTTTTACCTAAAAATTGAACTATTCCAGTTGAAGATTCATCATTTCAGTCGAAAATTAATTTTTTTGATTAAAAGTTGAACTATTTTGTTGAAAATGGTTTCTTTTTTCCTCAAAATTAATTTTTCAAATGAAAGTGTAACTTTTCCATTTAGTTTGAGAATTATTCTTTTTAGTTGAAAATTGTCCTTTTGGCCGGAAATTAATCTTTTTGGTTTGAAAATTTCCCATTTAAGGTTCATCATTTTAGTTGAAAATATTAATCTCTTTGGTAGAGAATTCTTTTTTTTTTTTGTTATTGAAAATTTATTTTTTAACTGAAAATTTAACTTTCAAGTTGAAAATTCATCTCTTTGGTTGAAAGTTAAACTATTTTGTTAAAAATTGATATTTTTTAATTGAAGTTTCAATTACTTGGCTAAATTCAAGATACTTTGTTAAAAATTTATTTGTTTGGTTGAAGGTACATCTCTTTGGCTAAAAATGTAACTTTTTTGTTGAAAATTATTTTTTTAAGTTGAAAATTAAATTTTGTAACTGTAAATGTAATTTTTCCATTATTAGTTAAAAATTGATCTTTTTAGTTGAAAATTCGTCCTTTTGGTAGAAAACTAATCTTCTTAGTTTGAAATCTCGTCTTTTTTGTTGAAAATTAAACTGTTTTTTTTTTTAAATTAACTTTTTTTCTTTAAAATTCAACTGTCTTACAGAAGATTCGTCTTTTGACTTGAAAGTTCAACAATATTAGGATGAACTTTTTTTCTTTCTTGACTGTCAAATTTTTATTTGTTGGACCATTTTTAATTTTAGTTGAAAATTCATAGCTTTGGTTGAAAATTTCAGAATTTAATTAAAAATTCATAATTTTTAGTTAAAAATTAATTTTTTCACTGAAACTTTAACTTTTCTAATTTGGTTGAAAATTTATCTTTTTTAGTTGAAAATTCGACTATTTTTTTGAAAATTCATATATTTTGTAAAAAATTAGCCTTTTTGGTACAAAAGTAATCTTCTCAGTTGTAAATTCGTTCTTTTGGTTTTAAAATTAATCTCTCGTGGTAGAAATTCCATGTTTCTTGGTGTTAAAAAATCAATTATTACATTATTTTTTGAAAATTTAATTATTTTATTGAAAATTGAACTATTTTGTTAAAATTTGGAAATTTTTTTTTAATGTTTGGAAATTTGTCCTTTTGGTAAAAGACTAATCTTCTTGGTTTAAAATTTCCTCTTTTTTGTAAAAAATTCAACTGTTTGTTTAAAAATTATCTTTTTTCTTGAAAATTCAACTGTTTTACAGAAAATTGGTCTTTTGACTTGAAAGTTGAAAAATTAGGATGAACTTTTTTTTCTTTCTTGACCGACAAATCTTTATTTGTTGGAACATTTTTTATTTTAGTTAAAACTTTTCTGTTTTTGGTAGAAGGTTTATCTTTTGTAGTTGAAAATTCGACTATTTGTTTAAAAATTCATATATTTTATTAAAAATTGGCCTTCTTGGTACAAAAGTAATCTTCTTAGTTGTAAATTCGTTCTTTTGGTTTTAAAATTAATGTCTTGTGGTAGAAATTTCATGTTTTTCTGCATTGAAGCAATACATTTTTTGTTGAAATTATTGAACTATTTTGTTAAAACTGTTTTGTTGAAAATTGGTCTATTTGTACAAAAGCCGTCATATTTTATTGAAAATTTTTTTTTAATTCAACTGTCTTTAAAAAAATGAAATTCAAGATTGGTTCCAGTCTGCAGGGTTACCTGTGAATACCATTAAGATTTCTTTTAATTGAGGCATAACTATTTTACCTGAATTTATTGAAAGATACCTATTTTTTGTTAACATATTGCTTGAAGAATGTTTTGAAATTAGTAATTTATCGAAATGTGTGATTTTTCGGATTATTTCTTTTCCTAGTTGGAAAATGCACATTTTTTGGTTAAAATTTAGTTTTTTTTAGTTAGAGAATTCGAACATTTGGTTAAAAATTCAACTATTTTGTTGACAATTTTATTATTTTACTGAAAATTTTATTATTATGTTGAAAATTTACCTATTTTGTTAAAAAATTTAACCATTTTCTTGAAAATTTGTTTCATTATAGGCTAAAAATTAATTTTTTTCACTGAAAATTTAACTATTTCATTTTTGGTTGAGAAGTTATCGTTTTTAATTAACATTCAACTATTTGGTTAAAAATTCATCTTTTTTAATTGAAAATTCAAGTACATACTTGGTCTAAAATTCATGCATTTTGTTGAAATTTCATCTTTTTTTGTAGAAAATCAACCTTTTTGTTTAAAAAACACCTTGCTGGTTCGTTGGTTTAAAAATCATCTACTTGGTTTAAAGCTGAACTACATACTTTGTAAAAAACGCATTTTTAAAAACGAAGATTCATAATTGTAGTTGAAAATTCCACTATTTAGGCGTAAATTAACTTTTATGTTGAAAATCCTGTTTTGTAGAAAATCGTATTTTTAGTTTGACAATTTAATAATCTGGTAGAAAATTAAACTATTTAGTTGAAAATGAATTTTTTTTCTTGATAATTCATATTTTTGGCGAAAAATTCAACTACTTTGGTACAAAATTAAACTATTTGGTTAAAAATTAAACTATTTGGTTAAAAATTAATTTTTTTATCTGAAAACTTAGCTGTTATCATGTTGGTTGAACATTCAACTATTTTGTTAAAAAATCGTCTTTTGTAGTTAAATTCAACTTGTTAAAAAGTCGTATTTTTTGGAAGAAAATGTATCTTTTTGATTGACAAATCATTATTTTTGGTTAAAATACAACTGCTTGCTTGAAAATGCATTTTTTTGGTTGAAGATTAATAATTTTAGTTGAAAATTTAACAATTTAGCCGTAAATGAAATTTTTTGTCGAAAATTTTTATTTTTAGTGGAAAATTCAAATACTTTGGTAGAAAATGAAACTTGTTGGTAAAAATGTAACTATTTATTTAAAAATCTATCTATTTTGTTAGAATTTTTTTTTGAAAATTAATTTTTTATCTGAAAATTAAGCTATTCCATTTTTGGCAGAAAACTTTTTCTTTATAAGCTGAATTTTGCAGTTGAATTCAACTGATTGAAAATTCGTTTCTTGTTCTTGAAAACTACAATTTTTTAAACTGAAAATTTAAAGATTCGATTTTTGATTAAAAATTTATCTTTTTTTTAGTTGAAAATTCAACTATTTCATTGAAAATTAATCTTCATTGATACAAAATTATCTTTCTTGTTAAAAATTCTTCTTTTATGGTAAAAAAAGTCATCTTTCTTGGTTGAAAATTTATTTGACAAAAATTCAATTTTTCGGGTTAAAAATGCAACTGTCTTCTACCAAATTCGTCTTTTTGGTTTCAGAATTCAACTGTTTTGTTGAAAATTCGCCTTTTATGGTATAAAAGTCTTTTTTTTCGTGATAAATAAATACATTTGAAATTTTTTTATTCTATTTATCAAAGATTGTATGAAGTTTTGCGGCCACCCTGAAAAACAATAAATGGAAAAATCGTGTTTGCAAAATTTAAAATAATGAAAGAGATTTCCACTCTTTTGTGTAAAATAAAGTAGAGAGAGGTACTCTTTAAAGTACTCTCGAGCACTACAAGTTTCGTACTTGTTACGCTAATGGCGAAGACTTTTTCTCTCAACGGCGTCTCGAGTTAAATTGATCTCCTTCGCTTCAACGGCACGTATAAAAGCGCGATTCGTTACGAGAAAATCAGACGAGTGGTGCGCGCCTTGCTTAGGGAAAAATGCATTATTCAGGAAAAGGCCAGTAGTGCTTGCTGGGATATAAAAGAAACGGGTCAAAACCTATGTGGGAGGATACTGTTTTTCAAAAGAATTTTCAACAACCAAAATAATTTTTCATCAGTGAAGATTAATTTACAATGAAATAGTTGAATTTTCAACTAAAAAAATGATAAATTTGTAACCAAAAATTGAATCTTTAA
>CAKNYM010052560.1:168133-198539 GCA_932195095.1 Andricus curvator
TTCCCTCCCCTTATTTGCCCTACTTCCCTTCCGCCCATTTCCTCTCACTTCCCCATCGCCTCATGACACCGCACTTCACCATTCCTTTACTTCCCATCCCTCACTTCTCCTCACTTTCTCTCCCTCATTTCCCCGTACTCCATCTCTCACTTCCCCTCACTTCCTCTACTTAACTGCCTCTCAATTCCTCTACTTTTTCTCCCCTTTTTTTCCCCACTTTTCTTCCGCTCATTTCCTCTCACTTCCCTTACGTCCCCTCTATCATCTCCCCGCCCTTCCCCATCCTTTCACTGCTCACCCCTCACTTCTCCTCACTTCCTCTACTTACCTTTCCCTCAATTCCTCCACTTTCCCTCCCTTTATTTCCCCTACTTCCCTTTCGTTCATTTTCTCTCACTTCCCCTACTTCCCCTCCCTCATGTCCCCGCAGTTCCTCATCCCCTCATCATCCCGCACTTCCACAGCTGCTCATTTCATCCCTTGTTCACCTCCCCTCATTTCCCCTCCTGGGGACAAAGTACAATAGACGGACACCCTATTAAAAATATAAGGGTTTTTGCCCGAGGCTTCGAATCCCTAAAAATAAGAGTTAATATCGACATTAAAATCATCTTCCTCCTTTCATTTATTGTTTCCAATTCTACATCTTGACGTAAGAGAAAAATATGATAATTCTTTGGCAAATACTTGTGGGGAAAGTATTATAAACCAAATTAAGGCTGGAGCATTAATTTTAAAGATAGCAATGCCATCACATAAATTATACTGCACAATGATTTTACTTACGCTACAGTGCCACGTCATTTCGATAGGTTTTTTTCCGTAGATTACGAATCCGATGTCGAAAATTTTCCATCCCGTCACATTTTTTTGAAAAACGGATTCAAAAAGTAAAAAAAAACGAGTTTTGGTCATATTGCGCAATATGTAAACATGTCAAAATTGGCAAAAACGAGTTTTTTAAAATAGTTTTTGAACCCGTTTTTCACAAAAATGTGATGTGATGGAAAATTTTCGACTTCGGATTCGTAATCTACGGGAAAAAACCTATCCAAATGACCTTTCACTGCAGCGTGAGTAAAAAAATGGCCGAAAATGTTTTGCAATGCTATATTAGCCTCTATAGCATGAAAGGAAAGAATTTTTTATTTAAGGGGGAAAAAATTCTGTAACTTTCACATTTTTCGTAAAATAAAAACAGGTAAATTTTTATTTTTTTTATTCTATATTTTTAACATTTCAATTGAGTTGGAGGGGGGGGGGGGGATTTTGTAATTTTTTCTAAAGGCCGTGGCTGCGGGTACAGAAAATTCGGTACGAATAGCCGGATTTTTTTAGGTACTTGTAGACACTTCCTTCCTTAAAATAAATAGTGAGACATTTTTTATTTTCAATTTCTTTCTGAATTGGCAGAGGGTATTTTTTCAGTTATTGTTAGTTAGCTGAGTGGAGTCGAATTTTGTATTCTGAACATTTGATTTGGGATGAAAGGGGGAAATGTTTTAGTTCAATTTCTGTTTTGAAGTTTTGGATTGGAAGTGTTTAATATTTATATAATTTTCATGTTTAAAATTGTGCAGTTTTGAATCCTTAATTTTAAAATAATTTTATTTCCAAGGTCTGTTTGAAATTTTTCAGCTTTTAAACCTTGAATATGAAAATTTGAGTTTTTAAATCAATTCGTTTTTAATTTTTCAATCAAAAACGTTTTAAATTCAAATATATCAAATGCCGTCAAATTTGAACAATTCCAGAAAAAAGTATTAAAAACTGTTCACACTTTCCATTAGTCATAAGCATTGTATTAAAAAAAACATTTCACCTTCAGAAATGAAAATAAAAAATAAATGAATCTTCGAATTTCGAATTTCTTCAGATTAAAAAAATGAACATATTATTATTTATTCGTAAAAATAAGCATAATAATAAAGGTATAATAAAGTAAAGTATATTAATATGTCGATTTTTCCAACTAAAGGTATTATCAGGAAAAAACCTCAGATTTCTTTTCAGTAAAAAAAAAACCCTTAGTTCGTTACAAGTCATATATATTTTTACCGTTCATTTTTTACTCTCTAAATAAAAATCAGTCAAATTTGACTAATTATCAGGGAAAACCTTAATAATTTAATTCAGTTGCCAACAAAAAAAAAAGCGAATTTTTAACCAAAGAGATGAATTATTTTCAACTAAAATGATGAATCTTCAACTAGAATAGTTAAATTTTCAGTTGAATAATAAACTTTCAACCAAAAAAACAACAATTTTTCAAATTCATCTACATCGAAAAAAATGTTGATATTTCATCCAAAAATGATTTTAATTTAAAATGAAAAACAGTTGAAGTAAACCAAAATGACAAATTTCCAAAAAAACAGTTGACTTTTCAACCAAAGTCATATTTGTAGTTCTAAAACTCCACTGCTTTAAAAATTCATCTCTTTTGGTAGAAAAATGCATATTTTTTGGTTAAAAATGCAACTGTTTGGTTGACAATGAATCATCTGTTTTGGTTGAGGATTCAACTATTTTGTTAAAAATTAATTTTTCGGGTTAAACATTCATCGTTTTCGTTGAAAATTCATCTCTTTATTTGAAAATTAAAGTCTTTGTTGAAAATTCGTTTTTTGTTGTTGAAAATTTAACTGTTCTATTTTTGATTCCCAAATTTATCCTTTTTTGTATAAACAGCAACTATTTAGTTGGAAATTATGTATTTTGTTGAAAATTCGTTTTTTGGTTAAAAATGTTCTTCTTGGTTGAAAATTAATGTTTTTGGTTAAAAATTCATCTACTTTATTGAAAATTCATCTATAGTGGTATAAATTCAATCCGTTTTGGTTAAGAATACAACTGTTTGGTTTAAAAGCAATAGTCTAAAATCAATATTTTTTTAATATTGATTTTTATCTCTAAATTGTGAAAAAATAGCTCTCAAGCTCCGCTGGGATTCGAACCCAGGTCTTTCAGATTGCCGGTCGATAAAATGGATATTTTGTTGAATATTCGTCTTTTTGGTTGAAATATTGACTGTGACATTTTTCGTCTAGAATTCATCTTTTTGGTTGAAAATTAATGGTTTTAACTGAAAATTTAACTATTCCATTTTTGGTTAAAAGTTGATTTTTTTAGTAGAAAATTCAACTACTTGGTTGAGAGTTCATATGTATTTCGTTAAAAATTCGTGTTTTTAGAAAATTAATCAGAATTAAAAAATTAAATTATTTAATTTTCTGGTTTTCCAATTTGTATTGTAAATGATGGAAATATAAATACGACAATTCAGTGTCAAATGTTTATTTACATTACTTGTAAAATTTATTCTAGCAATTGTGACCTTGGTCTTCACCCCCGAATTCAGCAGTAGAATTTCTTCTAAACTTGTAAATGTAAGCTGATAAATTAAATGTGTAATGAAATCCGAGATGAAATCGAAATTTTCGAGTCTGACAAATATTTAATATTTATTCATGTAAAACTTTATTATTACATTTTCAGTTGAAATAATTTTCAACCAAGAAAAAGGAAATTATCAACAGATTTGTTAAATTTTCAACCAAACTGATGAATATTTGATAAAAAAATGAATTCTCAACAAAAAAAAGTAATGGTTGATATTTCCACCAAAAAAATATTTTAATTTTAAATGAAAAAATGTAAATTAAGCAAAAAAATACGAATTTCCAATAGAAGATTTGAATTTTCAAGCAAGAAATATTTGTCAGTCAGTAAAGAAAAAAATCTAAAAAAGACGAGTTTTCAACAAAAGAAGTGAATATTCAACTGAAAAAGATGAATTTTCTAGCAGAAATGAAATAGCTACATTTTCAGGGAATAAAAAATTAATATTTGACAACAAAAAAAAACGAATTTTCAACAAAATTTGTTAAATTTTGCATCTTCAATCAAAAAATAATTTTGTAACCAAATAGTTGAATTTTCAACCCAGAAGATGAATTTTATACAAAAAAAAAACAAAATAGATGAATTTTCAACTAAAAAAGATAAATTTTCTACAAAATTAAAATAGTTTAATTTTAAGTTAAAGAAATAAGTTTTCAACCAAATAAAATAAATTTTTAGTTAAAAAAAATATTTTTCAATAAAAAACTAATTTTTAACGAAAGAAATGAAATTTCAACTAAAAAGTTTAATTTTCTACAAAAAAGACAAATTTTTAACAAAATAGATGAATTTTCAACTAATAGAGATAAATTTTCAACAAAAAATAGAATAGTTTAATTTTCAGTCAGAGAAATAAATTTTCAAGCAAATAAAATATGTTTTCAAATTAAAAAAATTATTTGCAACCAAAGAAATGAATTTTCAACCAAAAATATTAATTTCCTTCCAAAAAAGAATAATTTTTAATAAAATACATGAATTTTCAACCAAATATTTTATTTTTTAACGGAATTTTCAACGTAATAGTTGAATTCAAAACCAAAAATGTGAATTAGTCACCAAGAAGATTAATAATCTACCACAAAAGACAAATTTTCAAACAATTAGTTGAATTTTCAACTGAAGAAGATTGATGTTCAATCAGGCGTGAAATACTTAGAATTTGTAGTTAAAACATTAATTTTCAATAAGAAAACACTAATTTTCAAACCAAAAGAAATGAATTTTGAACTAAAAACATTCATTCCCCACCAAAAAAGATTAATTTTTAATAAAATACATTAATTTTCAACCAAAAAGGTGGATTAGTCCTCCACAAGATTAATTTTATACCACAAAAGACAAAGTTTCAACAAAATACATCAATTTTCTGCTAAATTCTTGAATCTTCAAGCAATAAAATAAATGTTTAACAAAATAGTTCCACTTTCAACTAAGTAGTTGCATTTTGAAGAAAAAAAGGGTTTTCAGCCTCTATTCGCGATGAGCGAAAATCTTGAAAATTTAATTATGTAGTTATATTAGAAGAAAAATCCTGGGACCAAAGTCAAATGTACAGGATGATTCGAGAAATTCTTGAAAAATATGGAAAAAAATTAAACGTTTGTGCTAAATTTCATCATGAGCATAGACGTCACATTTTTCTTAATCTTGAAGTTTAAAAATAAAATGTTGATATATGAAAACAAAATAATTTATTACACGTACGTGACAAATAATTCCAGAAAACGCGGTAAATTGAGCCCTATAGAAAATTCAAATCGAATTCAAATGGTCGAATTTAATTCTACCTTGATGAATACTTCATCCGGAAATACCTTGAAAATGTATTTTTTATGTTTTTTCAAATGATAAAAATGTCATTCATGGTGAATTTACTGGAATTTCCTTGCTCGAATAAGGAAACTTCTGTAAATCATAAAAAACTTTCTCAAATCATGTAATTTTCTTTTTGTAATTTTGTAATTTTCTATAAAATCCATAACAAAATGTTGGAAAATAAACCGAGTTTTTTCTAAAGAAAGGATAATAAGTGGGCGCGTAGAGCGCACAATGTTCTAGTTTAATAAAAGATGATAATCTGTGAGTCGAAAAAGTTTTCATCACCATCCCTGGTGGAAATTTTTTTACAAAAAAGTACAGAAAACTAAAACTATTTTTACAGGAATCTACAAACAAATACAATAAATTACAACCAAAATTACAGGAAAGTACAACTTGTTTCTATTATTGAGGCGAATTTTTTACTTTTTTTGTGTATTTTTTTGTACATTGTTGTATTTTATTGTAGTTTTAATTTTCTACAAGAATTTACAAAAAATTACAACTACAAGAATCTGCAGGAATATATATATGTTTTGCAGCCAAAAAGTTGTTCTTTTTCGACCTAGGATGACAAATATTTAGAATATTGCAATGAGATAATTTTAAATTAAGATATGTAGACGATCTCTATTACAAAAAAGCTTCTATGTTTAATTTTTAAAGAAATGGTAGAATATTAAAATACAATAATGAATAATCGTTATTAAACAACAAAAAACATTACGCTTCATGTTTTTTTTTCAAATATATAGAAATCGATTGGACAACATATATGTCATTTAAAATTATGTCATTGCAATGTTCTCAATATTTCTCATCGTAGGTCGAAAAAGAATAACATTTTGACTGCAAATAAAAATTGAACAATTGAGAAAGAATTTTTCACGGTCATTGAAATTAAAAGATTCGAACTCTTGAAGATACACATTTTTTTAATTGAAGTTATAAAAACTGAACCGCAAATTAAAACACTCAAAGTGAAATACATTTGAATTTTATACTTTCAAAATTAAATTTAAAAAAAAAGTTCGCTCAAACGCTCAATAATTTACAAGTATAAAATTAAAGCTTTTAACACTTTTCAATTGAAAATTTTTGAATTAAAAGCCGTTGAAAGGCAAAATTTTAAATTTTGACTTTTATACATTGTACATTCGAAAGATTAAATACAATGGAAATCCGCTCTATTATTTTCAATGCTATGCATTGAAGAATGAATCAAAAAATTTATTAATTTTAAAAATTATATCATTTTAAGCAATTCTGAGCTAGAAATATTAATTTTTACATTACAGTCTGTTTTGAAACCTTTTTAAATATTCTATTAAAAATTTGTTTAAAAAAAATCATTTAAAAATTTTCCAGGAATCTAATAATAATTTCATTATGTTGGAACTAGAATTTTCTCTACCATTTTTTGAAAATCCTGCAAAAGTAAAAAAACTACCTTAAAATCATCCACATTCCTTTTTGAAAATTTTGGAAATCTTATTAAATATTTAAAACAATTCATTTTTCAAAAACAAAATTATTGTTAGGTTCTCTAGGAATTTTGATACAACTTTTTTATTCATTTAAAACCTTTTAAAATCCTTAACAAGCTTATAAATTTTGTGTTCCTAATCTTCAAAAATCTTTGTGCTAATCTTAAACTAACTCAAATTTTGTCCAAATTGATAATTGTTCAATTGTTATTTAGGATAAAGTTCCGAATAGTGGTTACCTCCGATTTTGTTGAAACCACATATACTTACGTATTTTGATGCGCTGATTACGAAAATCATAGTGAAAATTGGCGACAAGGACGTTTTCATGGTAAAAACCATAAGAAACCCCATAAAATCATGATTTTTTCGTTTATCTCAGTAAATACGAAGAATTTTGAAAAATGTTTCAAACAAAAGTTCTAGCTAGTATAAAAATACATCTTTTTTGTATTACACACTTTTTGCTTAAAACCATTAGTTTTCAAGAAAAAGAGGATTGCGTTGGAAAAACAATAAAAACAAGGAAACAGTTACAGATATGCATTCGGTCACGCTTGTCCCTTCTTTCCTTTCCTTTATCGTCCATTTTCCTACCTAGTCAGTAAATGCGTAACTGAACGCATTTTCGTAACTTGCTAGTATATGTCTAGCCCCCCCCCCACCGGCTGTTGGTAGGGGGGTAGGGGGTGCAGGAGATTTTTATTTCTAGGCTCATTTTTGGAAAATCTTATTTTTCTTGTTAAAAAGTGATTTTAGAGAAAAAATGTACTGAACACAAAAGATGGATTTTTTTATGCTCTACAACTTTTATTTTAAGTATTTTTCGAAATTCCCATTATTTACGAAAATAAATGGAAAAAACCATGATTTTATGGGTTTTTCACAGTTTTCGTCATTAAATTCAAATTTGCGCCAATTTTCACTATGACATTCGTAATCAGTGCATCAAAATACGTAAGTATACGTAGTGCCAAATGAATCGGAGGTAACCACTCTACGGAACTACACCCGTTATTTATGCATAAAAATTCAATAATTTTACTTACATAGTTACAATTTGTTAAAAAGAACAATTAAAACTCTAACGTTCAAAGTTTAAATTTAACACTCTGAAATATTAACGAGTCAATGCTTTCTATTTCAAATAATTCAGTTCAAAATTGTTTAATTATTAATATTTGATTTATAATTGCTCATTTTAAATAAAAAGTAAAATATCGCTTAATACTCAAAAAAAAGGCATCCTTAATTTAAAATTTTTTAATTAGATGGTTAAAAATGGAATATTTTAGATTGAAACAATATTTGAATAGGATTTGGAATCGAATAAGAGCGTTTAATTATGAATCCATTAATTTCAAATTATTTAAAAATTAAGAATAGTTCATAAAGTTTCAATCGAACGTTTACATTTGTTTAACTGCTGAGGTTTTCAAATTGAAACATTTATATTTTTAACATTAAAATCTGTAACTTCCTTAATTTTGAACAGATTCAGAATCGAACTGTAAAATCAATTCTTGTTCAATTTTCAAAAATCGAACTACAGTTCAATGTGATTTATTATAATAGAAAAAGTTCTTGATTAAAGGTTAATTTTTTTTATTGTAGTTTCTAGTAGAAACTTATATATTATATACCTTACAAAAATTGACAGTAAAGTACAAGTCGAAACGTTGATGTGGATTCTAAAATTATTGTTTTTAAAAAATTTATATTTCTTTGTGATTTTCTACAATAATTTGCATAAAATTAAAAGTGTTTCAATGACGTCAAACGCTCAAATTAAAAAAAAAATTAAATCCTGTAGTTTTCTATAATACCCTGTAGATTTTTACAACAAAGTAAAAAAGAATATTAATGAAATGTTATACAAATTTTTGAATTGTAGAAACTTATACTTTATTGTTAATTTTTTTACTTTTCTACAAGAAAATACAAGACAAAAATTACCGATTTGTATTTAACTGTATTTTTTAGTTAAATGTTGTACATTTAAAAAAAAACAGATTTTAACAAAAAATTACAGTTGTAGAAATGTTGTACTTTCTTTTAAAAATTTTCCCACCAGGGATGTAAAAAACTTATTTTCCTAATTCAAAAATAGCAACTATGTGGTTAAAAGGCTGATTATAAAATTCATTTTTAATATTGCTAATCATAAAAAGATACTACAGAACTTTTGCTTTAAATCACTTTCTTCCATTATTCAGTTCGTACTGGTATGCAGCTGGTACTGGTTTTCCCGCTTTACCACTAATAGGCTGGGTCTAAGAGAATTATTTTTATGACCCCGTACTCAGGCACAATTTTAAAAACTAAGTTAAACATGATCTTTAATTTTTAAGCACGTGATGAAATTTTATAATGGATGTCATCATTCAAATTAGCGGAACCCCCGAGCTTATATATCAATTTGCAAATATTTTTATTTTCCTATGTCATTAGGTCCAACTGCGAGAAATTTATGAGTAAATTTATTGAACTGAATACGAACTGTTTGCTTATTTAAAATACTTCTTTCATCAGACTGATTGAATTATTGCACTTTGGTTTATAGATTCATGTAATTGTAACTGAAGTTCGCAACGCTTATATGCGAAAATATTCATTAATTTTTTTAAATTACTTAAATAAATTGTATAGAAATAAAATAATGTAATAGATTTATTTTCTAATATACAATTTTTTCTTTTCATTCTAATTTTCATCTAAAAGTCCGGTTCTCAAATTTTATTTTACAGATTACTTGTATATTTTTTTACAAAAAAGTACAAAAAACTAAAACCCTTTTTACAGGAATCTACAAATAAATGCAATAATTTACAACTAAAATTACAGAAAAGTACGACTTTTTTCTGTTATTGGGACGATTTTTTTTTCTTTGCATTTTATTGCATATTTTTGCATTTTATTGTAGTTTTAATTTCCTACAAGAATTTACAAAAAAGTACAATATAAGAATTCACAACTACAAGAATCTACAGAAATTCACAGGTTTTGCAACCAAAAAGATGTTCCTTATCGGCCTAGGATGGCAAATATTTAAAATATTGTGTAATGAGATAATTTTAAATTAAGATGAATACGTTATCGCTGTTACACAAATAGCTTCTATATGTATAAACTTTAAAGGAATACATTAAAAGATAATAAGGAATAATCGTTATTTAACAGCAACAAAAAAACCTTACGTTAAAATTTTTTTTTCAAATGTATAATAATCGATTGCACACCGTATAGTTCAAAATTATGTTTTTGCAATGTTTTCAATATTTGTCATTCTAGGTCGAAAAAGAACAACTTTTTGACTACAAATAAAATTTGAACAATTTTGAAAGAATTGATCAAACTAAAGTTAAAATTGTTTATTTTATAGTTTAACGGTTTTTAATTTTAGTTTTTCAATTGAAAAGTGTTAAAAGCTTCCGTTTTATACGCGTAACTTATTGAGTGTTTCAATTTAAAAAATTTTAATGTTTAATTTTAAAAGTTTCAAATTCAAATGTATTTCACTTTCAGTGTTTTAATTTGCAGTTCACTTTTTATAATTTCAATAACCCTGATCAATTCTTTCTCAATTGTTCAATTTTTATTTATAGTCAAAAAGTTGTTGTTCTTCGACCTAGGATGACAAATATAATAACACTGCAATGACATTATTTTTAATGACATATATCGTGTCCAATCGATTGCTATATATTTGAAGAAAAAAACTTCAATCCTAAGGTTTTTTGTTATTTAATAAAAAGTTATAAAAATTTTTGAATTGTAGAAACTTATACTTTATTGTTAATTTTTTTACTTTTCTACAAGAAAAACATGAGCTATTTGTATTTATTAGTATTTTGTTGTTGAATTTTGTACATTTTATTACAAAAAATTACATGTTTTTAACCAAAAATTACAGTTGTAGAAATGTTGTACTTTCTTGTAAAATTGTTCGCCACCAGGGCTGATGACGGGAATTTTGTTAAAGAATTATTATTCGGATTTAGAAGAAAGGAATTAAAAAAAATCCCTCTTCCAAGTCAGAATTCGACCCAGTTTGAAAGTTCCTCTTCTAAATTTTAGATAAAGAAAGTACTTCAAGCAGTTTTTAGAGTAGAAGTAGTATTTCAAATAAGAAATATATCTGAATTATAATAGAAATTTGGATTACATTTTTCGTTCCGAATTCATATTTTATAGTTAAAAATTCAACTACTTGGTTAAAAGTTAACCTCTTTCGTTAAAAATTATTTTTGTTTGTTGTTGAAGGTTCATCATTTTAATTTAAAATTCATCTCTGGTTGAAAATGCAACTACTTTCTTGAAAATCAATTTATCTTTTTTTGGTGAAAATTCAACTATTTGGTTGAAAATTGATATTTTACATTTAATTATTAAACTATTTGTTTGAAAATTGATCTACTTTGTGGAAAATTCGTCTTTTTTGTAGAAAATTAATCTTTATGGTTAAAAATTCATCTTTTTAACATAAAATTCAACTATTCCAGTTGAAGATCAATAATTATAGTTGAAAATTCATCAGTTGGGTTGAAAATTAATTTCTTTAACTGAAAATTTAACTGTTCCATTTTTAGTTGAAAATTGATCTTTTCTAGTTCAAAATTCAACAATTTGGATGAAAATTTGTCTTTTTTTAATTGAAAATTCAACTATTTCATTGAAAATTTATGTATTTCATTGAAAAAACTATTTTTTTTGTAGAAAATTATCTTTTTCTTTGGAAGTTAATCTTCTTGTTTCAAATTTCTTCTTTTCAGTTAAAAATTCAAGTATTCTAGTTAAATATTCGTTGAAAATTCATCTTTTAGGTTGGAAATAAAATTATTCGTTTGAACGTTAAACTCTTTTGTTAAAAATTATTATTTTTTGGTTGAAGATTCATCGTTTGAATTAAAAATTCATTTCTTTGTCTGAAAAATGAGCTGTTTGATTGAAAACTTGTTTTTTCTTTGGATGTTTCTTGGTTGAAAATGATTTTTTTTAACTGAAAATGTAACTATTATTCCAGTTGAATATTTCATAATTTTAGTTAAAAATTCACCTTTTTGGTTGCATTTTTTGACTAACAATTTAATTGTTCAATTTATGGTTGAAAAATTATTTTTTTTAGTTTAAAATGTGTGTTTTTTGGTAGAAATTGGTTGAAAATTAATATTTTTTGTTAAAAATTAAATTATTCTGGTTTTAAAGATTCGCCATTTCAGATAAAAATTCATCTTTCTAGTTTAAAATTCAACTTTTTCAGTTAAATATTTACAATTTTCTTTGAAAATTCATCACTTTGTTTGAAAATGTAACTATTTTTTTGAAAGTTAGTTTTTTTTATTGAAAGTAATTTTTTACACTGAAAATTTAACTTATTCCAATTAAAAATTCCATAGTTATAGTCGAGGTTATAGTTTAAAATTCATCTGTTTGGTTAAACATTTTTTTTTACTTGAAATTTAATTATATAAGTTTTGGTTAACAATTTATCTTTTTTAGTAAAAATTTATTTTTTGGTTTGAAAATTCAACTATTTCAGTTGAAGATTCATTGTTTTAGTTGAAAATTCTTATATTTTGTTTAAAATTAATTTTTTAAACTAAAAATGTTACTGTTTCATTCTCGATTGAAAATTATTTTTTTTTTTTTAGTTCAAAATTCAACTATTTGGATGAAAATTAGTCTTGTTTAATTAAAAATTCAACTATTTTGTTAAAAATTCATGTATTTTGTGGAAAAATTGTATTTTTTGGTAGAAAATCAATCTTCATATTTGAAAATTGATCTTCTTGTTTCAAAATTCATCTTTTTGGTTTAAAATTCAATTATTCCAGTTGAAGGTTCATAATTTTATTTGAAAATTCATCACTTTGGTTGAAAATTGAACTATATTGTTGAAAATCCATTTTTTTTTTTGAAATGAATTTTTTCAACTGAAAGTTGAACCTTTCCATTTTTTTTGTGAAAATTGATATTCTGAGTGAAAAATTTAAGTTTTTTTTCAAAATTAATTTCTTTTGCAATGCTTTGCTCTGTTGTGTTAACGGATGCTCAAAATGAACGTCATGAATTAAAATAAATGTTTACGTTTTGTGGAAAATAAGAATATGTTACTTTTAGTTGACCGGGAAAATTGAAAAACTTGACCGGGAAAAACCGGGAAATGATCGGGAATTTGAAATCGTCCGCCGAATCGCCACCAAGTTTGCAAACACTGTGAACTTCAGTTACATATAGATTCATCATCTGTAAAGTTTATTTATTTAAATAAACTAGAATGTAACTAATGAGATTTAATTAGAGCTTTCTGTTATCATTGTTCATTAAAAATAAATGGACTAATTTATCGTGTTTTCTTAATTTCAGGTGGGGGCTTATTGCTACGCCGAATTGGGATGTATGATAAGGAAATCCGGAGCAGATTATGCATATATCATGGAAACTTTCGGGCCTTTTATGGCCTTTGTTCGATTGTGGATCGAGTGTATGATAGTGAGACCCTGCAGCCAGGCAATCGTGGCACTGACTTTTAGTAAATATGTTCTGAAACCCATGTTTCCGGAATGCGAACCTCCCGCAGAAGCTGTCGCAATGTTGGCTGCATGCTGTATTTGTGAGTAATCAAGTTTTTATTATTTATGAGTGTTTCCAACCGGGACGGTTCCATTGTTAAAAATCTAACGGAAGGGGTTAATCACTGCGAAATCTGGAAATCTTAAAACTGTGAATGCGGTAATCTGTATTGAATTCTTATAGAGATTTCCAAGAGTTCGTTGAGATTGCCGGGAGTTCCGAGATTTCCGAGCCTACTCGCGATCAGAACTCACGTGGGATTCTCCTCGGATCCGCTTAACTCGGCGGCTTTCAGATTCATGGAGTGCAGTTCCACCGACCGTGCTTAGGCGGTGTGGCGTCGCTTATACGTGAGTAGCGCGGCCTATCCAGTGGCTTACAGGTGGAGGGGATACAGAGATTGAAAAAAGACCGCCGATGCTACCTCGCTCACTCCTATGTATCCCCTCCACATCCAAGCCGCTGGATAGGCCGCGCCACTCACGCATAAGCGACGCCACGCGCCAAAGCTTGGTCGGTTGAACTGCACTCAGTGACCACATCACACCACCTCATCTCTGTCCATACTAGCCAAATCTTTCCAAGATTTCTACACGCATGCTACATTGCTGAGACTTCCAAGAGTTCTTTTAAGATTTCCCGCACAGCAATCTGAGCTTTATCAATGAGTAGCCCCTCGATCTAATGAGGGGCGAGGCGGACCAATCACAAGACCACTTTTAATTTACAGAAATATTACACTGTTCTTTATTCACTTAATTCACAAGACTTACAGTGTTGTTTACTCCATGACGCCGGGAAAGATATTCTGCGAGCAGAAACACTCTTTCATCTTTCCATAACGTTGTCTTGTGTTTTTTCGGATATCACCAACAGCCATACCACGCTGAAAAAACCAGTTCTCGTCAGATCACTGAAGTTAAGCAGCGTTGGGCGCGGCTAGCACTTGGATGGGTGACCATTCGAGAAAACTGAGTGCTGTTGGCACATCGTGGGTGTGGTGAGCCCACACTTGTAGTTATTTACTACAAGTTATCAACCTAGAAACACTACCCGAATCGGGTAGTGTCACGCCTACCCCGAAAGGGAAATGGCTTAATGGTATACCAGTAATGGTATACCTGACCAGGGTATTCCTTGGAGGTCGGGATCTTTTCACCCTCCTATTCAGCCTTATAATGTTGCTAGGAGGAATTCAAGATCATAACACTACCATCGGTCACCGCACGACCATAACGCCACCATCGGCTACCGCACGACCAACAATAATTTCGGTTACCGCACGACCAACACACCACCGCGCCCTCCGAAGAGCATATTATATCTGACTCTAAAATACCATCTGATTTTACACTACACTTTCAGACCTCATGCGGTATTTGTTTACAATAATAAGGACCCGGTCACTTCAGCGTTTTTATTAATAAAATGTAGCCGGTATACATGGAAATAGCAATATGAAGCGTCAATTATAATGACCTGCTTTTACTAACGTCTCCAAAGTATATATTGCGAGAATAATAAGATAGAAAAACAAAGCAATTTACTTGAGGACCAAAAAAGTTTGTTCAAAAAGAGTACCGGCTAGCCCCGGCCAACGAAAAATGGTAATATTTGAATATTTTATCATAATATTGATCAAGGGAAATTTTTTTCAACTAAGACTTTACAATTTTTTACACTAGAAAAAAATACTCATCAAAATTAAAAAACCATTCGAGGTTACTGTGTTGGATCTTTTTAAAATTAAGGGTGAAAGCATCGACAACTGTAATTTGGTGATTGTGAATTCTCTTTTATTAAAGCTCCTTCGGCTTTAACGAACACATGCTCATCGCGTATCTCGTGCTTCGCACTCGATTTTGTCCGAAATGCGAACTTTTCTGCATTCTGCAACAGTATTTTATTAAATGTATATTACATTTATCATCGCCTGAAACTTGACATTTACCTTTATCGTGTGCATGCCATTCGTCATTCAAAAATTCAGTCCATTCCGAGGCTATTTTATTGTTTGTATTATTCTTTGTTTAAACTATACGCCCAACTACCACCTTTATGCGCGAAATTTATTTTGCGAGTCGAAATCATGTTCAAATTAAGTAGTTAGTCATCATAGGATGCAGAGTCTAGTTATAACGTCAGTCCCACCAAACTTCAGTTAATGGAGGGGGTATGTGAGGACAGAACTGGAACCGTGATAGTCATATTTGGTTGGTGATTTATACTGAGGTCACCAGCCCAGGTTTTTTCCAAAAATTAAAATTTTTATTTTCAATGCTATTTTTTACGATTAAAACAAAAACTACGCGTCCAATAAAAAAGTATGTCTGTTAGTCTGTAGATTTTTAGTTTGTTAGCACGATAACTTTCAAAAGAATTAACGTATTGGATTGGGTTTTGGTATACTCTTTAAGTGTCCTAAAATGAGGGTAAAGTTCCTTAGCCAGCCATTTTGGATAAAAACTCAAAAACTGAGCACATTTTGAAATTGGTTGAGAACACTTTTTTTTAATATTCAAAAATTATAGGGATGGATATTAATAGTACTCAAAAAGGCGAACAAAATATTCTTATGACTTTTTTGGATAGAAGAAAAATTACCGGAGTTATGGCAATTATAAAATTCCAAAAAAGAAACGAAAATGAATATTTTAAGCCAAACAACGCACGATATGAAAAACAGTCAAGAGGAGAAAAATGTTTCTTTTTAAACACCCTTCAATATTGTTAAAAGACTTTTTTTAATTTTCTTGAAAAATCGAAAGTTCACATTTTTATCGCACAAAAAAATAATGAAAAATCAAAAATTCCATTTTGCGGTCAAACTATACAAGATACGAAAAAAGATGAATCGATAAAAATTGTGCACTCATAAAAGATCTAGAAATTTGTTATGAATCACTTTTTGATGGGACGTTTCATTTGTAAAAAACTGATTTAAGAATATAATAAATTAAATTTTTGGACAAACGACACAAACCACGAAAAAAATTAGTAGACAAAAGTGGTTCACTCAGAAAAGAGCTACAATTTTTTTATTAATCATTTTTTGATAGGATGCGTAATTTTTGTTTCAATCGTGAAAAATAACATTAACAATAAACATTTTTTTTTGGAAAAACGACAATAACTACAATAACATTTCATCTAACAAAAATTTTCGCCTAAATTACATTTACAAATTTTCCTAGAACCACTTTACGCTAGGATGCATATTTTTGGTTCAAATCGTAAAAAATAAAATTGAACATAAACAAATTAAATTTATGGAAAACGACACAAATTGTAATGAAATGCAGAATAACAAAATTGTTTTTTTTTTATAGGATGCGCACTTTTTTCAATTCTAAAAACAATACAAGGAAAATACGTCTGTTTTTAATATTAATGTATATTATGAATTGTAATAATATAAATTTATTGAAATGATATAAAATTTTCACGGTAGCTGAGGATAAAATTAAATGCAAAATCAGGAACAAATATTAAAGTAATCATGATAAACACAATTTGTACTTTATTTTGCAACTTCTAAATAAGCAATCACAGGCCGACGTACATAAATAAATGTAATATACATTTGATATAATAATGCTGAACATATAATGTAGAAAATTTCGCATTTTGGACAAAATCGAATGCGAAGCACGAGGTACGTGATGTCAATGTATTCGTTAAAGCCGAAGGAGCTTTAACAAAAGAGAATTCACAATCACCAAATTACAGTTGTCGATGATTTGACCTTTAGTTTTAAAATATCTGTGTCCGAGGCCTGTAATCTTTATTAGAATTAAAATTATCGGATCTAGTAAGAAAAAAAGTAAAGGAATGAAAAAGAATGGGCAAATTTTTAACAGAAATATTATTTATTTATTTTCCTTTCAGAGATAATGAGAAGATTTTGAAATAGACAAAAATAGATTCAAGTTTCTACCTCAGATGGTTATTTATTTATATCTAAATTAGGCTCATCGCCTTATTATGTTACTATGATTCAGAGATTCTATTATGTAACACAAATAATATGCCAGTCGTAAAACGTGAACGTATAATTTGATTCAATTAATTCAATGAACTGAGAAAGCATCAAACTCATTGAAGTATACAAAGTTAGTCTCGGTAGTTCTCTCTCTCTTCTTTTGAAACTAACTTTTTGATTATGTAAAATTCAATTATTTAGTGAATACAGCTTAATAATAAAAATAAATTGTTATTAAAAATGGGAATTCATACTTTTCTTTTTAATTTTAGCGAGAATTATGGTTGCGTTATAAATTCTTTTGCTAAAAAATTCAGATAATGTGCACTAGGGTGGTCCAATTTTTTTCGAATTTTCATGAATATCGCCCAGAAATTAGCTTGAATCTACAAAAAAATAAATCCATTTTTTTTTAAATGATATTTAGAGGTGGCGCAAGCCACATGATGTTTAACGCGTATTTCCCATAAAAAAATACGGTTTTGTAAATTTTAATCAGAATCGTCAATATTCGGTTAATCGAGTTGAAACTCAATACTCATTATGATTTTTTCCGGGTTTTTAAATGAAAATTGTTTCTAATACATTAAATACTACTTAATACTGATAATTAAATGTTTACATACGTTTTTTTAATTATTTATTATTATTTTTAGCAATTTTCTCTTAGAATAGAGCTAGAAACAGGGTGGCGGCTGGACCGGAAAACTGGGAAATGACCGGGAATTTTATGAAACCAGGAAAAACCGGGAAATGACAGTGATTTTATTTTTTGACTGGCAATTTGACCAATTTTTAGAAAAAAAATTTGCCCAAGTTTGATTTCAACAGTTTTTTAAATAATCAGTTGAATTGTTATCTTTTTCCATTCTGATATCATTCAGTTTACAATGCGTAATTCAAAAATATTTCACTTAAAAAATGTTCCATTTTAGATTTAATTTTTAAACGTACAATTTTGGATAAAAAACATTTTTAGTTGATCAACTGTGAATATACTTTATAATGATTTTTAAATTTTCACAGTACATTAAGTATTAAAAAGTGAATAATTGATTATACAAGACGATTCGGAATCAGTCAAAAATTTAAGAATTTCCAGATTTTAACGTTAAAAATTAAGCTGTTTCAATTTGAAATTAATTAATTAATAATTTTTCAAATTGGACTGTATTTTCAGGATTAAAAGTGAATAATAATTGATTTTACAAGACGATTCGGAATCATTCAACAATTTGAGAATTTCCAGATTTTAACTTTATAAATGAAACTTTTTTAATTGCAAAGTCTTATTAGTTAAACAAATGTAAACGCTCGTTTGAAACTTTATACATTATTTTCATTTTTTTTAAAACTTTAAAATAATATATTTATTATTAAAGGCTTTTAATAAATTTCAAAGATTGTTTCAATCCACAATTTGAAAATTTGTAAAATGTCAATTAAGAAAAAGAGCAATTGCTTAATATTTAGAAATATTTGACTTCATTTAAAATCAGTATGTAATTATAAATCAAATATTCAAGACTAAACAAAAAAGTAAACTCTGAACGTTATAATTTTAATTGTTCTATTTAAAGAATTTTTATTTTTAAGTAAAATTGTTGAGTTTTGATGTATAAATAAATATTTGAAACCTATTATTCCTATGAAAAATTCGAGTAAGTTGAAGAGAAAATTAGAAGTTTTGAAAAGATTAAAAATAATTAAAAATTTGAAATCATTTGTAATAATTCAAACGAAGTGTCTACGAATACCGACAAAATCCGGATATTTAAAAAAAAATTTACAAGCTTTTTAAGAATTGTGAAAGACTTCAAAAGAATAAAAAACATTTCCTTAAGAATCATAGGAAAATTGAAAATGATTTTTTATTTTGACATAATTTTAAGAGAATATTTAAAAAGATTTAAAAAGATTTCCAAAATTGTTAGAAATGAATCTGAAAGATTTTAAGAAAATTTTTTCAATTTTGCAAGATTTTTTTTACAAATTTTTAGGAAAAATTCGTATAATTTTAAAAGAAGTTTAGAAGTTCTGAAAAAATTTCAAACATAATTTAAAATTGTAAAAAATGTAAAACAACATGTAGATTTTTTAAGATTTTGAAATAAAATTTTAAAGCTTTTGAAGGATTTTTAAACTATTTAAGATAAAAATAATTTAACTTCTAATTTAAGAAGTGTTCAGTTTATTAAAAAAATGTAATCGTTCAATTTTTTTATTTTTTATTACTTCAAATGGAAACATTTTTAGCTTTAGAGTTCGAATTTTTTAATTTCATTGGCCGTGAAAAATGTTTGCAAACCGGGAAAAACTCGGGAAATGACCAGGAATTTTTTTTGTATTAAAAGGTCACCCTGTTAAGAAATTCTCGGTTTTTAAACAAATGTTCCACTTTTTGTCTAATTTTCAATTAGAGTGAGATAATACTTAATTAATGCTAACAGATGTAATTGTTTAAATAATTTATTATTATCGTTAATAATATTCTCTTAGATTAGTGCTAGAAAATTTCAGTTTAAAACAAAAATTCACTTTTTGTCCAATTTTCAGTTAGGTGGAGGTAAATAAGTGATTAAATTTAACAAACATAATTGTTTAAACAATGTATCATGGTTTATAACTATCTTCTCTTGGAGTAAAGTTAGAAAGTTTCGGATTTTTCTGAAATTTTGAGCTTTTCTTTGACTTTTTGTTAGGAACAATTAATGAATATTAATATTAATTTTAGCAAAAAGACTCTTCGTAACTATTTCAAAGAAAATTTATATTTAGTATGATCCATATACATAGAAAATTTGAAGAATATTTAAAATATCTGTGTTATGTCAGAAAAATATATTCACAAAAAAAAAAGAGATTGTTCAAAATATGATTAACCCTAATGTTTTTTTATTGTTTAGCACTTATCTAATATAAGATAGTTATAAATCATAATAAATTGTTTAAACATTTTTTTTTAAATTTTGCGATAATTATTACCTCACTAATAGAAAAGTGGACAAAAAGTGGAACATTTGTGAAAAAATCGCGACTTTCTATCTCTAATCTGAGAGAAAATTGCTAAAAACAATAATAAGTTGTTAAAAAAAATGTATGTATCTCATTATCAGTACAAAGTAGTATTTTATGTGTTAGAAACAATTTGCACTTTAAAAAAACCACAAAAAAATCATAATTGACGCCAAAAACTCGCAAAAGCTATTTTTTCACTTATGGGGTTCTTCGGGACACTGTAAACCAGACTTATGGGGGTGATATTTAAAAAGTCATAGTTCATTCGTTTTTTATGGCTAATTGTGAAGAGAAATGTTGCATTTCAACTCGATTCAGATAATATTGACGATTCTGAATTAAATTTACAAAACTGTATTTTTTTTCTTATGGGAAAAACGTGCTACACATCGTGGGGCTTGCTTCACCTCTAAATATCAATTTTTTTGTTGAATAAAAAAAATTGATTTCTTTTTCTGTGGATTCGAACAAATTTCCGGGTTATACGCATAAAAATTGGAGAGAAAAAATTTTCCAGTGCATTTTTGGACCACCGTAATGTGCACCCCACAAACAGTAAACGTACTGTTATGAGGGGCTGAAGAAAATATAACTGTTTTGTCAATATACTTAACATGCACGTATCCTAATGGTTGCTCTTATTTCTAGTAACGATGCTTTGGCACGATTGTGTTTTCTGACTCTGGTCGATAAGCGATAAGCGATAGTGAATTTTTAATTTATTATTCTCACGGCTACCATAACATAATTTACTTGGAGAAGTGACAAAGTGACCTACTTAAAACGAAAAAATGAAGATCCCAATTAAAAAGTCTGAAAACGAAAAAAAAAGAATTTTTCCGTCGACAGATGCCCCAATAATACATTTTTTTATTAAGTTTGTTTAAAAAAATAATAAAATTGTTCAAAAAGTTATAAATTTGGCTGAAATTATAAAGAAGTTCCCAATTTAAAAAGTTGACATCGAAAAAAAAAAGAATTTTTCTGTCGACAAATGCCTGATTAATGCATTTGTTTATTAAATTTGTTTAAACAAATCATGACATTAATCAAAAGATTATGAATTTTGTTAAAATTATCATAAATTTCCTAATTCAACAAAAAATGACATAGAAAAAAACGAATTTTTCTGTCGACAAATGCCTGATTAATGCAATTATTTATTAAATTTGTTTATAATATTAACAATAATAATCTCAAGAAGAAATTTCTTCATCTTTATATTGTTTATATCCAAAGTTCTTTCAATATAACTTTAAAAAACGTAACATTATGGAAAATCCTAGGAAACACTCTTTCAACAAATAGTTTGTTTATAAAATTTTTTTTGTTCATTATATGTGTGGTGAGCCCACACTTGTAGTTATTTATAACTACAAGAAAAACCTAGAAACACTACCCGAATCGGGTAGTGTCACGCCTACCCTGAAAGGGAAATGGTTTAATGGTATATATATATATAATATTGGACCATCTTCAACTAATGTTACTCTATGAAATTTAGGCGATTTCAACAATTTTCCTATTATTGGCGAGCACTAGTGACCTCAAATAAAAAAAATGGCCATTTTTTTCGTCATATTTGTTTATTTATAAAAAAATTGAAAGCCTAATTTAAAAATCAGGCTCGACAACTCTCTTAGAAATCTTATCAGCTTTTTTTCAATTTTTTTTTCGTCCTTATTTGAACCAAAAAAGTTATTTTTTTCCCACTGTGCGGCGTCGGGAATTCTATTTTCAGTTCAGTTTCGACTTTCGTGGGGGACAATCATTGCCATTTTCCAAGACCGACTTCAATGCGCAATATTTTTTTAATTAATATTATTACTGATTCAGGTTTTTAACCTATGTCTCACAGTCTGGTTTTGACCATCACTAGAAGAGGTCGTGAAAAACCCATATTGAGACATAGCTCTCATTCGCACTACACTCGCGATTACACTGGGATCCCGCTTTACCGCAACCTGATATACCGGATAAGTGGTCCAAGGGGGCGAGGCAGAAGCGCTTGCAAGGTCAGCTGAGTTGCGCAGTTTTCGGTCCGGCTTTATAAGAAGCCACAAGCAAGAAGGAGAAGAAGAACGGTTTGAGAGTCCCGATTTACCATGAAGGCCATCGAAGGGTACCCCCGAAACGCCCGGTAAAGCGGGACTCCAGTGTAATTGTAAATTCTAAAGTCGAAGTTCATACTATACTGCAAAGTAAGGTAAAGGTACCTATCATGAGACAAATTTTGAGGGGGTTTTGAGATTTTCATTAATTTTTGAATGATAGTAGAATATATTTTTAAAATGTTTATATCAATGGATGCGCTGATCTATTCTGAATGCGAAACGCCTATTACAAGTTTAATTTAGTCTAAGCAAAGTTATTATATTTATGAAAAAGCGGAACGACCTTTATGTACCTATTATGAAACAACTTTTGGACTCTTGTACCGGTGTTCCATAATGCATGTCCCTATTATGGAACAGAAAAGAATTTTTTTTTATATTAATATGGCTTATTTTATATTATTTTCTATATTAAATCGATCTAAATGATACAATGAACTTTTATTTCAATCGTTCATAGAGATAAATAAATTGAATAAAAGTTTTCGTTAAAATTGACAAACCTAACCTATAAAGGGTAGTTTGCGTGAACGAAGTGAGTTATATTTTATTTTTACTGAAAAATGTTTGTTATTGGGAATGAATTTTTATTTCTTAGGTGAATGAAAAAGAAGAAAACCCCATGAAGGATGAAGTTAAAACTTAAGAAACTTGGTCAAAGTCAAGTGTAAATGAAATATTAGCCTAAGTACCCTTTTCGTTTTTTTTATTGTACTAAATAATAACTTCCTGTGCTTTATTGAATATTCGTCCTTTTTGGTCGAAAATTAATCTTCTTGGTTGAAAATTCATATTTTTCCTTGAAAATTCAACAGTTTGTTTTAAATTTGTTTTCTCTGTTGGCTGAAAAGTATTTTTTAATTGAAAACTCAACTATCCTTGAAAATTTGCCTTTTTTGGTTGAATTTGCCTGTTTTTTAGTTGAAAATTTAACTCCTTCGTTAAAAGTGTAACTCTTTTTATAAAAATTAATTCTTCTCCTTGGAGATTCATCATTTTAATTGAAAATTCATCTCTGATTGAAAATTTAACGACCTTGTTCAAAAAAAAATTTTCTATCTGAAAATTTAACTATTCCAGTTGAAAATTGAACTATTTAGTTGAAAATTCGTTTTTTTAGTTAGAAATTAGTTTTTTTTAAACAGAAAATTTACCTATTCTATTTTTGGTTAAAAATTTATCTTTTTTGGACGAAAATTTAACTGTTTGATTGATAATTGATCTTTATTATTTAAAAATTGAAATATTTGGTGAAAATTTGTTGTACTATTTTGGTATAGCTGAAAATTAAACAACCTTGTTAAAATGTATCCTGTTTGGTTGAAAAGTAAACTATTTTGTTGGAAATTTTCTTTGTTTGTTGAAAATTTCTTTAAAAATTCAGATATATGTTTGAAAATTCGTGTACTTTATTGTAAATTCATATATTTTGATAGAGAATTCATCTTATTGGTTGAGAATTTATCTTTTTGGTTAAAAATTAGTTTTTTCTTATTTAGAATTAATTTTTTAAACTAAAAATGTAACTGTTTCACTTTTTGTCGAAAATTTATCTTTTTGACAGAAATTTATCGTTCTTAGTTGAAAATTATACTATTTCGTTGGAAATTTATTTTAATTTTATTTAAAATTAATTTTTGTACTGAAAATTTAACTATTCTTTTTTTACTTGAAAATTTATCTGTTTTAGGTGAAAATTCAACTCTTTGTTGATAATCAGTCTTTTTTGGTAGAAGAGTTCTCTCATTAGTTTAAACTTCATCTTTTTGGTTGAAAATTTATTTCTTTGGTTAAAAATTTATTTCTTTGGTTGAAAATTTAACTATTTTGTTGAAACTTCGTTTTTTTTGTTTTGGTTGAAAATTTATTTTACTAACTGAAAATTTAACTATTTTATTTTTTGTAGAAAATTTATCTTTTCAGTTGAAAATTCATGAATTTTGTTGAAAATTAATTTTCTTTTAGTTGAAGATTCATCATTTTAGTTAAAAATTCACTTTAACTATTCCATTTTTGTGTGGAAAATTTACCTTTTTTGATAGGAATGTAATTTTTTTCGTTAAGAAATGATCTGTTTTGTAGAAATTCAATTATTCTATTTTTTGTTAGGAATTCATTTATTTGGTTGAAAAAAACAACTATTTAGTTGAAAATTTATTTTTGTTGATAGAAAATTCATGTTTGAGTTGAAAAATTCACTGTCTTGTCAAAAATTCATATTTTTGGTTTAAAATTCATCATTGTGATTAAAAATTAATTTCTTTGGTTGAAAATTCGTTTCTTTTTAGTTGAAAATTATTTTTTTTTAACTGAGGATTTAACTGTTCCAATTTTGCTTGAAAATTTACATTTTTAGATGAAAATTAATTAATTTTGCTGAAAACTCGTTTTTTGTTTAAAATTTACTTTTCTAACTGCAAATTGAACTATTATATTCTTGGTTTGTAAATTTATCTTTTTTAGTTGACAATTTATATATTTTATTGAAACTGTATCTTTTTTGGTAGAAAATTAATCTTTTGGGTGTAAAATTGAATTATTTTGTTGAGAAATCATTTTTTTGGTTAAAAATTCGTTTTTTTCGGTTGAACATTTATTTTTATAACATTTTAACTATTTTAATTTTGGATCAGAATGGATATTTTTTAGATGAAAATCCATGTACTTTGTTGAAAATGTGTCTTTTTTAGTAGAAAATTAATCTTTTGGTTTGAAAATTCAACTAACAATTTGGTTAAACATTCATATTTTGGGTTGAAGATTCATCATTTTAGTTAAAAATTCATTTCTTTAGTTCTGAATTTATCTTTTTGACTTGAAAACACAACTAAAAAGTGTTTTAAATATATTTAGAAACAAAATTTATTTTTCATTAATATTATTAATCTTCTAGGTGTATGGTTGGTTTTATACCTAGAAGAATTTAGAAATTGGGATATTGTAGCAACCCTGAATAAGGCACTGTTTAATGCTGTTTAGTGCCCTCTTTTGTTAGGTTTCTTATTAGCTCTGATTATCTAAAAAAGATGTAATTCTAGTATTTATGGACTAAAATTCAAGAAAGTTCCCCCATTTCTCGTTTTCTTCGCTTAAATGCGAACTGAATGAATAGAACCCAATTAAAAAATGCAAATATTTTTGGTTGAATGTTAATTCTTTTTGGTTGAATGTTAATTCTTTTTGGATGAATGTTAATTCTTTCTGGAGGAAAATTCGAAACGATGAATTTTCCCGCGAAATTTAAATAATGCAATTATTATTAATAAAAGTAGAAAATCCGATTTTTTAAATCTCATTCAAAATGCTCGTAAATGCTCATTAAATTCTCAAAGCAATTAAAGGTCGAGCAAATCGGATGACATACCTCCTGCTGCGCCGGGATCGATCGTTCCGAGAATGATCGTGGTCGTAGCTTCCGGATCCTACATCTGGCCTACAACATTATATTATAATGAAAGTAAATTAGTAAAATATTGACTAGCCTAATTAAAGGTCGATTGATGTAAATTCATTAATAATCATCAATTATCAAACTTAAGTTGGCGGAAAATGTCGAAATTTCATGAAATCAAGTGGATTTACCACGTTATGTTCGCTTACACCTCAAATAAGGAAACTCCTCCAACTTTATGGAAATCAGGTACACATATAGCAGATTGAAATTAGAATATACAACAACTATACATTCCAGCTTCCCTACATAATCGAGTAACATGATTGAAAAAGTGCAACAATCTAGTCGAATTAAGTGACCAGAGTGAGTAAGAAGTCCTCGGTTAAGTGTCCTCTGGGTCAGACTCGATTCATCCGTGTGGAACGCAATTATTCCTTCTGCAATAACGCACATAACGTAACTAGTTGGTCTCTTTCAGTCAAAGGCAGCAATCTCGTCTCGTTGTAATCAAATGTAATTTAATAACGTAACAGCCTCAACGGGTGATCCCCAGAGCGCAATTCACCGAACAGAAGTCGCCTCCACAGATAGGAACCAAAGAGGTCGTATAGACAAATCGCGATCTCTTCTACAGAGAGAAAAAGAGAAGGAGTGTTTGAAGAAAAAAAATGAAAAAAAGACCACTCAGTTACTGAGAAAACAAAGCCTGGAAGAGAGAGGGGACATGATCGGAAAGGACAATAAAGAAGAGAGAAGGTACCTACTCTGTAAAAACAACACTGACGAGGCCGTCTCGCGAGATTCTGCGAGATATTGCATCAGTCACCCTGGGACTTTTTCGTGGAAGAGATAGATCCCTGGAGTAGAAAATCATGCAGTCATGTCAAGGACTCATGGACATTTGAAGTTTTAAGAGTTAACTGTTCTTCGATTCGTTATTGGATCTGAAATTCCCACGTCACTGGGGTCGTGTCAACGCACTGATCCTAGACCTGTTAATGCCAATCAGTAGACTCGCACGATATACACGTGACGCCCTTGAGTGATGCCAACGACTTTCCTCTAGAACTCTAGACGATTCTGAGACCTGTTGGTCTGATCTATTTTCCTTAATATTCATAATTTACATATTTTCAGGTTTTAACCAAATTTTTACATTTATGCATGATATCCCGTGGAGAAATCGGGCTACCCTCTGTTAATTCATAGTTAGTTTAAAAATTAAAATTAATTAAATTTAAAATTACTCCCTGTCTTAATTAGTGAATATTCAACTAATTTTCATTTCAGTGAGTAACCTAAAGTTAATTAGTTAAATTTAACTTCTCATATGCAAAGAATATAAGAAACGAGAAAAAACTAAAAAAAAGCTTAAATTCATTTGAACAAAATGTCTAAAAATGTATGTTTACGGACGCTTAAATTAGTTTATTATTAAATTAGTCAATAAATATACAAATATCAAGTTAGTATTAATTATTTTAGGTATTTTTTAAATTTGTTTGAAGTTTATACCAGGTTTATACTTATTCAGATTTGAATTTGCCGCGCTAATCACGAATGTATTCGATTAGTCTTCCGTTTGATTATTTGGCAACGAACGGACGAAAGGAAGACAACTTTGCAAAAGTGACGAACAGTAAACAGATAAACCGGTAAAGTCATGTGGATAAATCGCTTTAAATAATCCTCAATTCATCTCGTTAAGCATTTACGCAAAGTTTTTAGACCGGGGTGAGGTGTTCATATCAAAATAGAATTATCCAGCTCTCTAAGATTTCCGACAGTGAACTTCGAGAAAGCGTCGACAACTTTTTGGCATTATAACCTCACTTTTTTATACTTTGCTCCACGTGCCAAAAAACTTTTCACTCTAATTGTCGAATTTTCAAACAAAAAAGATTAAATGTTTTAATTTTTTCCGGTATCTTATAATATTAATGTAGTGAAGGCCTTTTCCGGGTTTTTGATGTTTTTATTAAAATATTGCCGACATGTTTCGACTCGGATCCGAGTCCTTTTCGAGGCTTAGTCCTGTAAAGGATACAATATATCGTAAAGAATTTTTGTTGTTGTTAAATAAGTTTTCACTGAAAATAAAGTTAAAGTAATACAATTATGTATATACATTGGCCTTACCTTATTATTAGTTAACGGAAATTGAAAAAGTTTCTTGGTAGATTGTACATAGTTGTCAGTTATAAACTAATATGTTGAAATTTTTAAATTGGAGCGTCATAACCTCGACGAGACAAACATTTTATTAAATGTTGAGGTTATGACGCTCCAATTTAAAAATTTCAACATATTAGTTTATAACTGACAACTATGTACAATCTACCAAGAAACTTTTTCAATTTCCGTTAACTTATAATAAGGTAAGGACAATGTATATACATAATTGTATTACTTTAACTTTATTTTTAATGAAAACTTATTTAACAACAACAACAAAAATTCTTTACGATATATTGTATCCTCTACAGGACTACGCCTCGAAAAGGACTCGGATCCGAGTCGAAATATGTCGGCAATATTTTAATAAAAACATCAAAAACCCGGAAAAGGCCTTCACTACATCAATATTAAAAAAGATTAAAGTTCAATCAAATATAAGAATTTTCAAGAAGAAAAACAAATTTTTTAGAAAACAGTTGATTCTTGATCAAAAAAGTTTATTTACATCCAAAAAAGCTAACTTTTCTACAATGAAAGCTGATTTTTCAACAAAAGAGTAAAGTTTTTAAGCTGAAAGCTCTATTATTATAGAAAACAGTGACTTTAAAATAAATAAATTTTTAACAAAAAAGATCATTTTCAATAAAAAAGATAAATTTTTAACAAGCTAGTTGTATTATCAACCAAAAAGTTGAACTTTCAACAAACAAGAATTTTATACCCACAAGGATATGACTTCAACAAAATATATGAATTTTTAACAAGATAGTTGAATTATGAACCAAAAAGTTGAACTTTCAACAAACAAGAATAATTTTCTACCCAGAAAGACGACTTTTTAACAAAAAATATGAATTTTCTACCAAATCGTTGAATTTCCAACCAATAAGTTAAATTTTCAACAAACAAGATTAATTTTCTACCCAAAAAGACGACTTTTCAACCAAATTCTTAAATTTCCTACCAAATAGTCGAATTTTTATCTCATAAACTGAAAATGGAATAGTTAAATTTTCAGATAAAAACTCTGATAAAAAATTAACTTTGAGCATAAGTACCAATTTTCAACGAAATTCTTACATTTTTAACCAAAAAGGATAAATTTTCGACCAAGAAGATTAATGTTCTATCAAAAAAGATGAATTTTCAACAAAATACATGAATCTTACGAAAGTTTCAGAATATTTTTCAAAATATTTATATAATGTTTAATATTCTTAATTAATTGTTTACTTCTTTATTAAATAAGTTATATTTTAATAATATTTTTATAAATGAAAATTATAATGGGCCTGTTGAGGGCCAGTTCAGGCCTTCCTTATGGATACCCCAGTCAGGCCGTGATCGGATTAGGCGTTTCATTTCTATTCTGGCCCTAACTGGGATACCCGATTGGGGCCAGATTTTGCCATATCTGACCCCGACCAGGGCCACTCTGAAATTTCTGCACGGGTTATGGAGAATAGAGTAATATACTATTCTCCATGAAATAACTCATGGGTTAATTACTATTCAATTCAGGTCTGTACCTATTTCTGAATTGTCTTGAATTTTTTTGAAATTTTTCAGGGTATTTTTAGAGGTTCCGAGAAGTTTTTAATAGATTTCATTAATCTGAAGGGATTTTTAAGATTTTAGGGTATTTTTAAAAATTCTTAGGAACTTTCAAGAGCTTTTAAAAGTTTCAAGGGATTTCAAATAATTTCAAAGGATTTTAAATATTTTAGGAAATTTTAAAAGATTGCAAGGAATTTTTTCATTAGTTTTATTAATTTGAAGGAATTTCACAGCGCGAAATTATTTAGGATGAAGAATCTTAAAATTTCGGAAGATTTGGAACGTTTTTACAGGACTTATACGGTTTGAAGATATTTTAAAAGATTTCTCGCGATTTTATCAGGTTTCCGAGGATTTCAATGATTGTAAAGGTTTTTTTAAAGCTCTTAAGGTATTTTAATAAATTTTCCAGGATTTCAGGAAATATCATATTTCTTAGAATGTAATGGGATTTTATGATATTTTAGTGGATTTTAAAGAATTTACTTACGAGAAGTGAGGTGTTTGGTAGGGTTTCATAGATTTGAAATTAGTTTTTGGAATTCACCCTGAATTCTTATTAATTTATCCTGAATTCTTTTGAATTTTTTAAATTCTTCTAAACGTACTCAATTTTACTTAATTCAATGCATTTTTAAAAAGTTTTTATTCAATTGGTGCTTAGGATCAATTGATAAAATGATGAAAGGATTTGAAATATTTTAAGGTATTTTTTTTTATACCTTGGCATTTTCAAGATATTAAAAAAATTTCAACGGATTTCAGAAGATTTTAAGGAATTTTTTCTCTCTATATTTTAGGTTATTCTCAAAGATTACAAAGAAATTTTCAATTGATTTCAATAATTTAATAAGATTTCAAAGGATTTGAAATATTT
>CAKNYM010052560.1:198549-220230 GCA_932195095.1 Andricus curvator
AATTGATTTCAATAATTTAATAAGATTTCAAAGGATTTGAAATATTTTAGGGTATTTCAAAAGATTCCAAGGCATTTTAAATAGATTTAAATAATTTCAACGGATTTATTCACAAAAAGCGAGGGATTTTGTAGGGTTTCAAAAATGTGAAGACATTTTCAAATATTTTTTGCAATTCATTTGGAATTATCCCTGAATTCTTATTAATTTATTCTGAATTCTTTTGATTTCTTCTAAATTTCCTCAAATGTATTTTTAAAAAGTTGATGTTTAATTCATCTTGAAGTCTTTAAAATAAATTCTTAGGCATTTCATCAAGCTCTTTTAAATTCTCTTTAATTTTTCTAAACTTGTTTCAAGTTTCAAACTTACTCAATTCAATGAATTTTTTCATTTGTTTGAATTATTTTAAATTCACTTGTTTTTTTTTTTTTTTAATTCAGTTTGATTTTTTATGAATTTCATCGAATTTTTCTCATTTCCATTAAACTCCTCTATATTGACTCAAATTTTATTGTAATCAGTGGAATTTTTTCGATTTGTCGAATTTTTTTAATTCTTTTGAATTTAACTTGATTTGTTTTGTAGTCATTAGTCACTCCTTTGTTTATCAATTAGTATAATTTCAAAGATTTGAAGACATTTTAATATTTTTTATTCACCATGAACTCTCACATTCTTTGGAATCCTCTTTATTTATATTTTTTAAATTTACTTCCATTCTTCTGAATTCACTCAATTCTATTTAATTCAATGGATTTTTTGAACTTGTTAAAGCTTTTATTTAATTGATTCTAAAGTTTTTTAACCTCATCTTGAATTCTTAGGCATTTCATCAAATTCTTTTGAGATCCCTTTAATTTTTCTAAGCTTATTTCAAATTGACTGAATTCAATAAGATTTTTTCATATTATTAAATTGTTTCCAATTCATTTGATTTCTTTGGAATTTAACTTGAATTGTTTTGAACTTTTATGAATTTATCTTTAATTTTTTACCCTTTGAGCGCGAAAAAAGTACCCTATGAGCGTGACAAAAAGTACCCTTTGGTCTATTCAAGGATTTATTTTAAAATTAGAAAAACAAAAAATGGTACTCAATCAACTTCCTGTGAAAAACTGTTAAAAGTCACAAACACAGTCTAGAAAAATTATGGAAATTTTTTTTAAATTTATATTAAAAAAGAAACAATTATTTTAATTAAAAATATCACTAGCAAAAAAATAACGTGGTGAAGTACCATTTTTTCTTTTTCTAATTTTAAAATAAATCCTCGAATAGATCGAATTTTTAATACTTTTTCAATCTTATTTTAAATAATAATTTTTACATCTTGGTCAATTTTTCACTAATGAATTCAAATTTGGATCATAAGAATATATTAATCATACTTTTTTCATGCTCATTTTGCATAAAATTATTCATGATAAAATAGATTTCTGTTCGATCATAATTTAAAAATTTTTAAATAGAGACACTAAACAAATGATTCGTTCCAATCTGCAGGGTTTGTTTATGAATATTTTCTGATTTCTTTTAATTCAGTCTAAATAATTTTACCTCAATTTCTTGAAAGAAATCTTTTTATTTAAACTTTTGTAATAAGAATGCATTAAATATTAGCAATTTTAGAAATACATGCAAAAATTTTGGATTGTTTCTTTTTCCTATTTGTGAAAATCTAATAATCTAAATAGATTGGTTTTCAACCACCCATAAACATAATTGACATATTTTCAGGTTTTAACCAAATTTTTACATTTATACATGATATATTTTAGAATATTTTTCTAGAAACTGTCATCCCGATACTTATTGAAAAATAAGGTTGCTAATGGGGTGTACATATTATTTAAAATGTTATCCTGGTACTTATCTAAAAATAAGGTTGCCATATAGGATGCAGGGTGTCCAGCGACCTTGAAAACCTTGAAAACCTGGAATTCTCCTTGAATTTTTTTTTTAAACTTGAAAACCTGGAAATTTCCTTGAAGTTTTCACGACAAATTTGAATTAATTCATTGTTTTTTCTTTCAAATCAGTTATTTTATTGAAATGCGAAGAGTAATTTAAATCTTTTATTCTATTATGTATGAAAAGAAACATCTCGTTTAGAAAAAGTCTTGCTACTGAAATTTTTTTTATTTATCAAAGTATAATTTATCTTTTGTTTATTACAGAATAAATAAAGAGATTTCAAGGAACTTGTAGACTGTACGAATTATTTTATAGATTGCAATGAACAGACATTAATATTGTGATTAATTCTATAAGTTTTTAATTTCTTCTCCGCTAATGTAGAATGTTAAAGTATACATTTTTTTTGTGATATTCAACTCACAAATCATAAAAATAATTAGATGAAAATTTCGATGTTAATTAAATTTCACAATTGGAATGATCCATGGCCATACAACGGATTTTTCGAGGGGTTGACCATTCGGTTTTTTAGTATACACCAGATTTAAAAAGGTTATAAAATATTTATATAGATTTCAAAAGATTTTAAAATATTTAAAAGCATTTTCAACATTTCACAAAGATTTCACGGATTTCAAAGACTTTAAAAAAGCCTGCACACCAGATTTCAAAGAGTTCACAACAATTTCGCAATTATTTTAAAACTTTCAAGAGAATGAAAGGGTTGAAAGATTTGAAAAAGCTACAGTACTCCAGATTTCAAAACATTTCAAAGATTTTAAACGATTTAAAAAGGTTGCAAATCATTTTAGAATATTTCAAAAGATTTCACAAAAATTTCCTACAGATTTCGAACATTTCATAAAGATTTCAAGGATTTTCAAGATTTGAAAAAGACGCGTACACATAAGATTTCAACGATTTCACAAAGATTTCGAACATTTCACAAAGATTTCAAAACATTTTAAAGTTTCGAAACGATTACAAAATTTGTTAGAAGATTTGAAAAGACTTCACAAAGATTTTAAATATTTCAATGATTTCAAACGAATACAAAAGACTTCACAAATATTTCACAAAGATTTCCTCAAAATTTCATAAAGATTTCAAAAGCATACAAGGACTTCAAAGATTTCAAAAAGGGGAAAGTGCACCAGGTTTTAAAGATTTCGAAGATTTTAACGATTTCAAAATATTTCACAAATATACCATTAAACCATTTCCCTTTCAGGGTAGGCGTGACACTACCCGATTCGGGTAGTGTTTCTAGGTTTTTCTTGTAGTTATAAATAACTACAAGTGTGGGCTCACCACACCCACGATGAACAATAGTATATTGTGCTACAAGTTGAAAAAGCGAGAGATTTAAAACGAGTGTGAAGTTGGCTACCCGAGCGGAGCGAGGGTGGCTATCACACGAGTTTTAAATCGTCGCTTTTTCAATGTGTGGGACACGATACTTTTTCTATAATTTGTTAAAAAGTGCTAGTTTTTGTTTACCTGTTTTTTGTGTAAAAAGAAGGCGATTTTTTGTCGATTGACGCAACAATGACAATGGCAATTATCAAAACCATGGCAATAATATGGCAGTAATAATAAGCTGGTTCTCACAATTGAATAGTTGGCCCATAAAGTTGAGGGCTTCAAAACTTCCGATTTTTCGTGAAAAAAACCAAGCACAGTATTTTCGGAGAAACTGACGGTGTTTTTTTGCTTTTGCCAAGTGACAAAAGTACATACAAAATATACAACTCGAGACTTTTCCGAAAATTGCTTTTAGGTTAGGGACGACAGTCGGAAAATAGAATGAAGTTGGCTGCGCGCGATGCACGAGTCCACCCGAGGCAGCACGAACCCACCCGAAATAACATTTACTTTTTCCACTGTGCCTCACTTTTATCACTGTCCATTTACTTTTTCCACTGCATCTGTCCACTTTTGTCACTGTTGCCCGGAAAGGTCGGCACTGCGCATGCGCCACGTCATCGAGCAAAAATCGGTAACTTTTTACACCAAAAACAGGTGGAAAAACTGGCACTTTTTCGCGAATTATAGAAAAAGATTTTAAATATTTCAATGATTTCAAACGAATACAAAATATTTCAGAAAGATTTCACAAATATTCAAATGAATTCATAAGGATTTCAAAAAATTTCACATAATTTCAACAAGGGTACAGAACACCAGATTTAAACAATTTCAAAGATTTTAAACGTTTTCAAAAGGTTTCAACAAATTTGAGAAGATTTCAAAAGATGTCTATGATTTCAAATGAACACAAGAGAGTTCACAAACAAATATTAAATAAAGATTTCAAAAATATTTCAAAGATTTTACAAAAAATTTACAAGATTCCAACAGATTTTAAATACTTCAAAAGATTTTAACGAATTCACAAAGATTTAAAAATATTCCAAAATATTTCGCAAATATGACTTATGTTCGCAAAAAATTAAGAATTTGTTTATTTATGGTTCTGCTTTCGTGAGAAATTGTTGGCCGATAAAAAATGAAATGGCTCATATTTTTACATGTATAACAAACGGTTATTTTAATAATTGATGTAAAAAAAGACAACATTTTCTCAAAAATGTCCGCTAATCCCACTGCAATTTTGAAGCACGTGACTTTTTTTGTTAGGTTTCTTATTAGCTCTGGTTATCTAAAAAAGATGTAATTCTAGTTATCTAGTATTTATTGAGTAAAATTCAAGAAACTTCGCCCATTTCTTTGGTTGAATGTTAATTCTCTTTGGTTTAATGTTAATTCTTTTTAAATGAATGTTAATTCTTTCTGGTTGAAAAGTCTGCTATTATATTATTGGTTCATAATTAATCTTTTTTGGTTAAAAATTCTACTATGTGGTTGAAAATTCAACTATTTTGTTAATAAGTCGTCTTTTTTTGTCGAAAACTTAACTGTTTTGTTGCAAATTGGTCTGTTTGGATAGAAATTTCGTTCTTTTTTATTGATTATTCGACCATTTGGTTCAAAATTCTCCTTTGTAGGTTGAAAGTTCAACTATTTCATAAAAAATTAAACTATTCTTTCGAACATTCGTCTTTTTTTGGAAAGAAGATTTGTCCTTTTGGATTGAAAATTCATTTTTTTGGTAGAAAAGTCATCTTTCTTCAATAAAAATTCATCTTTCTTGGTTGAAAATGAACTTTTTGGTTAAAAATTCATTTATCTCCTAAAAAACGTATTTTGATCGACTTGAAAATTCAATAGTGTGTTTGTAATTTTTTCTCTCAAATGAAAAATCTTTCTTAATTGAAAATTCAACTCATGCTGAAAAGTTATCGTTTTTGGTTGAATTCATCTGTCTTCGGAAATAATTTTTTTTTTTAAGATTCATCAACTTAATTGAAAATCCTTCTCTTTCGTTCAAAAATGAGCTGTTTCGTTAAAAATTCGTTTTTTCTTTAGCTGAAAATAATTTTTTTTTTACTAAACATGTAACTACTCCAGTCGAAATTTTAACTATTTTGTTGAAAATTTATTCATTTTTTTTTGGAAATTAATAATTTTAAAATTGAAAATGTATCTATTTTAGTTGAATATTCTATCATTTTAGTTAAAAATTTACCTCTTCGGTTGAATATTAATTTTTTTACTAAAAATTGAACTATTCAATTTTTGGTTAAATATTTATCTTCTTTAGTTGGATATTCGTCTTGTTTGATAGACATTAATATTTTCGGTTGAAAATTCAAGTGTTTCAGTTAAATATTTTGTTGTTGTAAATTCATCTCTTGAGGATACAAAGACAACGATTTTCTTTTAAGCTTGAAAAATAACTCTTGTGTTGAAAATTCTACTATTTTATTGAGAATTTGTCCTTTTTGGTTGAATTATCAACTATTATATTTTTCGTTACAAATTCATCTCTTTAGTTCAAAATTTAACTATTTTTGTGAAAAATCGTGTTTTGTAGTTAAACATTAATTTTTGAAAGTGAAAATTCAACTGTTTGTATTGTTGAAAATCGATCTTTTTTTGGTCGAATTCAACTGGATGTAAAATTCAATTCGATGTAAAATTAAAGTCTTGTTTGGTTGAAATACAAAATATTAAATTTTTCGTTAAAAATCAATTTTTTTGGATTGGACATTTAACTATTTGACTAAAATTGAATTTTTTTTATATTTTAAGATTAAACTTTTTTTTTGAAATTTCGTGTTTTTAGTTGAATTAATCTATTTTTTATTAAAAATTAAAGTATTTTTGTTGAAATATCAACTATTATCTTTCTCGTTAAAAATTCATCTTTGTTGGTTGAAAATTCAACTACTTGGTGGAAATTCGAACTACTTTGTTAAAAATTCCTTTTTGGTTGAAGATTTATTTCTTTAGTTGAAAATTTAGCTATTTTGTTGTACATTCTTTTTTTTTATGAAAATCAATTTTTTTAATCTGAAGATTCAACGATTTTGATGAAAAGTCGTTTGTTTTGGTTGAAAATTAATTTTGTTGGGTTTCAAAGTCAACGGTTCTCTAAGATATTTGACTTTTTAGCTTAAAAACTCAACTCGTTTCGTGAATATTCATCTCTTTCGGTAGAAATTTTTGTTTGTAGAAAATTGAACTGTCTGATTAAAATTGAATTTGTTTTGGTTTAGGATTAAACTATTTTCTTGAAAATGCGTGTTTTGGTTGAATTTATCTATTTTTTATTTAAAATTAGTCTTTTTAAGTTAAAATATCAACTATTATATTTTTTGGTTGAAAATTCGACTACTTGGTGGAAAGTTTAACTACATTGTTAATCATTCCTTTTTTTGGTTGAAGATTCATCTCTGTATTTGAAAATATAACTATTCCATTGAAAATTCTTTTTTTTAAATGAAAATTCGGTTTTTTGGTTAAAAATTAATTTTTAATCTGAAAATTCAACTATTCGGTTGAAAATTCAACTATTAAGTTGAAAATGCATGTAGGTATAGATTATTTATTAAACTCGTAAGATTAAAGAATGAAATAATAAAAAAGAATGCCATAGTTGGACGAGAAGGAATTCAAAAGCTCTGGAATACAGAATACCGACATTCTGAGAAAGAAACTGGAAGGAAAGGAATTTTCAAGTTTGCATTTCTGCCGTGATTTGGAAAAACACCGTTAACTGCAAAAAATCGAAAAATGAGTTTTTTATATCGTTGGAATCGTGAAAAAAAGATAACCTGATTATTAAAATAATTTTTTTAAATTGTTAATAACTTTAAAAATAATTATTGCATAATTTTTGGAAAACACCGTTAACTGCAAAGATTGGCGAGTTGTGATTTGAGAGAGAGCCGTAACTGACCGTTAACTGCAGGCTTAAATCAGAGACGACTAAATACGTGACATCAAAATTCGAGAAAACGCCGTAACGGACAGTTACGGACTTTACCAAAATGATTGGACGGCGATTTCGAGCCTTCGTGATTTCGGAGAGGTCCGTAAGGGCTTACGGGGCGTTCTCCGGAATCATCGAACCCCAAGAAAAAAGGTTTGTGATTCGAGAAACGCCGTAACTGCACTTATTATCAATTATTATATTCTTTTGCCGTGAACGGCGTTCTCTCAAATCACGGCAGGCTTATTTCTGAGGTCCGTAATTCGAAGAGAGCCGTAACTGCCCGTTACGGCGTTTTCTCGAATTTCAGCATCCCAATTAACACCGTTAACTGCATTTTAGATAATTAATCAACATTTTTTAAAAATTTGTCTTGCAAAAATGAAAAGATCGTATGCAAATTAGTCAAGAACAACAACAAAAAATTCAGAAAATGAATAAGAATCCGCGATACACGTGAATAAAGATTCGAACAGTTTTCGTCGATTTTCTCGGCTTCGTTCATTTTGCAGTTAACGGTGTTTTCCCAAATCACGACAGATTTGTAATCTGCATTATTTAAATTTTTAATTTGTATAATATGCTCGAAAATTGTGATAGTATTAAAATTTCTTTCTCTCATCATTCACATAAATTAATATCAATAATATCCCTGCTCTTTTTTTAATTTTTTTTTTGCAATCACATGATAAATTTTCCCCTCACCAGAATATCAACTGGCACATCATATGACAGAAATCATTATTCATTTATTTTACGCATCGTATGTTCTGATAACAAATTTATCGTAACTTGTGATTTATTACTTAACACTCTTTTATGCAAAACACATTTATATAAAAAAAGTTGTGAACTTCTATTACAAATTCAAACTTAGATAATATTTCTTTTTTAGAGTTCTAAATTTGTATCAAAACAGGGTGATCTGGACCGAGAAATGATCGTGAATTTATTTTTTGGCTGGAAATTTTACAAATTTTTAGACGAAAAATCTATTGAATCACTTGAAATATCACAAATTTCATATCGCATGATATAATGCAATTTAAAATAAGTTCGATTTCTACTTTTTTTTAAATGTTGAGTCCAATTATTAACCTTTTCAACTATAAAATCATTCAGTTTACAATGCATGATTCTAAAATATTTTACTTTAAAAATTTTCCATTTTAGCCAAGTAGTTGAATTTTCAACTTGAAAATATGATTTTTCAACAAAAATGTTAATTTTCAACCAAATAGTTGAATTTTCAAACAAATAGATGAATTTTCTACCATGAAAATTAATTTCCGACCAAAAAAGAGAAATTTTCAATAAAATAATTACATTATCGACAAGACGATGAAATTTCAATTTATATGATGAATCTTGAACGAATTATGAAACAAAATAGTGACATTTTCAACGAAAAAAGATGAATTTTTAGGTAGAAGATTAATTTTCTAACAAAAAGATGAATTTGCAACAAAATAGTACATTTTCAGTCAAAGAGATGAATTTTAAACTGAAACAGTTAAATTTTTAGTAAAAAATTAATTAAAAAAAAAGTAAAATAATTTGTAACAAAATGGTTACATCTTCAACCAAAGAAATGAATTTTCAACTAAAATAATTAATCTTTAACAAAAATTGACTTTTTAAAAAAGTAGTTCAACTTTTAGGCAAGTAGTTGAATTTTCAACCCAAAAATATAAATTTTCAAAAAAAATTTAAATTGTCGACAGAAATGTAAATTTTCAACTAAATAGATTAATTTTCAATAAAAAATTAATTTTCTGCCAAAAAAGACAAATTTTCAACAAAAAATATGAATTTTTAACGAAAACATTAGTTTTTAAGAAAGTAGTTCAACTTTTAGCCAAGTAGTTGAATTTTCAATCCGAGAATATGAATTTTCAACAAAAATTTAAATTTTCAACCAAATAGATGAATTTTCTACCGAAAAAGACAATTTTTCAACAAAAATGTATGAATTTTCAACCAAAAAAATAAATTTTTAACAAAGTAGTTCAACTTTTAGCTAAGTAGTTTCATTTTCAACCCGAAAAAATGAATTTTCAAAAAAAAGTTACATTTTCAACCAAAGAGATGAATTTTCAACTTATATGATGGATTTTCAAGCAGAGCAATTAAATTTTCAGTAGAAAATTAATTTTTTTACAAAAGAATAATAATTTCTAACAAAATAATTACATTTTTAACCAAAAAGATGAATTCTCAACTTATTTGATGCATTTTCAACTGGAACATTTAAAGTTTCAGTAAAGAATAATTTAAACAAAAAATATTAATTTGTAACAAAATTGTTACATTTTCTACCAAAGAGATGAATTCCCAACTAAAATAATGAATCTTTAAAAAAAATTGACTTTTTACAAAAGTAGTTCAACTTCTCGGCAAGTAGTTGAATTTTCAACTCGAAAATATAAAGTTTCAACAAAAATTAGAATTTTCAACCAAATAGATGAATTTTTTACCAAAAAAGACAAATTTTCAACAAAATATATGAATTTCCATCAAAAAAAATAAATTTTTAACGAAGTAGTTCAACTTTTAACTAAGTAGTTCAATGTTCAAACCGAAAAAATGAATTTTTAACAAAATAGTTACATTTTCAACCAAAGAGATGAATTTTAACTTATGTGATGAATTTTCAACTGGAACATTTAAATTTTCAGTAAAAAATACTTTAAACAAAAAATAATAATTTGTAACAAAATTGTTACATTTTCCACTAAAGAGATGAATTTCAAACTAAAATAATGAGTCTTCAACAAACATGGACTTTTTAAAAAAGTAATTCAACTTTTAGGCAAGTAGTTGAATTTTCAACTCGAAAATATAAATTTTCAACAAAAAAAATAAATTTTTAACAAAGTAGTTCAAATTTAGCTACGTAATTGAATTTACAACCCGAAGAAGATGAATTTTCAATAAAAAAGTTACATTTTCAACCAAAGAGATGAGTTTTCAACCTATATGATGGATTTTCAAGCAGAGCAATTAAATTTTCAGTAAAAAATTAATTTTTTTACAAAAGAATAATAATTTCGAACAAAATAGTTACATTTTCAACCAAAAAGATGAATTCTCAACTTATATGGGGAATTTTCAACTGGAACATTTAAATTTTCAGTAAAAAATAATTTAAACAAAAAATAATAATATGTAACAAAATTGTTACATTTTCCACTGAAGAGATGAATTTCCAACTAAAATAATGAATCTTTAACAAAAATTGACTTTTTATGAAAGTAGTTCAACTTTTAGGCAAGTAGTTGAATTTTCAACCCGAAAATATAAGTTTTCAACAAAAATTTAAATTTTCGACTAAATAGATGAATTTTCAATAAGAAAATTAATTTTCTACCAAAAAAGACAAATTTTCCACAAAATACTTGAATTTTCAACCAAAAATTTATTTTTCACAAAGTAGTTCAACTTTTAGCCAAGCAGTTGAATTTTCAACAAAAATTTAAATTTTCAACCATATGGATGAATTTTTTACCAAAAAATATGAATTTTCAATCAAATATATGAATTTTCAATAAGAAAAAATAAATTTTTAACAAAGTAGTTCAACTTTTAACTAAGTAGTTCAATTTTCAACCCGAAAAAATGAATTTTCAGCAAAATAGTTTCATTTTTAACCAAAGAGATGAATTTTTAACTTATATGATGGATTTTCAAGCAGAGCAGTTAAATTTTTAGTAAAAAATTAATTTTTTTACAAAATAATAATAATTTCTAACAAAATAGTTACGTTTTCAACCACAAAGATGAATTCTCAACTTATATGGGTAATTTTCAACTGGAACATTTAAATTTTCAGTAAAAAATAATTTAAACAAAAAATAATCATTTGTAACAAAATTGTTACATTTTCAACCAAAGAGATGAATTTTTCAATTAAAATAATGAATTTTTAACAAAAATTGACTTTTTAAAAAAGTAGCTCAACTTTTAGGTAAGCAGTTGAATTTTCAACTCGAAAATATGTGAATTTTCACCAAAAATCTAAATTTTCAACCAAATAGATGAATTGTTTACCAAAAAATAGGAATTTTCAACAAAATATATGAATTTTCAACAAAAAAAATAAATTTTTAACAAAGTAGTTCAAATTTAGCTACGTAGTTGAATGTACAACCCGAAGAATATGAATTTTCAACAAAATACAGCTCCATTATACGACCAGTTGCCGCTCCCCTATACGACGGAAAGGTCGTTCTCCACCATCCCCACTCTTCCGCTCAAAGCTCGCGCGGGAAGCAAATAGTCTCGCGCAGGATTCAACGCGCATGCGCACGACCACGTGAGATTGTTGGTATTGCAAGTGGAAGGGTTCCCCTTGCGCCGTCGTATAAGGGAACGTTTTCGGTACCGAGCTCGTCGTATAAGGGAGCGCGGAGTGTAGTTTCATTTTTAACCAAAGAGATGAATTTTCAAGTAGAACAGTTACACTTTCAGTAAAAAAATAATTTTTGTACAAAAAAAATAGTTTATAACAAAATAGTTATATTTTTAACCAAAGAGATGAATTTTCATCTAGAAGAATGAATCTTTAACGAGAATTGACTTTTTAATAAAGTAGTTAAACTTTTAGGCAAGTACTTGAGTTTTCAACCCGAAAATATATGAATTTTTAACAGAAAATTAAAGGACCCCGCACCAAATGTACAGAAAAAAGCCTTATGATAAAAAATTCTAAAAAAAATTTTTTCTTGTTCTTTCGAACCTGCAAACTAAAAATTCAAAAGAAAAATGTCAGAAAGATGGACAGTTTTTAGACAAACACTTGTCCAAAGTTTCGATTTTTACATGTATTTTAATGGAAAAATGCTTATTTTAGCAAAATGTTTTTTTTTTTCTTAAAAACGCTATGATAGATTTCACTGAAACTTTTATATTTTGACGATCAGGTGTACCGAATCAAAAGATTCATACCCACGAACTAGAAAGATTAACGATTCTTTGGGTATACAGCATGTTTTCGGGGGTGTTTTTGTACCCTAAACATCAAAGTAACATATGTAAATCATCATTTCTTAGTAACTAAAATCAATAGAGATTTTTATTCAACTGCTACGGTATGATACGACTTTCCAATAAGTGGAGTAAGGGTACATAGCAAGAATATGTTTTGACCTGATTTTAGGGGATGTTTTACCATCCCTGAAACAATGAGTCTGAAGTTCCTAACGCATTAATCAATAACGAAAAATAATTTTATTTTTAAATGCATGAAAGCTGCTATTTTATGACAGGAAATATCCGCATACAACCCTAAAAACTTCTTCAAGCACTTTCAACCCCTCATCAGATATAAAACTCACCCAAGCTACCCCTAAATATTTTTAAAATTCAACAAAACCAACCTAATTCAAAAATCCGCCCAGTTCTTGCTGATAATAATTTCAATTAATGCCAAAGGGGCACACATAAAGTCTCAACCCTTCAGCACATGTAGAACTCACCCCAGCCACCCCCGAATATTTTAAAAGTTCAATAAAATCACCATAATTTCAAAGTACACAAGGATTTTTCTGAAAATGTTTTCAGTTGATGCCAAAGGGACAAAAAAGTGTCTCAATCCCTCAGCACATATAGAACTCACCCCAGTAACCCCTAAATATTTTTAAAATTCAATATAAACAGCCCAATTCCAAAATACGCCAGGATTTTGATGATAATTTTTTCAATTGATGCGAACAGTTCACACAAAAAGTCTCAACACCTAAGTACATGTGGAACTCATCCAAGTCTAAATATTTTTAAATATTTTAAAAATTCAATAAATTCAAAAAAGTAAGATGAAAGGACAGTTTTCAAATACGCACATATCAAAGTTCCAATTTTTACATGTATTTTAATGGAAAATGATTGTATTGAATTTTAAAATTATTTAGGGGTGACTGGGGTGAGTTTTGTTGAATTTTAAAAATATTTAGGGGTAGTTTGGGTGAGTTTTATATCTGATGAGGGGTTGAAAGTGCTTTAAGAAGTTTTTAGAGCTGTACGCGACTATTTTCTGTCATAAAATAGCAGCTTTCATGCATTTAAAAATAAAATCATTTTTCGTTATTGATTAATGCGTTAGGAACTTCAGACTAATTCTTTAAGAGATGGTAAAACATCCCCTAAAATTAGGTCGAAACATATTCTTGCTATGTACGCTTACTCCACTTATTGTAAAGTCGTTTCATACCGTAGCAGTTGAATAAAAATCTCTATTGATTTTAGTTACTAAGAAATGATAATTTACATATGTTACTTGGACGTTTAGGGTACACAAACACCCCCAAAAACATGCTGTATACCCAAAGAATCGTTAATCTTTCTAGTTCGTGGGTATGAATCTCTTGATTCGGTACGCCTGATCGTCAAAATATAAAAGTTTTAATCAAATCTATCATAGCGTTTTTGAGGAAAAAAAACATTTTGTTAAAATAAGCATTTTTCCATTAAAATACATGTAAAAATCGAAACTTTGGACAAGTGTTTGTCTAAAAACTGTCCATCTTTCTGACATTTTTCTTTCGAATTTTTAGTTTGCAGGTTCGGAAATACAAGAAAAAATTTTTTTTAGAATTTTTCATCATAAGGCTTTTTTCTGTACATTTGGTGCGGGGTCCTTTTCAACCAAATTCATGACTTTTCAATAAAAAAGATGAATTTTTGGACCAAAAAAGACGAATTTTCAACAAAATACATGAATTTTGGTTGAAAATTTTAATTTTTGTTAAAAATTCATATTTTTGGGTTAAAATTCAACTAGGTACATGGTTCAAAGTTAAACTACTTTCGGTCAAGTATTATAGTTGAACTTCCAACACAAAAATTTGAATTTTTAACAAAAATATGACCAATTTCGACCAAAATGGACCAATTTTTAATAAAATAGTTAAATTTTCAACGAAAAAGATGAATTTTCTACGAAGAAAATGAATTGTCTACCAAAAAAGACTATATCCGTTTTATTCGTGCTTATAATAAATTGAGATTTGATATTATAACCGGGAAAACCCTGGAAATAAACTGCAAATTGGTATGCGAAAATTAGTAGACATCCTGAAATGACCACCTCGAAAATATAAAACTTCCTCTTTAACTGAAAATGTATTTTGACTATTTTTCGTTAAAAGTTCAACAGTTTTCTTTAGAATCAACTTTTTGGTTGAAAATTTATATTTTTGAGTTGAGAATTCAAGTATTTTACAGAAAAATCGGTTTTTGGCTTGATAGTTCTACAATTTGGATTAACTTTTTTTCTTTCTTCAGAGAAAAATCTTCATATGTTAACAATTCGTTTTTTTAATTGGAAAATTGATCTTGTTGGCTGAAATTGGACTATTTTGTTGAAAATTGTTTTTTTGTTTGAAAATTAATTTTTTTATTGAAAATTTAACTTTTCCATTTGTGGTTGAAAATTGATCTTATTTAGTTTAAAATTCAACTATTTGTTGGAAAATTCATGTATTTTGTGGAAAAATCGTCTTTTTTGGTAAAAAAAATTTTTTTTCCTAATTGAAAATTCGTCTTTTTGTTTTAAATCGATGGGTCGACCACTCTGATTTTTCGTGTACCAGGAATATGTTCCCTAAAGAATATTCCGGAATATACAGAATATATCGGAATATTGGGGAATACAAAGAATATGAAGAATATGTAGGAATATGAGAGAATATTTAGGAATCTGAGAGAATATGTAGGAATATGAGGGAATATTTGGGAATATGAGACAATATTTCGGAATATATTTAAATTATGTATATTAAATTACATATTATATACATTCTCACCCTTTCCTTGAAACACCATAATTTTCGTTTTATTTATTTTAATTTTGAGGCCTATGTTCTTCCTGCTTATATTCAGTTTGCTCAACATTCTTAAAAAATCTTCGATTGACTCTGCCGTGACAACCTTATCATGTGCAAACGCTAACCCACGTACCATCACTGTCCCGAGATCCGCAAATAATCATAAATTCACGAAATAATAAATTAATAAACAAACAAATAAGGGGTCATCCACAAATTACGTAAGGTGTTTTTCTGAAATTTTTAACCCCCTCTCCCCCCATGTAAAATACCGTGAGATTTGCTGTCCCCTCCCTCCCTCACCAAATCTTGCTAAGATTTTATAAACTTAGGAAACGAAATTACATATAAAATATGAACTCTCTTAATTCAAAAAACGTGAAAGCTTAACGAAACTAGTTTAAGAAAATTAAATGTGTTAATAACAATAAGTATTTAGTTACAATTTAGTACAATTTTATAATATCTTCAGTGCCTGAAGTGTTGCGAAGTCCGACACACTTTGTGTATTCTATTACTATTATTCTTTACTCTATACATTATCAAAACTCTTATTTATTTATCACATGCTTCACAGACGTTCCCCCTTTTTTCGGTTTTTACTTAAATTTGAACTGAATTATTAGAACCCAATAACAAAATCCAACTATCTTTGGTTGAAATTCCATTCAGTTTTTTTGGCTTGAAAATTCTACAATTTGTTGAAATTTGTTTCCTTCTTGAGTAAAAATTTTTTCTTTGGTTGAAAATTCAACTATTTTTTGGAACGTTCGTCTTTTTGATTTGAAAATTCTTCTCTTTTTGTAGAAATTTAATATATTTTTGTTAAAAATGTAACTGTCTAGTAAAAAATAATCTGTTCAAGTTGAAAATTCATATTTTCGGGTTAAAAATTCAACTGTTATGTAGGAAATTCTTATTTTGGGCTCGAAAATTTAACAATATGGTAGACAATTCAATAATTTCGTAGCACGGTCCACAAGTTGGTAGAAAACTTAACTATTTGGTCGAAAGTTGAACTACTTTGTTGAAAAACTCATTTTTATAGTTGAAGATTCATAATTTTAGTTGAAAATAAATTTCTTTAGTTCAAAATTTAATTATCTCGTTGAAAATTCGTTTTATTTTTTCGCTGAAAATTATTTTTTTACTGAAAATTTAACTACTACATTTATTTATTTTGAAAAATTTATCTTTGTTAGATGAAAATTCAACTATTTGGATGAAAATTCATATTTTTTGTTAGCAAAATAATCCTTTTGGTTGAAAATTAGTTGATGTATTTTGTTGAAAATTCTTCTTTTTTGGTAGAAAATCCATTTTTTGTTATAAATGCAACTGTTTGGTTGAAAATTAATCTGTTTTAGTTGAGAATTCAAGTTTTTGTTGAAAATTCGTCTTTTTTGGTTAAATTAAACTGTTTTTGATTTAACATTAAAATATTTTTTTATATAAAAAATACTTCCCAAAGAATTTAAAGTATACCTTTTGCGCATTTTCTGGTATGTTGGTTCATATTCAATGAGAAGGTAATAAAAGTGATTCATGAATCATAAAACATCTGGGACTTGAATGATCTGGAAAGGGCAAAAAAGGACGTCTCCATTTACCTGTTACAGAATATATTACACAGGTGCTTATGTAAATTGATCTCTGGTAATGAAGAAAGACGGAAATGCCGGCAAATACTACGTAGAGAGAACTTGACCTTAAGCCAGTTATGAGTGACCGCAAAATACGATACGCACATTTTATTGTCCAATCAAGTCATGCGGTTCACTTTTATCAACATTTTTTTCAAATTTATCACTTTTTTACCATCCCGAGGTTGCTGAGAGTCAGTTTCCACGTTTCTAGTTACGTGCTAATTAAACCCGTTTTTTAAATAACTTCATACTCAAACATTCACAAATAGTTCTCGGATGTTAAGCACGGGCGGCATGGTTAGCGCTCGGATGGGTGGCCGTTCGAGATTCTCGCTAAGTCATGTGTTTTCACTGCTATCTACTGTCGAGCGGGAGGTTTGATGCCAAGGATGAATGCGTATACTCCATGCTATCGAATATCTGTTTTGCTTTTCTGCAGTTTTCCACTCCTCTGACCAAATTTCCAGGCGAATGCGAGCGCTTCTAATCTAATTCTAAAAAATTAATATATACGATAGATCAGGATAGTAGGCCAGGTAAAACCTGGAAATCAGGGAAAAGTCGTGGAATTTCTCTACGAGGTACTTTAAATAACTATGAAGAATAATGCATTTGAAATTAAAAAAATTTAATTTAAAATTGTTTTATTCCGTTTCTAAATATTCTATGTTAAAAATTTTACAAGATTAAAATTCTGGTTAGGGGAAATGAAAAATTTGTCAGACAAAAATCAGTGAATTTTGAAAATGAAGCTTGCGGCCTCTTGATATAATATTCATGTTAGTAATTTATTTGCCTTGTACATCTATTTCTTTTTTTTTGCAGTTCCTTTCACCTGAAGGTTATATTTTTGGTTAGAAATTTTACTGTTTGGTTGCAAATTCAACAATTTTATTAAAAAGTTATTCCTTAAATGGTTGAAAATTCAACTGTTTTGTGGAAAATTCCTTTTTTTTGATTGAAAATTCAACTATTTTGGTAGAAAATTAATTTTTTGGTTGGAAATGTATATTTTGTAGTTGAAATTTCTACTGAAATCTTTTTTTATGTAAAATACAGCTATTTTATTGAAAACTCGTCTTTTCAGTTTAAAAATTCATCTCTTCGTAGAAATTTCTTCTTTTTTTGTTAAAATTGCAACTTTTTGATTGAAAATTAATCTTCTTTGGTTTAGGATTCAACTATTTCGCTTGATTATTTATTTTTTTTGGTTCAAATATCTGCTATTACATTATTCGTTGAGAATTCATCTTTTCTGGTTGAAAATTAAATTATTTTGTTGAAAATTCTTCTTTTTGGTAAAAAAATTAATATTTGATGCTTGAAAGTTCAACTGTTTTGTAGAAAATTCGTATTTTTGGTGGAAAATTGGTCTTTTATGGTTAAATGTTGAACTACTTTCTTAAAAATTAATTTTTTGGTTGTAAATTCATCATTTTAGTAGAAAATTCATCTCTTTGGTTGAAAAATAAATTGTTTTGTTGAAAGTTCGTTTGTTTTGTGTTGTTAAAAATTACTTTTTTTTATTGAAAATTTAACTGTTTGATTTTTGGTTTAAAACTTATATTTTTATTTAAAAACTCAACTATTTGTTAAAAAATTCATCTATTTTGTTGAAACTTCGTTTTTTTTTGTTAAAAATTACTTTTTTTTATTAAAAATTTAACTTTTCGATTTTTGATTAAAAACTTATATTTTTAGTTAAAAACTCAACTATTTGTTTCAAAATTCATCTATTTTGTTGAAACTTCGTTTTTTTGTGTGTTAAAAATGAATTTTTCTATTGAAAATTTAACTTTTCGATTTTTGATTAAAAACTTATATTTTTAGTTAAAAACTCAACTATTTGTTTAAAAATTCATCTATTTTGTTGAAAATTCGTCCAGTATTTGAGTAAAAATTCAACTATGTCTTGTGAAAAATTTAAGCATTTTGTTAGTCATCTTTTTTGGTCACAAATTCAATTGTTTTCGGTTAAAAATTTAATTATTTTGTGGAAAATTAAATTATTTTGTTGAAAAAGTCATATTTTTTGCTTGAATTCAACTACTTTGACAGTAGAATCACTTTTTTTTAATAATAATTTTCTCATTGAAGATTTATAAATTTTGTTGAAAATTAGTTTTTTTGATTTGACAATTAATTGGCAAAAGATGTACTACTTTTTCAAACATTTATTTTTTTGGTTGAAGGTTCATCTTTTTGATTGAAAATTCAACTATTTTGTTGAAAATTCTGTTGTATTTTTTTTTTTTGTTAAAATTAATTTTTTTTACTGAAAATGTAATTTGACTATTTTTCGTTAAAAGTACAACAGTTTTGTTTAGAATCAACTTTTTTCATATGTTGACGATTCGTCTTTTTATTTGGAAAATTTATCTCGTTGGTTGAAATTGGACTATTTTGTTGAAAATTCGTTTTTTTTTGTTGAAAATAAATTTTTTTATTGAAAATTTAACTTCTCCATTTGTGGTTGAACATTGATCTTATTTAGTTTTAAATTCAACTATTTGTTGGAAAATTCATGTATTTTGTGGAAAATTCGTCTTTTTTGGTAAAAAAGTAATCTTCCTAATTGAAAATTCGTTTTTTGGTTTAAAAATTCATATCTTTTGGTAGACGTTTAATCTTTTTTGGTTGAAATATCAACTTGTACATTTTTTGTTGAGAATTCATCTTTGTGGTTTGAAAATTCAATTGTATTGTGGAAATTTCAATTATTTTGTTTAAAATTGAACTCTTCGGTTGCAAATAACTATTTTGTTGAAAATTAACTTTTTGCTTGAAAATTCATATTTTCGAGTTGAGAATTTTTAAGAAATTAAAAAAAAGTTGTAAAGAAAAGTCATATTTTGGCTTGATAGTTCTACAATTTGGATGAACTTTTTTTTCTTTCCTAATTTTTGTGAAAATTTATTCTTTTACTGAAATTTGAATAAATTTAACTCTGGTTACAAATATAAGTATTTGGTTGAAAATTCGCTTTTTATTTTGAAATATCAACTTTTACATTTTTTGTTGAGAATTCATCTTTTTGTTGAAAATTCAAATGTCTTCTTAAAAATTCGTCTTTTGGCTTGAAAATTAAATTATTTGGTTGAAAATACAAGCGTTTTGTTAAGCTTTTTTTTTGTTGAAAATTTGGCTATTTGGTTAAAAATTCTTCCTTCCCTTTGATTTGAAAATTAATCTTTTTTGGTTGAAATAAATTTGAAATTTTAATATGAAATTTGATTGTTTTTTTTATTTATAAAAGATTATAATATGCTAAAAATATTACGCGATTGAAATTCCGGTCTTTGAATATTAATGGGCAGGGAAAATGAAAAATTGGTCAGTGAAAAATTTAATATTAGATATAAATATTAGTTGAGGTGGATTACAGTTTTCCTTGATATTAATTGGAAAATAATTAACTTATATTCTGTGAATCACTTTCAGTAAAAATATAGGAATGCAATAAACTTCACTTGTTTGAGTAATGAATATTTTTTTTTGTCATGATAAAAAATTAACAGGATATTACATTTTCCACTTAGAAGATTAAAATTCCAGTGAATACCATTTTTTTTCCTTTATATTTATGTGTGTTGATTAAGAAGCGAGCTAATTTTAACACTTTAATGTTAATAGAAGAGTGTTAACTCTGTTCGATTATTTTCAAGGTTTGCTCTTTCAAGTTCCTTATTCCTATTCTATGCTCTATTCGAATCCACAATTACTTAACATTGACTTCAAGGGTCGTAGTTAAATTATAAGACACGTACAATTTTCCAATTTTCGATTTTTTTCGTTATTTTTTATTAAACTCTTATCAGGCCGAAGAAATCTCTGTTTATTTTGTGCTTTTGATAAAAAATAAATGCATGATGAAGAGTGTCACTGGAGCGAATGACGCCTAAAACGAAAAACCTTGGATACTAATGGGCCCGAGTGGAGAGTTTTACATGGTGACTTTATGAAGCTCTTCGCCTGGGGTGATTACTAGAGAGATTGATCAGCGACCTGGGTCGGAGCAGTGTTGCGGAACGAACGTGTTATTTAAATAAACAAGCCGGGAATCCTAGATTAATCTAAATATATACTAGAATAATCGTATGATATATAATTGTGTATTTTGTTATTTTTCCCTGTATTAAAAATTGAAATTCAGCTTTAAATCTGAAATTCTAAAAAAGGTTTGGAGTTCATCAAGTGAATCAGTACATTTTATTTACAATTTCAAGGCCACTAGTTGACTGCTCTTTAGAATTTAGTCCACTTAAAAATTATTCTTCATTAAAGGTCACCTAATTTGATCGGAAAATTAATCTCAATTGAAATATTTTTGTATTCAGCCTGGCCGCAGTTCAAGGAAAACCTGGAAATCAGAAAAAAGTCAAGGAATTTTGAAAACAGTCACTTTTTTCTCAAATCACTTTTTAGTCACGTTTTGAAGATAAAGTCACTAGAGTCACTTTTTAAATAAAAATATCTTTTTAGTCATTTTTCTTTCCTTTAAAAACAAAGTTTAAAGGAATTTTTAAAGATTTCAAAAGTTTTGAAATATTTTAGGGTATTTTAAAATATTCGAAGAAATTTTGAATAGATTTAAATAATTTGAAGACATTCCAAAGGATTTGAGGTTATCTTTAAAAAGTTTGAGGAATTTTCAAGACTTTAAAAAAGTTTAAAGGAATTTTAAAATATTTCAAAGGATTTGAAATATTTTGAGGTATTTTTAAAGATTCCGAAGAATTTTCAATAGATTTCAATAATTTGAAAGGATTCTAAAGGATTTCAGGGTATTTACAAATAGTTAAAGGAATCTCCAAAAGTTTTAAAAAGTTTAAAGGAATTTCAAAAGATTTCAAAGAATTTGAAATATTTTGGGGTATTTTTAAAGATTCCGAAGAATTTTCAATAAATTTCAATAATTTGAAAGGATTCCAAAGGATTTTAGGGTATTTTCAAA
>CAKNYM010052560.1:226539-238514 GCA_932195095.1 Andricus curvator
TCAACAATTATATTTTTCGTTGAGTAGTAATATTTATGTTGAAAATTCAACTTTTCGGGTGGAAATCTCAACAGTTTTCGTCCAAGTTTATTTCTTTTTATTTGAAATTTCAACTATTTTTTTGAAAATTCATTTTTTTAGGTAGAAAATTCCAGCATTTGGTTAAAAATTCGACTATTTTGTTGAAAATTCAACTCTTTGATTACAAATTTAACTTTTCGGGTGGAAAATTGAACTGTTTCTGGTCGAAGTTTTTTTTTTTTAATTTCAACTGTTTTGTTGAAAATTTATCTTTGTAGGTAGAAAATTCTAGTATTTGGTTAAAATTCAACTATTTTCTTGAAAATTCAACTCTTTGAATAAAAATGTCACTGTTATGTTAAAAATTCGTTTTTTTTCGGTTGATATATCAACTTTTCGGGTGGAAAATTAAACTGTTTCTGGTCGAAGTTCAACCTTCTTTGTTTGAAATTTCGACTATTAATTTGAAAATTCATCATTTTTAGATAGAAAATTCCAGTATTTGGTTAAAAATGCGACTATTTTGTTGAAAATTTAATTATTTTGTCAAAAATTCAACTTTTTTGTTGAAAATTCATCTATTTTGACAGAAAATTCGTCCTTTTGGATTAAAAGTTCATCTTTTTTGTTGAAAATTCAACTGGCTTTTAAAAAATTAAATTATTTGGTTGAAAATGCAACGATTTTTGGTTGAAGTTGAATCTTTTTTGTTTGAAAATTTATCTTAGTAGGTTGAAAATTCAACGATTTGGTTAAATATTCAACTATTTTGTTGAAAATTTAGTTATTTTGTTGAAAATTAAACTATTTTGTTTAAAAGTCATATTTTTTGGTCGAAAACTCAACTGTTTTTTTGAAAATTTGTCCATTTGGAATGAAAATTCTTATTTTATGGTAGAAAAATCATCTTTTTTGGTTGAAATACCTGACATTTTTTTTAATTATACTCCTATTATAGACAATTATTTTTAATTATATTTGAAATTGCTTTATTCTGTTTATAAAATATTCTATGTTATAAATGTTACAAGATAAAGTTCTAGTCTTTGAAAATTAATGGTCAGGGAAAAGTCAGGGAATTTTGAAAATCAAGTTTTGCGGCCACCCTGATTGTTAAATTTTTCAAAAAAATTGTTGAAATATGTTTTAAATTGCAAGTAACTTTTCAGTTTCCATCGCAATGTTACTTCTGTAGTTTTGGATTTTAGGGTGATTGAATTGAAAAAATTTCAATTTCAAAAACTTGGTATTCAACATTTGATTTATGTGGTTAAAATTGAAATCGCTCATTAATATCATTGTCTCGAAATTTCCAAAAATGTGAAAATAATTAAATATTTTATTGTGTTTCAGTTACATTGGCATTCATTAATTGCTGGGACGTAAAATGGGCCACGAGAGTGCAGGACGTCTTTACTTATGCAAAACTGTTAGCTCTTTTTGTTATCATTATTGCTGGAGCTTATCAGCTTTTTACTGGTGAGTTACAATTTTTCCGATTATTATCACACGCATGCCAGGTATTATGCTATTTGAATCCTCGTCTCATTATTCGGAATTTAATCATTCGCAGCCGCAGGTATTTTTATAAATTCTAAAAATAAACTCGCAGGAAAATTACAAAAATAACTTTTTTATTTTTCATTTGATTCCATTGATGTATTTTTGTTTCTTGCGGAGTTTCAGATAAGGGGCCGTATTTCAGATACAAATTTAAAATTTTCAAATTTATTAATTTATTTTAAACAAAAAAATATTTCTTCTACTATAAAAGATGGCGTTTTAACAACATATTTGAATTGTCAAGAAAATAATTAAATTTTTAACGCAATAGTTGAATTTTCAACCTAAAAATATAAATTCCCAACAAAAAGTGTCATAGTTTATATTTTAATCAAAAAACATGAAATTTTTTTTTTTTAAGTTTTTTAAAACCAAGAAGACGAATTTTCAACAAATAAAGATTTGCCACTGAAGAAAGAAAATTTTACCTAAATTGTTGAACCTTCAAGCCAAAAGACGAATTTTCTCTACAAAAATTGAATTTACAAACAAAAAATATGACTTCAGCAAAAAATTATTTTTCCACGAAACTGATGCATATTTACCCGACAAAAATGAAATTTTAAACCAAGAAATTTTTTTTTACCAAAAAAGGAGAATTTTCAACTAAAAGAGATCAATCTTGAAAAAATGGAAAAGTTACATTTTCAGTTAAAAAATTAATTTTAAACCAAAAAAAAGGCTTCTCCACTAAACAGTTAAATTTTTAACCAAAGGCATAAACCTTCAATCAAAAAAATAAATTTTTAAAAATGTAGTTTAACTTTTACCCAAGTAGTTGAATTTTCAATTTAAAAGGATTAATTTTCAACAAAATAGTTCAACTTTCAACCAAAGAGATGAATTTTCAACTAAAAATATAACTCTTAAAAAAATGATTTCTTAACAAAGTGATTCAACCAAATCTTTCAAATAAAATGGTTGAATACTCAAGAAAAGAAGAATAATTTTTAATCAAAAAGATAAATTAAAAAAAAATAGTTGAATTTTCTGTTAAAAAAGATTTTAGTTGACTTTTCACGATCAAAATATGAATTTTTAACCAAGAAATAAGTTTCTACGAAAAAAATTGAATTTTCAATCTAGAAAGACGAATTTTTACCCAAAAAGGATGACTTTTTAACAAAATTGTTGAATTCTCTACCCAATAGTTCAAAGAATAGTTGCAATTTTTTTCAAAAAAGATGAAATTTCTCTTAAAACAGATGAATTTTTATTTAAAAGGAAAGAAATTTAAAAAAAATAGTTGAATTATTATCACCCAGAAAAACTTCCAGTTCATTTTTTAACGATAAAATATGAATTTTAAACAAAAAGTAAATTTTCTACGAAATAGTTAAATTTTCAATAAAACAGCAGAATTTTCAACCAAAAAGTATGACTTTTCAACAAAATTGTTGAATTTTTAACCAAACAGTTGCATTGTCCAAGAAAAATAAAAATTCTGCTAAAACAGGTGAATTTTTAAATCAAAAAGACAAATTTTCAAAAAAAAGAGTTGAATTTTCATCCAAAAGGATTTCAATAGACTTTTCTACAGAAAAATACAAATTTTAAACAAAAAGTAAATTTTCTAGGAAATAGTTGAATTTAAAAAAAAACAGTTGCATTTTTGTCCAAGAAAGATGCAATATTTCTACTAAAAAAAGATGAACTTTTAAATTAAAAAGACGAATTTTCAGATAAAATATTTTTCATCCAAAAAAGATTTCAGTTGACTTATCAGCAACAAAATATGAATTTTAAACAAAAGGTTAACATTATACGAAAAGAGTTGAATTTTTAACAAAACAGTTGAATTTGCAAAAAAAAAATATATCTTTTTAATAAAATTGTTAAATTTTCAACCAAATAATAAAATTTATAATTAAAAAGATAATCTTCAGGAGAAAGTTTTTGCGAATTTGTAAAAATTACGTACATGAGTGAAAGACCGCCTCCCCCCTACCGTAACAAATCGTAACAAAATGTATCGACCCCCCTCCCCCCCCCCTCTTACTGTACGTAATTTATGGTTTTCAGAAATAATAAGATATGGGACTAATGGCAATTTTTTGTATATAAGATAATGCTTTGCAATATTTTAAATACAAATTTAAAATTTTCAAATTTATTTATTTCTTTTAATCAAAAAATGACTTTTCTACCGTATAACATGATTTTTTTACAAAATACTTGCATTCTGAACAAAAACTTTAAATTTTCAACAAAATAATAAAATTTCCAACAAAATAATTGAGTTATCCAGAAAATCATGGAAATATGAAGTTTCGTTTAAAAAATGAATTTTAAAATCACAAAGACGAATTTTTAACAAATAAAGATTTTTCAGTCATGAAGAAAACTGTTTACCTAAGCTGTTGAACCTTCAAGCCAAAAGATGAGTTTCATATGTAAAAATTAAATTTTCAATCAGAAAATATGAATTTTCAGCAAAAAAATTTATTTTCAACAAAAGTAGGTCAATTTTCAACCAAAGAGATAAACATTCTTTAAAAAAAAAAATTCAACAAAGTAGTTCAGCTTGTACCGACGCAGTTGAATTTTCAGTTAAAAAAGATCAATTTTCAACAAAATAGTTCAACCAAAGAGATGAATTTTTAACTAAAAATAATGAATCTTCAACGAAAAAGCGATTTCTCAACAAAGTCGTTTAACTAAAATTTTAAAATAAAATAGTTGAATCCTCAAGCAAACAAGATTAATTTTCAAACAAACGGTTGCATTTTTATCAAAGGAAGATGAAGTTTCTACTGAAACAGATAAATTTTTAAATAAAAAAGAAAAATTTGAGAAAGATTGAATTTTTAACCAAAACAGATTTTTATTTGACTTTCCAACATTTAAATATGAGTTTTAAATAAGAATTAAATTTTCTTCGAAGATACTGGAATTTTCAACAAAACAGTGGAATTTTCAACCAAAAAGAATGACTTTTTAACAAAATTATTGACTCTTCAACCAAATAGTTGCATTTTTATCCAAGAAGAGTGAAATTTCTACTAAAACAGATGAATTTTCAAATCAAGAAGTCAAATTTAAAAATAATTTTAATTCTCATCCAAAAAAAGATTTTAGTTTTTCTATTCAACATTAAAATATGAGTTTTAAAAAAGAAGTCAATTTTCTACGAAGATACTGATTTTTTAAACAAAAAAGACGAATTTTCAAAAAAACAGTTGAATTTTTAAACAAAAAGGATGACTTTTTAAGAAACTTATTGAATCTTCAACCAAATAGTTGCATTTTTACCCAAGAAAAATGAAATTTCTACTAAAACAGATGAATTTTTAAATCAAATTAAAAAAAAAATGAATTTTCATCAAAAAAAGATTTTAGTTCGACTATTCAACGTTAAAATATGAGTTTTAAACAAGAAGTCAATTTTCTACGAAGATACTTGATTTTCAACCCAAAAAGACGAATTTTGTTAACCAAAATGGATGCATTTTTAACGAAATAGTTGAATTCTCTACCAAATAGTTGAATTTTTACCCAAGAAAGATGAAATTTATACTAAAACAGATGGATTTTTAATAAAAAAAGGAAATTTTTTTTTTAAAGTTGAACTTTCACCCAGAAAAACTTCCAGTTCATTTTTTAACAACAAAATATGAATTTTAACCAAAAAGTAAATGTTCTAAAAAATAGTTAAATTTTCAACAAAACAGCAGAATTTTCAACCAAAAAGATGAATTCTTAACAAATTACGTAAATTTTCCACAAAAAAGTTGAATTTTCTACCGAATTGTTGAATTTTGAAGCCAAACGGACGAATTTTCTACAAAAAAGTTGAATTTTCAACCGGAAAATAATAATTTCTACAACAAAAATTTAATAGCTTATATTTAAACCAAATAAAGATTTTAATTTTAAATAAAAAATAGTCGAATATAACCAAAAAAGACGAATTTTCTACAAAATACTTAAATCTTCAACTAAAACAGATTAATTTTCAACAAAAAATTAATTTTTTAGCAAAAAAGACGAATTGTTAACAAAATACATATATTTTCTACCAAATAGTTAAATTTCAAACCAAGAGTGTTAATTTTCCATAATAAAATGCGATTTAAAAAAAAAAACATGAATTTTCAACCCAATAGTTGAATTTTCAACTAAGAATGTTCAATTTTAAACCAAAAATCGAATAGTTAAATTTTCAGTTAAAAAAATTAATTTTTTAATACAAAGAAAATAATTTTTCTAAAAGACTGTTGAATTTTCAAGCCAGAGAGGAATACTGGTATTCGACCAAAAATGTAATTGTTGAAATTTAAACCACAAAAGTTTTTATTTGAAATAAAAAACAGTGGAATACAATCAAAAAGGATGACAATATAGTTGCATTTCTAACCAAAAAAATTAATTTTCTTCCATAAAAGACAAACTTTCAACAAAATTCATAAATTTTTAACCAAAAATTTATATTTTCTACCAGAAAATACAAGTTTTCAACAAATTACATAAATTTTCAACTAAATATTTTGAACAGTGAATGTGATGTTCGTCAAAATTTAATTAGATTAATTTTTATTTTATATTTATTTCGTTTCTAAGAAGTTTTAACTAAATAGAGGAATTTTTGAACTAAAAAGATCCATTTTTATCCCAAAATGGCGTAGATAAAATTTTTATTGGTGAGAATTTATTTTCAACAAAAAAGACGAATTTTCTATAAAGAAATTTAATTTTGAACCGAATAATTGAATTTTATATCAAATTGTTTAATTTTCAAGCCGAAAATATGAATTTTCTATAAAACAGTTGAATTTTCAACAAAAAAGTTAATTTACAACTAACCAGTTGAATTTTCAACAAAATAATCAAATTTTTAGTTTTAAAAAATAATTTGTAACAAAAATACGAATTTTCAACTAAAATTATAAATCAAACAAAAAAATGATCTTTTAAGAATCTAGTTCAACTTTCAAAAATTAATAGTTGACATTTCAACAAAAAAGCCTTCAATTTAAAATTTTTAAAAACAGTTGGGTTTAACCAACAAAGAAGAATTTTTGATTCAAAGAAGAAAGTTTTGATTTTTTAAGAATTTCTTAAGATTTCAGGAAAATGAAAAAAAAATTAATTTCAAGAGTTTATTTAAAAAGATTTCAAAATATTTCCAAAGGTTTCTAAAATTTTCAAAGAAGAATCTCAAAGATTTTAAGTCAATTTTTTTTTAATTTTGCAGAATAAAAAAAAAGTTCAGGAAAAATTTGAATAATTTTTGAAGATTAGACGGCCTGGAAGGTTTGAAAAGATTTAAAAAAAATTTTCTTAAGATTCGTGTGAAAATTTTAAACGATTTTTTAATTTTGAAATATGAACTTCAAGAGAAAATTACAAAAGTTTTTTAAACATTTTAAACATTTTTCTAAAATTTCTGAAAAGAGTGTAGAAGATTTTAAAGCAAAATGTTTCAATTTGGTAAGATTAAAAAAATCAACAAAAAATCGAGTAAATTAAAGAAATATTTAGAAGACCTGAAGAGATTCAAAAACAATTTTGAACTTTAAAAGATTTTTAGAAATGTAGATTTTTAAAGATTTCAAAAAAATCTTTAGAAGCTTTAAAAGAATTTCGAAAAGTTTCAAGAGAATAAAGAAATTTTCTTAAAATTCCTGAGAAAATTTAGAAGCTTGTAAGTCAATTTCTTTACACTTTGAATGATTTTTTAATTTTTCACAAAATTTCAAGTCAGTTAAAAATATTTCTAGGAATTTAAGACTTTTTAAATAGATTAGAAATATTCAAAAACTTGGAAAAATTTCCGAAAATTTATCAAATATTTCTTGATTTCTTCCAAAATTCTAAAAGTCCTAAACGTCTTTTAAAAAGACTCAAATTTTTCCTAACATTTTGTAAAATTCTATAAAATTAAAAAAATTTCTTTAAAATCTTCTAGTTTCTTGTTTTACACATCTGAAATATTCAAAAATCTTTTTTAATTTTCTCAAGAATCTTATAAAAATTATATTTATATAAATTTAAAAACTGATAACCTACTTATTTTCTTGTTCTAAATTCTGAGAATTTAATTTCAGCTCAAAATTTAAGTGTTTAAAAGCTTTTAACAAATAAATAGTTATTTGAAATTTTTATATTGTATTATGATTATTAATATTATTTTGTATTCCTTATTGTATTAAAAAAAAGTTTTAAATTGGTGAATTTCAATTACTACTTACATTAAGTAACTCTAATATTTTTTATGACTAAAAAAAGTATTGAAAAAGCGTTCAGTGTTACATCAAAATATTGTTTTATTTATTTCTACACAATACTTCATCTTAAAAACCTTTTTTTTATTTAGAAAACGTCTATTATGTTTTTAAAAATAATACAAAAAAATGCTACGTAACGGCGAATAAGTTATTTAATTTTTTTTTAACTTTTATTTTTCAATTAATTTAATTAATTCTTAATTTTTTTAAGGGGGGGGGGGGGGTAAAAAGGTCGAAAATATTGTAACGTAATATGTGAACGCTGCCTTATGGAGAAATTTGAAAAAAGTTTATTGACCCCTGACTCTCCCATTATCTCTAGATGTTTAGGAATGATTCATATATAAAGTACATACATTAAAGTATGTAAAAAGGAATTAAAAGGCGTGTCCGAACCAACTGATGTCGACTCAGGTATTTGAACTTTTGTTTGAACGTGACTGAGCGAATCTGATATAGAATATAGCAAAAAAAATTATCGGCATAGGTTCCAAAAAAATATTCCACTTCTCATTAGCCTCAAGTTTATAGTTTTTAACATAATGATAAATATGCATTTTTTAATGTTAGAGATTTAACGTTATTAATTAAATTGTACGAGTTTAAAAAAATTGGAATCTTTTGAATTTTTATTTTAATCCGAAAGTTTTAAATACATACTGCTTTTATTTGAAAAGTACCCTGGTGGAAAAATTTTTACAAAAAAGTACAGAAAACTAAAACTATTTTTACAGGATTTCGGATAAGGTTTACATTTTTTTTAAAGATTTCAAGTCTTTTTTTAAAGATTTCCGAGAATTTAGATGATTTTAATGGTATTTTAATAATTTTTTTAGGGTTCCAGGAAATATCCTAGGGTTTCTTTTTAATATTTCAAGATATTTCAAAATATTTTTTGCAATTCATTTGAACGCATTTGTTATTCACCCTGAATTCTTATTAATTTATTTTGAATTTTTTTTAAATTCTTTTGGATTTTTTTAATCAACTTGAATTCTTATAAATTCGCTCAATGAAAAATATTTTTTTAGCTGTTTTAATTCATCCTGAAGTATTTTAAACTCACCTTGAATTCTTAGGCATTTCATCAACTTCTTTTGAATTTCTTTGATTTTTTAAAACTCATTTCCAACTTACTGTACTTGATGAATTTTTTCATATTTTTAAAATGTTTTCAATTTACTTGAATTTTTTTTATTCACGATGTATTATTATGAATTTCATTAAATTCTTCTCATTTTCCTCAAATTCCTCTAAATTAATTCCAATTTTACAGAAATCAATGGAATTTTTTCCAATTTATTTGAATACTTTTGAATTTAACTTGAATTGTTTTGAAGTCTTATGAATTCAAAAGAACATTAGTCACAATAGTTAATGCACGTTAGTCACTTTTCATCATTTTTTGGGTTTAAGTAAGTGACTTTTTCATTTTTTTTAAAGTAAATGGGCTCTTCAGTCTTAAAATTAAAGTTATAAAAAAAACTTTTAGACTTTTATTTTAAAAGCAAATATAATGTCAATTAGTAAATTTAATTAAGTAAATTAATTTTAGTAAATTATTAAAATTATTTATTCTTGTTACAAGATTAGAATTTTAGTCCTTAAATATTATTAGCCAGGGAAAATGAAAAATTAGGACAAAGTCAGGGAATTTTGAAAATGAATTTTTTTCGGCCACCCTGCGTGTCTTTTTATTTTGTTTATAATTCATTTTGGCGGTCTAAGTTTGCTATTTACAAGATTCTGAACAATTTGCAACCAAATTACTCTAAAGTAAAAAAAAAGAAGAAAAAAAGTTTTGAAAAAAAGAAAAAAAAACTTTGTATTTATAATTATATGGTGCTCATTTCACGAGCACATTGCTTCCCGTTAGCAAATGTATTTGCTTCCTCATAGAGGAAGCATTAGTTATTTTTTCAATAATAGACAAACCAAAGTCTTCATTTTGCTCAATTTAAAAATAGAAATTTACAAAAAAATCCAAATTACAAAATATTACAAAAAATTTTGAAATACAAAGACAAATCAGACAAATTAAATTTTGTATTGGAAATGATAATTTTTCGAGCTGGAAAAGGGAAGGGAAAAGTTCTGTTGCACCCTATCCCTGTCCCAGCTTTATGATTTCTTTACGAAAATTGTCAGAATTATTCTATTTGAAAATTGATAACCAAAAAGTCTTTTCTATTCATGCAACCACTTTGCACTATGTCGATGAAAAAAGTTTTTCTGTTTGAAACAGATGATTCAAATATTATAGATGAGCATAACTTCCTTAATCTTCAATAAAGTGTATTAATATTATAGATCAATCGATTTGCCTCGAATCAAGGAATCTTTTCCGTTCTTGCATCAATTTTGAATTATGTTAGTAAAAAAGTTTTACGATAAAAAATCGTGTTGTCAAATATTATGCATTACCATGGCTTCCTTACTCTTCAATAAAATGTATCAATGCTATGGGTCAATCGATTCGTCTTGAATCAACACAACTTTTCTATTCTCGCATCAACTTTAAATTATGAGAATGAGAAAATTTGTGATATAAAAATCGATTTTAAAAATATATAAAAACCATAACTTCCCCACTATTTGATAAAATGTATCAATATTATAGGTCAATCGATTCGTCTCGAACAAAGGAATCTTTTATATTCTTGCATCAACTTTGAATTATGCTAATGAAAAAAGTTTGACTATAAAAAACCGTATTTTCAAATATTGTGCATGACCATAACTTCCTTACTCTTGAATAAAATGTATTTATATTATAGGTCAATCGATTCTACTCGAATCAAACACATCTTTTCTGTTCTTGCATCAACTTTGAATTATGTTAATGAAAAAAGTTTTACTATTAAAAACCGATTTTCAAAATATATAAATTACCATAGCTTCCTTACTCTTTGATAAAATGTATTAATATCATAGGTGAACCGATTCTTCTCGAAACAAGGAGTCTTTTATATTCTGGCCTCAACTTTGAATTATGTTGAAGAAAAAAGTTTTACTATTAAAAACCGTATTTCCAAATATTATGCATTACCATGGCTTCCTTGCTCTTCAATAAAATTTATCAATGCTATAAGTCAATCGATTCGTCTTGAATCAACATAACTGTTCTATTCTCGCATCAACTTTAAATTATGAGAATGAGACAATTTTTACTATAAAAAACGAGTTTAAAAATATATAAATTACCGTAACTTCCCTACTCTTCGATAAAATGTATTAATATTGTAGGTCAATCGATTCGTCTCGAACCAAGGAATCTTTTATATTGTTGCATCAACATTGAATTATGCTAATGAAAAAAGATTTACTATAAAAAACCGATTTTCAAAATATACCAATTACCATAACTTCCCTGCTCTTTAATAAAATGTATTAATATTGTAGGTCAATCGATTCGTCTCGAACCAAGGAGTCTTTTATATGCTTGCATCAACTTTGAATTATGTTGAAGAAAAAAGTTTGACTATAAAAAACTGTATTTTCAAATATTATGCATTACCATAGCTTCCTTACTCTTCAATAAAATGTAATAATATTATAGGTCAATTGATTCGACTCGAATCAACACATCTTTTCTGTTCTTGCATCAGCTTTGAATTATGTTAATGAAAAAAGTTTTACTATTAAAAACCGATTTTCAAAATATATAAATTACCATAGCTTCCTTACTTTTTAATAAAATGTATTAATACCATAGGTCAATCGATTCGTCTCGAACCAAGGAGTCTTTTATATTCTTGCATCAACTTTGAATTATGCTAATGAAAAAAGTTTTACTATAAAAAAATCGTGTTTTCAAATATTATGCATTACCATAGCTTCCTTACACTTCAATAAAATGTATCAATGTTATAGGTCAATCGATTCGTCTTGAATCAACACAACTTTTCTATTCTCGCATCAACTTTAAATTATGAGAATGAGAAAATTTTTACTATAAAAAACGATTTTAAAAATATATAAATTACCGTAACTTCCCTACTCTTTGATAAAATGTATTAATATTGTAGGTCAATCGATTCGTCTCGAACCAAGGAATCTTTTATATTCTTGCATCAACTTTGTATTATGCTAATGAAAAAAGTTTTACTATAAAAAGCCGATTTTCAAAATATACCAATTACCATAACTTCCCTACTCTTTAAT
>CAKNYM010052560.1:238524-250823 GCA_932195095.1 Andricus curvator
TTGCATCAACTTTGAATTATGCTAATGAAAAAAGTTTGACTATAAAAAACCGTATTTTCAAATATTATGCATTACCATGACTTCCTTACTCTTCAATAAAATGTATCAATGCTATAAGTCAATAGATTCGTCTTGAATCAACACAACTTTTCTATTCTCGCATCAACTTTAAATTATGAGAATGAGAAAATGTTTACTAAAAAAAACTATTTAAAAAATATATAAATTACCGTAACTTCCCTACTCTTTGATAAAATGTATTAATATTGTAGGTCAATCGATTCGTCTCGAACCAAGGAATCTTTTATATTGTTGCATCAAATTTGAATTATGCTAATGAAAAAAGATTTACTATAAAAAACCGATTTTCAAAATATACCAATTACCATAACTTCCCTACTATTTAATAAAATGTATTAATATTGTAGGTCAATCGATTCGTCTCGAACCAAGGAGTCTTTTATATTCTTGCATCAACTTGGAATTATGTTAATGAAAAAAGTTTTACTATAAAAACCCGATTTTTAAAATATTATTGAATGCCAAAAAAAATGCAATAAATATTTTCAGAAATCCTTCGGTCAATTTCAAGATATTAGTAAGAAAAATAAGCCCTCCAAATTTTATCGATTTATCTGCAACCGTTTTCTAGTTATCGTGTTGAAAAAAAGTGACAATTGCGTGGAACATTGTATTAGACATTTTTCAATTGAGGAAGGTTGAATTAAATGAATTAAATTTTTTTGGAAAATCTTACCATTACAAAGCTTCCTCTATGAGGAAGCAAAAAAAGAAAAGTACAATTTGAAGAGTTATTTTTGGTACCAGGAAGATTGATATCAAAAATTAAGGAAGCGTTACTTTTCGCTTGAGGTGATCGCCCACGCTCTGATGAAATCGTGAAATTTATATCAGGCTCTCGTCTTTTCAGTGTCGGCCACTTGCCGGACGAGACAATTTGTCCAATCAGAAAGGTGGTTATATACGTACGTGCACGTAACAAGTCGCGTAAAAGAATCACTAAATTGATCCTTTCATCCGCCCAAGAGCTTCTTTCTATTTGAGAGCTCTTCTCTCGAAAATCATTCTTTAATCTTTTTTCAAATCAATCGCTTTCTTCCCACGACAATTTTCTTATTGATCAGTTCCTTAAATAGAAACCAGGGTTGCTACAGTTCAGGGCATTCCAGAAAGTCGGGGAATTTAGAACTGATCAGCGAAAGTCGGGGAATGTCAGGAAAAACCTGACAGGGAATTTTCGAATAATTGAAGTTGAATGTAATTTTATTATTTTGTTGAAAATTCAACAATTTTGTTAAGCAGTCTTTTTTTTTTTTTGTTAACAATTCGTCTTTTTGGGTCGAAAATCCATCTATTTTTGTGTGAATTTACACCTTTTTTTTTTGTTAAATATTACAACTGGTTGAAAATCAATCTGTTTTGGTTGAGGATTCAACTATCTTCTTGAAAAATTCGTCTTTTTTGGTTTAATTAAACTGTTCTTGATTTAAAATAAAAATATTGATTGCAATTGACTATTAAGTTTGTGTAAATCAAGCCAAAATATTCGTCGTCTCAAAACATGGAGTTCCGCTGAAAAATTGATGTGTGAAATTTCGGATGATTTTAATACTTTCTCAATCATAGATGATGAGAATGTAAAAATTTGGATTAAAAAACGAAATTGAAAAAAATAAAGGCAGCAGGAATCGAGCCGAGACTTTCCGGTTACGAACTCGGAGCATCGCCGTCCATGTGATGTCCGTCGTTTTTTATAAAGAATATTTTCTCGGGGAATGACTGAAAAGCGCGTAATGACCCACTACTGGCTGGAGTATGAATCTACTACTACTTTGTTAAAAGTTCCATTTTTGCTTCATGATTCACTACTTTAGTTGAAAAACCTTTTCTTGTTCAAAGTCTTTTGTGTTAGAATATTAATCTTCTTGGTAATCAATTCATCTTTTTGGTTAAAAATTAATTTCATACGTTGAAAATTTAAATATTAGATTGAAAATTCATTCCAAAATTTGAATTTTGGTTTGGAAGTTCATACACTTGTTAAAAAATAATCTTTTTTTGGTAAAAAATTTAAGAGTTTCGTTAAAAATTTATTTTATTTGGTTTAGAATTAAATTTTACATTCTCATCAGAGAAGGTGTTAGATTTGTATACAATTTAACCCCCCCCCCCCCCCCCCCCCCGTTTTTGTCAAATGTCCACGTTTTGAGACCCCTGACCCCGAAAAACAGGTTTTTACGAATGTGTCTGTCTGTATGGCTGTCTGTATGTATGTTTATTAGTAGTACTCAAAATGACGAACAATTTATCTTTATGACTTTTTTTTATAACAAAACAATTACTGGAGTTGTAGCATTTACAAAATTTTTAAAAACAAACGAAAATGAACATTAACATTTTAAGCCAAATGACGCACGATATGAAAAAATTTCAAAGAAAGAAAAACGTTGCATTTTGAACACCCTACAAGATTATCATAACAACTTTTCGAATATTCTTGAAAAATCGAATTTTCAAATTTTGACCACACAAAAAATATTTAAAAATAAAAAATTCCATTTTGCGGGTCAAACTATGCAAGGTACGTGGAAAGTGAAGCAACAAAAATTGTGCACCTAAAAAATATCTACAAATTTGTATTTAATCACTTTTTTATAGGAGACGTAGTTTTTGGTTTATTCTTAAAAAACGACATTAAAAATAAAAAAATATAATTTTTGGACAAACGACACATGCTGCGAAAAAAAATAATAACACAAAAGTTGTTCGCGCAAAAAAGAGCTACAAATTTTTTATTAATTATTTTTTGATAGGATGCGTATTTTTTGTTTTATTCGTAAAAAAAACCATTAAAAGAAATATATATAATTTTTAGACAAACAACACATGCTATGAAAAAAATGAATAGACAAAAGTAGCTCTTCCCAAAAAGAGTGAAAGCTCATCCAAATTTGTCATCAATAATTTTTTGATGGGACGCGTAGTTTTTGTTTTAATCGTAAAAAATAACATTATTTAAGGATTATTTAATGATTGCAAAAGATGATTTTTTAGTTTTAAATTTTTTGAAAACCGGCACAAGGTACGAAAAAAAATTAAAACCCAAAAGTTGTTCACCCAAAAAGGATCTACTTTGTTATCAATAATTTTTAGATAGGACGAGTAGATTTGATTTTTATCGTAAAAAATAAGATTAAAATAAAAAAATTAAATTTTTGAAAAAACGACACAAAGGAGGAAATAAATGAAAAGACAAAAGTTGTTCAACCAAAAAATATCTGCAAATTTGTTTTTAATCACTTTTTTATAGGCTGGAAATTTATCTGTTTTAGGTAATCTCATTAGTTGAAACATAATCATTTAGGTTAAAAATTAATTTCTTAGGTTGAAAATTTAACTATTTAATTAAAAATTCGCCTTTTTTTGTTGAAAATTTGTCTTTTTTGGTAGAAAATCCATCCTTTGGGTTGAAAATTTAACCATTTGTTTAAAAAATCATTCTTTTGGTGGAAGATTCACCCTTTTAGTTAAAAATTTATTTATTTGGGTGAAAATTTAACTATTTTGTTTAAAATTTATCTGTTTTAGGTTAAACTTCAACTATTTTGTTGATAATTCGTATTTTTGGTAGAAAAATAATCTCATTAGTTAAAACTTAATTCTTTTGATTGAAAATTCATTTCTTTGGTTAAAATTAATTTATTTTGTTGAAAATTCGCGTTTTTTGTTGTTTAGGTTTAGGTTGAAAATTCCACTATTTGGTTACGAATTCATTATTTTGGTTGAAGATTCATCCTTTTAGTTAAAAATTCATTTCCTCAGGTGAAAATTTAACTATTCTGTTGAAAATTCGTTTTTTAGTCAAAAATTAATTTGTTTAACTGAAAGTGTAACCATTCCATTTTTTCTTGAAAAATTAGGCTTTTTAGTTGAAAATTCATTCATTTTATTGAAAATTCGTCTTTTTGGATTGAAAATTCAATTATTTCTGTAGACAAATCCTATTTTTAGGTTTTAAATTTTTTGTTAAAAATTATTATTTTTTTCTAATGAAAATGTAAACAATTAATTTTTTCTTGAAAAATTAGGTTTTTTAGTTAAAGATTCATTTATTGTATTGAAAGCACATTTTTTTGAGTTGAAAATTCAATTTTTTTTGTATAAAATTTTTATTTTTCGGTTAAAATTCAACTTTTTTGTTGAAAATCAATATTTTTTACTGACAATGTAATTCCTTTTTTTTTGAAAAATTAGGTGTTTCAGTTGAAAATTTATTTATTTTATTGAAAACTCGTCTTTTTTGAGTTGAGAGGTTTATTTTGTTGTTAAAAAATTACTAATTTTGTGATGAAAATTCAACATTTTGGGGTTGAAAATTCAAAATTTTTGATGAGATTTTTTTTATGTATTGATCGAAAAATCTTTCTTGGTTAAAAATTCCTCGTTTTGGTTGAGGATTCAACTAATCTATGAAAAAATTCTAATTTTTGGTTTAATTCAACTTTATTTAATTGAAAATTAAAATATTTTTGTGGAAATATCAACTATTACACTTTTTGAGGAGAATTCATTTTTTTAATCCAAGATTCATTACTTTTGGTTGAAAATGTAACTATTTTGCTGAAAATTAATTTTTTCTTGGTTGATGATTGAAAATTCATGTATACATATTTTACGCATGTCTTACGTAATTTGTGGATTACCCCTTATCAAATTCTGTATGACTGTTGCCACTAAAAGGTTTTAAAATAAATTTAGAAAAAAACATTTTTTTGCAATAAAATTATTACCTAAAAGAAAAATTTAGAACCGAAACAAACCCAAAGTTTTGATCAACGGGAAATTTCAAAAGACTGCTAATTATTAATTGATGTCGTTGATTTTCCATAATTTCTCCTAGTCCTTCATTAAAAAGACAAAATATTCATCTGCTTTTTGTAATTTTCAAAAATATTTTTGATTTTTTTTACAGGACACACTCAGAACTTCACATTTGACGATTCAAAAACTGAAGTAACGACGATCGCCCTCAGTTTTTATTCTGGTTTATTCGCATATAACGGCTGGAATTATTTGAACTTCATCATCGAAGAATTGAAAGATCCAGTCAGGTGAGGAAGGATTTATATTTTCAAAAATGTTCATTCTAAGCGATTTAGATTTATTTAAAAATTATATAATATAGAATTTAAAAAAAAGACAATTATGAAAACGCTTTTCATCAAAATTAGGATTATAGGAATTAGAAGTAAATAACAATTTCTTTTTCGCAAATTTTTAACATATCAAATAAAAATTATTCATGTTAACGAAATTGTAATAAAACAGTTGAGGAATTTTAAACGGTTAAAGTCGTTGATAACTATACACAATTTTGAAAAATTACAAAATATTGAACTTTTTGACAGCTAAAAAGGAGCGACTGAAAAATCCTGAAAAACAAAATTCCCGACATTGAAAAATTTTCGGAAAAAAATTTGAAATAGAAAATTCCCAGAATTGGAAAATTAACAACAAAAATTAATATTTTTATATCATATTAATATTCCCGAATTGGAAAATCACCTATTAATAAAATTCCCGATGATATTACCGAATTTGGAAATTCCCGATAGTATACATTTTTCGAAATAACATTGCCGCTGTTATAAATTATCCGACACTGTACAATATTGCCGGCACAGAAGAATTCCCGAATCTAAACCAAATTTTCAATGAGGATGATTTTAATTTGAAATTATTTCATTTCAAAATACATAATTTAAAATTGTTTTAATTTGAAGACTACATTAGAATTGTTCATTTACAAATGCTCAAAATGTAATTTCATTATGCATATTTCAATTAGAAAATTTCAAAATTCTCATGATATTAAAAATGGTTTAATTTAAAAAAATTAATTTGGAAACTAACAATTTCAGAAGTTTTGAAAAATTTTTATTTTTAAAAGTTTCTAATCGACAATTTTATTAATTTTTTTCAAGATTAAAAAAAAATTGTAGGAAAACTTTGAATTATTTCAAAGTTTTAGAAGTTTTTAAAAGATTGGAAAATGATTTAAAATTTGAAAAGATTTCATGATTTTTTATCTTGATAATTTAATTTTAAGAAAATATTTAAAAAGATTTGAAAAAATTTCAAATGATTTACTAAAATTTCGGAAAAGAATGTCGAAGATTTTAACGCAAAATTGTTTAATTTTGCACGATTAAAAATTTTTTTTTAAATTCGAATAAGTTTAAGAAATATTTCTGGGAAAATATAAAATATTTCTTCATTTTACAAAATTTACTTTAAGAGAATATTTAAAAAGATTTCAAAAGATTACAAAAGATTTTTAAAATTGTCAAAAAAGAATTTGAAAGATTTTAAGACAATTTTAGGAATAATTCGACTCAGTTAAACAGATATTTTGTAATTTCAAGAGTTTTGAAGGGATAAAAAATATTTTTAATGCTTGAAAGTTTTCCGAAAATACTTTTTCCACATATCTGAAATCTTCAAAAATCTTTTTGAATTTTCTTGAGAAATATAGGAAAATTATATTTATATAACTTTAAGGAAAATAAATAAAGAAACTTAAAAATAAATAGTTATTCGAAATTTTGATTTTGAAGAAACTTATTTTTCCATTCAAATTGTAATTTGCCTATTTTTTTCTTTTTTGACTGAAAAATCTTTTTTTGTGGAAAATTCAACAATTTCGTTGTTGAAAATTCGTCTTTTTTTATGAATTCAACTTTTTATGATTAAAAATTAAAATTCTTTTTCTCGTTGAAAATTCATATTTTTTGTTAAATTTCCACCACCAGGATAAAAGTTAAACTACTTTGTAAAAAATTTACTTGTTTGGTTTAGAATTCATCTCTTTGGTTGAAAATTGAACTAGATGATTAAAAGTTGAACTATTTTCTTAAAAAGTCACTTTTTTTGTTGAAAATTCATTACTGTAGTTAAAAATTCGTCTTTTCTGGTAGAAAATTAATCTTCTTGGTAAAAAATTCATGTATTTCGTTGAAAAGTAGCTTTTCTGTTGAAAATTCATATTTTAGGATTAAAAAATTGAACGGTTTTGTAGAAAATTGATCTCTTTTGTAAAATATTTTATATTTTTTAGTGAAAAAATACGTCTGGTTGAAAACTAATCCTTTTTGATTGAGGATTCAACTATTTTATTGAATTTTTTTTTTGAATTCAACTGTTTTTGATTTAAAATAAAAATATTTTTGGATGGAAATTATAAAATATTACATTATTTGTTGTTGAGCATTTATCTTTCTTGCTTTAAAATATAAATACGTGTTTCTTTGAAGATTAACTTTTTTATTGAAATTTTTATTTGACATATCTGAAAAACAAAAATTAGGAAAATTATATTTATATAACCTTGAAACAAATTAACAAATAAACCTAAAAAATAAATAGTTATTCGAAATTTTCATGCATATCGCCCCCAAATTTGTTCGAATTCACAACAACAACAAAATCCGTTTTATTAAAAATGTATTTAGAGGTTCCGCAAGCCCCATGAAGTTTAACACAAATTTCCCATAAGAAAAAAATACGTTTTTATACCCCCCTCTAGATAAAAAATGGGGTTTTGCGAGTTTTTGGCGCTAATTATTCTCAAGGAATTGAGTATTTTAGCATGACGTCATGGGAATGCATACGGAAATTTTTGGAGAAAATATTCTAAACGTAAAAGTAAGTCAGAAATGTACGAATAGTAATATTTGTCAAGTATAGAATGTATTTTCTCAGTCATGTTCCATTCTTTTGCCGATTGTTGACATTTCAGTTTCACGAAATAAAATAAAATATCAAAAATTTGACGTTAGTGTATTAGATCGATTTGATCAGAATCGCGTACTCTAACCTCAAATTTCGGATAGTTTATTGTATTTCGTGAAACTGAAAGGTCTTCAACCTATAAAAGGATGAAACAGAAATGCGCAAGTGCATTCTACACTTGAAACATATTACTATTCAGACCTTTATAACTTACTTTTACGTTTAGAATATTCTTTCCAAAAAGGCGTATGCAGATCCATGTTAAGATGTACCAACTATGCTAACCTTCCTGATACTTCCACCTATCATAGCATGACCGTGACGTCACGCTACAAAACTCAATATTCCGCGAAATATTTGAGTCATTTTTTTAATCTATGATATTGTTTTTTAGTTGTCAAATTGTACTATTTCAAGGAAATTGTTATATTCGTCATGTCGTAAGTCAACAAAAAGACTTGAAAAACACTGGCATGCATGATGCGCAAATATGTACACATGCTTACAGCGCGCGCATCGATACAAGGCCGGGGCAGCCAATGAACGTCGCTTGACGAAAATCACCTGCCGGTTCGGGGTGGAGGTGTGGGCCCCTCCAGCCTTGAAATACGCAAATGTTTACGTTTCGCGGCCCTTGAAATAGGCAAGAGTTCACTGTAGCTAGAAAGTCGCGTTTTTTTCTGAATTTTTCAATTTATTGTCAACTTTTCATTTAGAGTATGATAATAATTAATTTAAGTTAACAAGGAAAATTGTTTAAACAAATTATTATTACTTTTAATAGTTTTCTCTTTGAGTATTGCTAGAAAGTTTCTCTTTTTTCTGAAATATTCAAATTTTTGTCCACTTTTCACTTAGAGCGAGATAACAATTAATGCAATTTAATTAACCTTATTGTTATCAAACGTTATCAAACTTTTTGTTTCACTTTTCGCTTAATGTTGAATAAATTTGAAAAAAAACGAGAGTTAAAATTTTAAGACTTGTATTCTGCTATTTTGTATTTTTTTAATAGGCCAAGAATCTCACAAAATCACATATTAGATGTTTTCCAGTGGTTATTTAGATAGCTTATTTATTAAACTATAAGTTTTCATCAGATTTATATATAATTGTGAAACAGAAATAGGTGAAATTTTTATTTTACTTGAAATTGTCGTAGGTTAAGGTAAAATATTTCATTGTATCAGATTGTGCAGTAAGTTAATTATGGTGCAAACTTATAAAAAACTAATTTGGTCGACAAAAGTGCTCATAAAAAAGTATGACAGCTGCACTGTTATAGGTCTGTATTAGAAAATAATATCAGTTGCTGGCAACCAGAAGAGAAACACTGTTTTTTTGGTATATTTCTCAAGTAACTTTGTTAGAAAACTCGTAAAATGCTATAAAAATGAGAAAATAATTGATGTGGTTGGAAAATACGACAAACAGATAAAAATATTGCTTAACACCTTAGCTTTGTTGTTTCAGTTATGAACAAATAATAAATAAACATTAGAGAGAATCATATTTTAAACAATCTCTTTCTTTTTTGTGAATATAATTTTCTGAAATAAAACAGATATTTGAAATATTCTTCGCGTTTTCTATATGGATCATGTTAAATGTAAATTTGCCTTGAAGTAGTTACCGCGAGCCTTTTTGTTTTAATTAATATTAATATTTATTATTTGTTTCTAACTAAAAATTCAAAGAAAAGATTAATATTTTAGAAAAACCTGCAACTTTCTAGTATTACTCTGAGAGAAGATAGTTATAAACAATAATAACAATTATGTTTGCTAACTTGTATCAATTATTATCTGACTAAGTAAAAAGTGGACAAAAGTAGAAAAAAACTTCAACTATCTAGTATTATCATAGGAGAAGATATTTATACACAATAAAAATTTGTTGAAACAATGATGTTTGTTGAATATTATTAAAAATAATGATAAATTGTTTTAACAATTATGCTTTTCAACTTGAATTATTATTACCTCACTCTAATTGAAAAGTGGACAAAGAGAGGAAAATTTTAGAAAAAAACTTCAATTTTCTATCATTATTTTAAGAGAATAATGTTATAAATAATAATAAATGGTTTAACCAATTATTTCTGTTAAACTTAATTGATTGTTGCCTCGCTCTAACTGAAACATGGAAAATAAGTTGAAAAATTCGATAAAAACCGCAACTGTTTAGCATTATTCAAAGAGAATATTATTAAAAATAATAATAAATTGTTCATACAATTATGTTACTTAACTTGAATTAATTATAACCTCATTCTAATTGAAAAATGGACAAAAGGTGGAAAATTGTAGAAGAAATTGCAACTTTCTAACATTATTCTAAGAGAATACTGTCATAAATATAAATAATAAATGGTTTAAACCATTAGTTTTATCAAATTTAATTGATTAATGCCTCACTCTAACTGAAAATTTGAAAATAAGTTGAAAAATTCGGAAAAAACCGCGACTTGCTAACTCTGTTCTAAGAGACAATTGCTATAAAGAATAATACATTATTTAAACAACTTATTAGCAATAGAAAGTAGTATATGTGTTAGAAGCAATTTTCTTTTGAAAAAACGCAAAAAAATCATAAGTGGCGCTAAAAACTCGCAAAACGTAATTTTTCACTTATGGGGGTTTTTTGGGATCCTATAAACCAGACTTATGGGGGTGATATTTAAAAAAGTAATTTTTGATTCGTATTCTAATGACTAATTGTAAACAGAAATGTTAAGTTTCAACACGATTCACCTAATGTTATGGGAAGTACGTGCTAAACTTCATGGGGCTTGCGGAACCTCTAAATATTATTTTTTAATATTTTTTTAATATTATATTTTTTTAAATATCATTTTTTTCACAACAAAAAACGCATTTATTTTTTTGTGGATTCGAATAAATTTGGGGGCGATATGCATGAAAATTCGAAAAAAAGAATTTGATCCACCCTATTAATTATGCTAGGATTTATAAAAAATAGTTCTTTTTCTTTTGTAAAATATTTTATTTTTCCATTTATTGAAAAACTTCGATGAAATGAACTAATGAGAAATTGAAATGTAATATTGAAATCTAGGAGTACAAATAAAAGTCTAAGTAAAGAATTTTCAAATAATATTTGAAAGAATGCTTCATAATATTTGTTTTTCTTGCCTAGAATAGGGGAATCTAATTTCAAAGGTTCGCAGTTTTTAAATCTCAGATATCGTATTTCAGAAACTTGCCACTGGCTATTGGATTATCCTGCACGCTCGTAACGATCGTCTACGTTTTCACAAATGTTGCTTTCTACACGACTCTCAGCCCTGGAGAAGTTTTGGGAAGCGAGGCAGTCGCTGTGGTAAATACAATAAATAATTATTATTACTGAAAATTAAAATCCAATTGTCGAATCATTTTTTTAAATTGTAAAAAAACGAGGGGTTAACCACTTCGATTTTTTGTGTTCACAAGATTACATGAGATTACACAAGATTACTTATGATTACTTGAGATTACACAAGATTACTTATGATTACTTGAGATTACACAAGATTACTTATGATTACTTGAGATTGCACAAGATTAAATGAGACTGCATGTGGGATTACAGAGGATTGAATCGTATTACATAACATTACATGAGACTACATGAAATTATACAAGATCACATAGGATTATATGAGATGATCCAAGATTACATGAGATTACATTTTGGATTGCAAACTATTACATGGAATTACATAATATTACATGGGATTACATAATATTACATGGTATTACACGAGATTATACAAGATTAAATAGGACTACATGAGAATACATATGGGATTGCAGGATATTACACGATCTTACACGATATTTTACAAGATCACATAATATTACATGATATTACACGAGATCATACAAGATCACATATGATTACATGAGATTACACAATATTACATATGGGATTGCACAGTATTATATCGGATTGTATAATATTACATGCGTGCTGTTGGCCTGTCGTGGGTGTGGTGAGCCCACACTTGCAGTTATTTACTACAAGAAACTAGCCACCTAGAAACACTACCCGAATCGGGTAGTGTCACGCCTACCCTGAAAGGGAAATGGCTTAATGGTATACTTACTTACTAACATAATATTACATGAGATTAGACAAGATCACATAGGATTACATAGGATTACATGAGATTACACAAGATTAAATGAGATTGCATATGGGATTGCAGAATATTATATAGGATTACATAATATTACTTGAGATTACACGAGATTATACAAGATTACATAATATTAAATGGGATTACACGATATTATACAAGATTACATATGATGGCATGATATTACACAATGTCACATATGGGATTGCAGAATATCGCATGGCATTACACTAGATTATACAAGATTACATAGGATTACATGAGATTACACAAGATCACATGAGATTGCATATGGGAATGTAGAATATTATATGGGATTACATAATATTAGATGAGATTACAC
>CAKNYM010052560.1:250833-264633 GCA_932195095.1 Andricus curvator
CATATGGGATTGCAGAATATTACATGATCTTACACGAGATTGTACAATATTACATATTATATGGGATTACACGAGATTATACAAGATCACATATGAGATATTATATGAATTTGCAGAATATTACATGATCTTACACGAGATTGTACAAGATTACATATTACATATTCACATATGGCCAACAGCCATACCACGCTGAAAAAACCAGTTCTCGTCAGATCACTGAAGTTAAGCAGCGTTGGGCGCGGTTAGCACTTGGATGGGTGACCATTCGAGAAAACTGAGTGCTGTTGGCACATCGTGGGTGTGGTGAGCCCACACTTGTAGTTATTTACTACAAGTTATCAACCTAGAAACACTACCCGAATCGGGTAGTGTCACGCCTACCCCGAAAGGGAAATGGCTTAATGGTATACATATGATTACATGAGATTACACAATATTACATGCGAGTCGCGCCTACCCCGAAAGGGAAATGGCTTAATGGTATAATAATAACATATGGGATTGCACAGTATTACATCGGATTATATAATATTACATACTATTTCATTAGAATAGACAAGATTACATCGGATTACATGAGATTACACAAGATCACATGAGATTCCATATGGGATTGCAGAATATTACATGGGATTACTTAATATTACATGTGATCACACGATATTATACAAGATTACATATGATTACATGAGATTACACAATGTCACATATGGGATTGCAGAATATTACATGGGATTACATAATATTACATGGGATTACACGATATTATACAAGATTACATAGGATTACATGGGATATCAAAAGATTACAAGAGATTACATAAGCTTAAATGGGATTAAAATTGAAAAAAAAAGGTACATCAAAATCACTAATAATGTAAGGGAAGTGTTGTGTACTTACAAAAATTTAAAGATTTAATCTCGGAATTAATGAAGAAATATCATTGATATTAAAAAAAATTTCTTAACTTTGTTGCCGTTCCAAAAATTAGATATCCAAAAAAATTGCCTATGATTTTGAGAATTAAAAAGACGTCACCAGTCACTTATTATGAAAGAAAAAACATAATTTTGTATGAAAAAAACATTCAGACTCACGAAAAATAATTATTTTTACAATATTTTTTTGTAATTGAATTTTTTTTACCGTTACTTCTTACCAATTTTTGTAAAATGGTTGAAGTTTAATAAAACATGAATTATTTTTTCGGGAAAAACATTCCTTACAACTCTACTCTTTCCAGTGTTGAAAATAAGTCAATAATCTTCAAATATAGTTATTTGTTTAAAAAATGCTTTCTTTTCAAAAAATTGTTTTAACGTTTCCAGCCATAGAAAAATGTACTTTCAAAATTGGAAACAGAGTTGTAGAGAATATTTTCCACTAAACAATGAGCCATCATTTATTATAATTTAAGCATTTTTCAAAAGTTGGTAAGAAGCGATAGTAAGAAAAAATTCAATTGCAAAAAAAGATTGTTAAAATAAGTATATTTTCTAAGTCTTAAAAACCGTCATTTAAAATAATGTTTTTTATTTGAAATAGCATCATCAGTAATATTGTTTTTGCTCTTTAAATCATAGAGAATTTTTTTTCAGATATCTGTTTTTTGGCACGACAACTACCTTAATTTCTGTAATTACTCGATTCAACAATCAAGTTTAAATTTTCATTTTTTTTTTTATTTTCAAGAAAGTAAAAATTGCTAGTTGCATATTTTTAAATATTCTTTTTCCTTGTAAAATGCAAATATCATTAGAAACTGAATTTCGGTATTTAAAGAAAGTTTTTTGAAATAAGTTGAATTTTTTTAATGTTTGAAAAGTGTACTTTTTGAATGTTTTTCGGGAAAATGAGGCATTGCTGATTGGCTGTAAAACCGAAAGTGTGATTTGTCAAGGTTGAAAATTTATCTTTCTTTATTGAAAATAAACTTTTTTGTTGAAAATTCATTTTTTCGAATTTAAAGTTAGACTGTTTTCTAAAACATTCGACTTTCTAGCTTAAAAATTTAACTTTTGGTTGAAAATTCAACATTTTTGGTTGAAGTTTGATCTTTTTTTGTTTGAAAATTCAACTATTTTGTTGAAAATTCGTCTTTTTTGGTCGAAAGTTTAATTTTTTTATTGAATATTTGTCTATTAGGACCAAAAATTCGTCCTTCTGTATTGAAAATTCAGCTGTCTTCTGAAAAGTTTAATTATTTGTTTGAAAATGCCACTGTTTTTGGTTGAAGTTTAATTTTTTTTGTTGAAAATTCGTCCATTTGGGCTGAAATCCATTTGGGCTAAAATAAATAGATAAATGTTTAATTCTTAATCTGAAATTGTTTTATTCCGTTTATACAAGATTCTATTTTTAAAATGTTACAACAATTGGTCAGGGAAAAATCAGGGAAAAGTTACGGAATTTTGGAAATGAAGTCTTGCGGCCACCCTGTTTATTCAAATACAGATCAATCTTCAAAGAAAAGTTTAAAAAAATTTAGAAGTCTTTGTTTGTGCTCTAATTTATCGGATGAAGTAGACAAAATAATAAATTATGAATTAATTTCAGACCTTCGCTAACCAATTGTTCGGAATGATGGCATGGACAATTCCAGTTTTCGTCGCTCTGTCTTGTTTTGGTGCAGTAAATGGTATTTTGCTCACATCATCCCGACTTTTCTACGCTGGAGCTTGCGAAGGACAGATGCCGGAAATTTTGACGATGATTCAAACTTCGAGGTTAACACCCACCCCAGCTGTACTTTGCATGGTAAATAAATATTTATTTAAAAAAATTAAAATAAAAAATACTTGGTAAAAAAGTATCCAGTAACAAAATATTACTTGAAGAAAATTTGAGAGCTTTCTTCCTAATGAATAATGTGGTTAATAAGTTTTAATTTTCATCGGCTTATTATCGGATCCAGTACTCTTTTCTTCAATTATAATGTTAATTAAATACTAAATACAGTGAACTCTTGCCTATTTCAAGACGCACCTATTTCAAGACTCACCTATTTCAAGGCTCACCTATTTCAAGGCTTACCTATTTCAAGTATCTCATGACGGTCTCGCCTGCGTCAGTGACTGACTGTATTTTAGCATGACGTCATGGGAATGCATACGAGTTTTTGAAGAAAATATTCTAAACGTAAAAGTAAGTATTAAATGTACGAATAGTAATATTTGTCAAGTGTAGAATGTATTTTCTCAGTCATGTTTCATTCTTTTGTCGATTGACGACCTTTTAGTGTTACGAAATAAAATATCCCAAATTTGAGGTTGTTGTATCAGATCCATTTGACCAGAATCGCGTACTCTAACCTCAAATTTCGGATAGTTGATTGTATTTCGTGAAACTGAAAGGTCTTCAACCGATAAAAGGATGAAACAGAATTGCGCAAATGCATTCTACACTTGACAAATATTACTATTCAGACCTTTATAACTTACTTTCACGTTTAGAATATTTTCTCCAAAAAGGTGTATGCAGTCCCATGTGAAGATGTACCAACTATGCTAACCTTCCTGATACTTCCACCTATCATAGCATGACCGTGACGTCATGCTACAAAACTCAATATTCCGCGAAATATTCGAGTCATTTTTTTAATCTATTATATTGTCTTTTAGTTGGCAAATTGTAATATTTCAAAGAAATGTTATATTCGTTATGTCGTACGTCAACAAAAACACTTGAAAAACACTGGCATGCATGATGCGCAAATGCAGGGACGCACACATGCTTACAGCGTTCGCATCGATATAAGGCCGGGGCAGCCAACGAACGTCACTTGACAAAAATCACCCGACGAATTGCGGTAGAGGTGGGGGCCCCTTCAGCCTTGAAATACGCAAATGTTTACGTTTCGCGGCCCTTAAAATAGGCAACGGTTCACTGTATATTCAAAACTTCTCAAGCTAGTTGTTGTGCAAAAATCAGATCTCTGAAGAAAATAGTTTTTTTATAATTTTGAAAATCAACGTAATATTACTGCTGATGTAATTTCAAATAAAAAACATTAGTTTTAATGCAAAATTTTTAAACTTACAACAAACATTTATTTTAACAATTTGTTTTGCAATTGAATGTTGTCTTACTATCGCTTCTTACGATTTGATGAAAAACTGTTGAATTTTAACAAATGATGACTTTTTTTCCAGGGGAGAACCTTCTCTACAACTCTACTAATTTCGATTTTGAAAGTCATTTTTTTATGGCTAAAATTGTGAAAACAATTTTTATAAAACAATTTTTTAAACTATTTGAGTACTCAGTCTAGGGTGGTACAAAAATGCATTGGAATTTTTTTCTCGAATTTTCATGCATATCGCCTCCAAATGTATTTCCCATTAAAAAAAAAACGTTTGTCTCAATTTTATCCAGAATCATCAATATTAGGTGAACTAAGTTGAAACTCAACATTTCTCTTCACAATTAGCCATATAATATGACTCGAAAATTAATTTTGAAATATCACCCCCATAAGTCTGTTTTATAGGGTCCCAAAAAAACGCCATAAGTGAAAAATTGAGTTTTGCGAGTTTCTGGCGCTAATTATGATTGTTTGCGGGGTTTAAATTACAAATTGTTTCTAATACATACAATATTACTTTTAATTGATAACTAGATGTTTAAATAAATTGTTTAAACAATTTATTATTGTTTTTAGCAATTTTCTCTTAGAATAAAGATAGGAAGTCACGGCTTTTTCCGAATTTTAAACTCATTTTCAACTTTTTTAGTTAGAGCAAGCCCATAATCAATTAAATTTAACAGAAATAATTGTATAAACTATTTATTAATATTTATAATAATATTCTTTTAGAATAATGCTAGAAAGTTGCAGTTTTTTCTCAAATTTTTCACTTTTGGTCCACTTTTTACTTAGTGAGGTAATAATTAATGCAATTTATCAAAAATAATTGTTTAAACAATTTATTATTGTTTATAACTATCTTCTTTTAGATAATTTCTAGAAAGCTGCGGCTTTTTCTGAAATTTTTAACTTTTCTTTGGCTTTTTAGTTATGAATAAAATAAATTCATAAATAAATAATAAATAAATAAAAAATCAATATATAAAAATTACAAAGGATCATTTTTTAAACAATCTCTTTTTTTATGAATATATTTTCCTGAAATAAAACAGATATTTGAAATATTCTTCAGATTTTCTATATAGATCATGTTAAATGTAAATTTTCCTTGAAATAGTAGCTAAGAGCCTTTTTGTTTAAATAAATATTAATATTAATCAATACATTTATTTATTCAACTTAATATAACAAATAATATTAAATAAGATTTTAATCTTTGAATTTAAAAATATTTAAAGTCTCAGAAAACCCCGTAACTCTTTCGCATTACTTTAAAAGTAGATAGTTATAAACAATAATAAATTGTTTAAACAGTTATGTTCGTTAAATTGCATTAATTATTATTTCACTAAGTAAAAAGTGGACATAACGTGGAAAATTCCAGGAGAAACCAACACTATATATCATTACTATAGGAGAAGATAGTTATAAACAATGATAATTTGTTTAAACAATTATGTTTGTTAAATAGCATTGACTTTAATTTCGCGCTAATTGAAAGGTTGACAAAAAGTAGAAAAATTGAGAAAAAACCGCAACTATCTAGCATTTCTATAGGAGAAGATAGTTATAAACAATAATAATTTCTTTTTAACAATCATGTTTGTTAACTTGAATTAATTATTACCTCATTCTAATTGAAAAGTGGACAAAGAGAGGAAAATTTTAGAAAACATTTCAGCTTCCTTGCATTATTCTAAGAGAATATTGTTATAAAAAATAAATAGTTTAAACAATTATTTCTGTTAAATTTAATTTATTATTGCGTAGCTCTAACTACAAAGTTAAAAACAAATTGAAAAATTCGGAAAAAACTGCAATTTTCTAACTTTATTCTAAGATAAAATTGCTATAAACACTGATATATTTTTTAAACTATTTATTTAAACGTTTTATTATAAACATAAAGTAACAATTTGTATTTTAAAAACCACAAAAAATCATAATTGACCCAAAAAACTCGCGAAACCCTATTTTTCACTAATGGGTTTTTTTGGGACCCTATAAAACAGACTTATGGGGGTGATATTTAAAAGGTTATTTTTCTCTTATGGAAAATACGTGTTCAACTTAAGGCCATGTGACGAGTGGGTCACGTGACCGGATTCCTACCTTAACGAAACGTTTTTATTTGTAAACTTATTTTCACACGAATAGCCACATCGAGTTGAAAAATTGGGATAATAAATAAGAAGCCCTAAGAAATTCGGCTCTGGTCCTAAATTTTAATAATGATGAAAAAAGCAAAAAAAATTATTCACAAAAAAAACTTTTTTCATAATTATAAAAATTTAGGACCAGAGCCGCATTTCTTAGTGCTTCTTCTCTATTATCCCAAATTTTCAACTCGATGTGGCTATTCTTGTGAAAATAAGTTTACAAATAAAAAAAGTGTCGGTAAGGTAGGATTCCGGTCACGTGACCCACTCGTTACATGGCCTTAATGGGGCTTTTTTTAAATTACTGCTATTTAAAAACTATAAAGTCGATTTAAACAAAAAAAATGTGGGACCCACTTGAAATTTTGCTGAATATTATAGAATAATAATATTGTTGTAGGAAATGTTTTCCCCGAAAAAATAAGCCATGATTTATTAAAATTCAACCATTTTTCAAAATTGGTAATAAGCGACAATAAGAAAAAATTTAATAACATCAAATATTGTTAAAATAATTATTTATTGTAAGTTTTAAAATTTTTTCATAAAAAAACATGTTTTTACTACCATAAGAAATGACTGATAATTATTATTTCAATTTTTAAAATCATAGAAAACTTTTTCCAGAGACCTCAAATTCAACCATTTTTCAAAATTGGTAATAAGCGACAATAAGAAAAAATTTAATTTAATTTAGTTTTTCTACTAAACTAAAGAGGGCTCCTGGAAATAATAATTAATGCAATTTCGAAAAATTATTAACAAAAAAATTTCCATTTTTTCAGGCTCTATTGTCTATGGTGTACCTGATGTTCCCCGACATTAATAGTTTGATCAATTACGTCGGATTCGCTACTTGGGTAAATATTTCATCAATTAAAGTTACTAAAAATACAAAATTATTCCACTTTATTAAAAAAAGTTGATACACATTTTTCTAAATTAATTTTCATCACAAGTTTTAACAATTATTTTTTTTTCTTAATTTCTCTTTGTCTTTTTCGAGGAAGTCATGACATAAAGTGTAGCATGTATAGACACAATTATTATTAACTTGTGGTGAATTGCGACACTTTTGATAAATGAGTAAATCGAGCACTGCCGGCAGAGTTGTGCAATTCTTTCAACAAGGCAAACAATCTCATTTCATTATTGGTCTCGTTTGTTTCTACGAAATTCACTTCCCTTCATTATATCAAATTATCCCCCTTGAGTTTCAGTTTCAATAGATTTTTAAAAAAATTAAAAAAAGAATTCGTTTATGCCCGGGCTCGGAACGGGTTACTTGTTAGTAACTTAGTTACTTTTTTGATCCACCGTTACTAAAAAGTTACTTATTTTATGAAAAGGTTACTTTTGGTTACATTTTTGCCCGAAAATAACGAAATGAATTAATTCATTAAATGTATTATTTAGAAACTTGTGGAAAAAATAAAAATTCAAATTTTTCCAGTGAATTTGGCACTTTAGAGCCGAAAAATAATAATTAGTTCATATGTAAAATGTATAAAAAGGGCTATCAATTGGATTGTTATGAATCCTGATAAAAATTGCAATTTAGCTAAAATTGCTAGTTTTTAATTAAAAATTTTAATCTTTTTTGTTGAAATATGGAGCTATGTATTATACGCTTCAATGAGGATTTATATTATTTGGTTGAAATGCGGTTAAAAGTTGAAGAATTTTTGTAAAAACTTTATTTTTTTGTTGAAAATTCATCATTTTAGTTGAAAATTCGTATTTTTTGGTTCATTTGAAACAAGCAATTATAAATAAATATTAAAAACTAAACAATTTTAAGCTGAATTATTTGAAATAGAAAGCCTTAAGTCATTAATATTTTAGGGTGTTAAATTTAAACTGATGCATAAATAACAATTGAACAATTATCAATTTGAAAATAAAAATTAGAGTTAGTTTAAGAGATATTTACAAGTTTTCAAAAGATCCAATCTTAATTTAAAACTGGAAAAGAATTCGAAAAATAAAAAAATAAATTTAGATGTTTGAAGATTTCGAAATAAAATTTTGAAGCTTTTTAAGGATCTTTAAAGGTTTTAAGAAAACAAAATAATTCTTAAGTTTGCTGAGAAGATTTAAAACGATTTTTTATTTTCAATAATTAATATTAAGAGCAAAATTAAAAAAGATTGAATTTTTTTTTTATTAATAAATTACAATTGAACAATTATCAATTTGTAAAATAATCAAGCAAATTTAAAATATATTTAGAAGTTTTGAAAAGATTCCAAAATAATTTAAAACGTGAAAAAATTTTAAAAACATTGAAAACAGAATGCAGATGCTTGAAAATTCCGAACATAAAATTTATAAGCATTTTGAAAAGTTTTAAAAGAATAAAAAATTCGTATCAAAATTCCTAGAAATACTAACATTATATTTTTTTAGTTAATTTGAAAAGAATATTTAATAAAATTTTCAAAAAATAATCAGGATGATTTTAAAGTAATTTTTTTACTTTTGCAAAATTTTTCCAAAAATTGTAGGAAAAATTCGAGTTGCTTAAATGGTATAGTTTTGAAAATTTGTAAGTTTTTTATTAATTCTTCAATTCACAGCATTGAAAATGATAGCGTGGATTTCTGTTTTTTTTAATCTTTTAACAGTACAATGTATAAAAGTTAAAATTTAAAATTTTGCAGCTCAACGACTTTTAATTTAAAATTTTTTTAAGCTTGATCAGTTCCGAGCCCTGGTTTATTCAAAATTGACTCTTTCTTATTTTCTATAAAATAATTATTCTCCCTCTAAGAAAACTAAGTTTCCTTTTTAAGGAAAGGCATCTGTACATTTTTGACCCATTTCAATTTTTAATATTCCAATTCAATGACAATTTTAAGTAATGAATTTTTTATTTTAGTTACTCAGTTTCTTTAAAACTTATTTCTTAAACCGTATTTTTTTTCCTTTTATAAGAGAATCTCTAGAAAATGAAATTTTAAATTTACAATTTTCAAATAAAAATAGATTTTAATCAAAAATTGATATAATTAATTAAAATAAATGTTATAGGGATATGAGTCTTTCTCCTGTTTCCCTGCATTCCCTTTTTTCCATATTCTCGAAAAACTTCCCCCTTTTCCCCTTTCTCCGGAACTTTGAATTAATTATCTAAGCCAAATTTTCAATTTTCTAAAATAATATTTAAAAAGTATTAAAATGAACTTCAGTGTTTATTTAAACTATTATTCGTTAGTCTATAAATGATAAAAATTCCTATTTTCTTTCCTGTATTCCTCTCTTTTCCCCTTTTTCTCATTTTGTCACTTAAATAAGAACTGAATAACTCAATAAGAAAATCCAACTATTTTTGGTTGAAAAGTCCACTATTATATTTTGGGTTAAAAATGCAAACAATTTGATTTAATTTTTTTTCTTGGTTGAATATTCAATCATTTGTTTGATACTTGAACTATATACATATTTTGTTAAAAAATTAATTTTTATTCTTGAATATTCATCATTTTAGTTAAAAGTTCACATATTTGGTTAAAAATTCCTTTTTATTTTGTTGAAAATTCACTTTTATAACTGAAAATTGATCTATTTTATGTTGTGTTGAAAATTTATGTATTTTGTGAAAAATTCAATAAATTTGTTAAAAAATCAACAGTTATGTTGAAAATTCTACAATTTCGTTGAAAACTCATATTTTTGGGTTGAAAATTCAACTGTTTTACAGAATATTCATCTTCTTGGCTTGATAATTCAACAATTTTATTTAATTTTTTTCTTGGTTGAATATTCAACTATTTGTTTGATACTTGAACTATATACATAATTTCTTTAAAAATTAATTTTTCTTCTTGAATCTTCATAATTTTAGTTAAAAATTCACCTATTTAGTTAAAAATGAATTTTTATTTTGTTGAAAATTAATTTTTTTAACTGAAAATTGATCTATTCCATTTTTTATTGAAAATTTATATATTTTGTTGATAAATCAACAGTTTTGTTGAAAATTCAACAATTTCGTTGAAAACTCATATTTTTGGGTTGAAAATTCAACAATTTTGTTGAAAACTCATATTTTTGGGTTGAAAATTCAACTTTTTTACAGAATATTCATCTTCTTGGCTTGATAATTCAACAATTTGATTTAATTTTTTTTCTTGGTTGAATATTCAATTATTTGTTTGATACTTGAACTATATACATAATTTGTTAAAAAATTAAATTTTCATCTTGAATATTCATCATTTTAGTCAAAAATTCACCTATTTGGTTAAAAATTAATTTTTATTTGGTTGATAATTCATTTTTTTGACTGAAAATTGGTCTATTCCATCTTTTGGCTTGAAAATTCAACTGCTTTGCAGAAAATTCGTCTTCTTGGCTTGAAAATTTAATAATTTGATTCAAATTTTCTTTCTTGGTTGAAAATTCAACTAATTTTTTGATAGTTGACCTACCCTACCTACAGTCCTACATTCTTTGTTACAAAATTAATTTTTTTATTGAATATTCATCATTTTAGTTAAAAATTAATTTTTATTTTGTTGAAAACTCGTCTATTTCATTTTTTGTTGAAAAATTATATTTTTTAGTTGAAAATTCGTCTTTTTCGGTAGAAAATTTATTTATTTTTTTATTTTGCCCTGAAAAGTTCGAGGCTGATTTCTCGATCAATTGTTTGCTACAATAAAAACACGTGCAATTGCAACATTTTCTCAACACGTTTGCTTGGATTGTTACTTTCTGTTAAGAGATATGTGAAAAGTTTGTAGGATTTTGTTTATAGAGTATAAAATAATCTTTAAAATGAGTCTTTAGCGAATATCCTACGACCAACAGTTTACGAGATAAGAATTTGTTAATTAACATTATGCCTTTTTCACTGAAGACAAAGCGATGATGAATTTTCATTGTTAAAAAAAATCGCGATCGGATTTTGCTATTTGGTTCTCAAATTCGATAGTTTAGAATATTAAAAAACCTTTTTTTTTAATTTCAGAAAAAAAAATCACAGAGGGATCGGGGAGAACTATTTTTAAACATTCATATTTTGTCAAAAAAAAGTTGTGGAGTTCAATTTCGCTGAAATATTTAGCAGATTATGCATCTTCATGAAAAAGTATTTTTAATTTTCCAACAAAATTTTTCACATTGTTTATAACAAATCGTTATAAACAACATTTTTTCCATACTTAGAGATGCCAGCGAAATTCTGTGAAATTGGTTATAAAATTTGTTTAAATAATATTTTCTTGCAACGAATATATTGCACGTAGGATTTGGTAAAAATAATAAATAAGATCCACTTTCCTGAATGCTTATACACAATTTTTTCAGATTTTTCTGGCACTTGTAAGTATGGAAAGGAAATTATTATTTATAAAGATTTGTTATAAACAATGTAAAAACCTTTGTTGAGATATTAAACATACTTTTTCCTGAAGATGCACAATCTGCTAGATATTTCAGCGAAATTGAACTCAAAAGAATTTTTTTAAAAAAATATGAATTTAAAAGAACAAGTGATCCCCCACCCCTCTTTTCCTTTTAGGATTCTGAAATTTAAAAAATGTTTTTTCAATATTTTCAATTAGATGTTTATTATATGTTCATTATGTTCAATATTTAATACTAAAATGACCAAAATACCCATTCGCACCAGTGTGCCATTTGAGGGGCACACTGGAGCCCCTCAAATGGCAAATTTAATAGAATTTATTCCCCTATTTTCGGGACAAAAATGACCCTATTTCCCCCTTTTTGGTCTCCTTTTGTGCTGTGATCTCTGATGTTAATATAATTAAATCAAAATAAAAAAATGAAGTGTGTACCGGTTCGTAAAAATTAAAAGAGAACCGGACGACTAGTAATTTTCTAATTGCCGGATCCACTTGTCGTAATGGACCCTTTATCATTTTTTTTCTGGTTTTCAGCTCAGCATAGGCGTATCGGTACTCTGTGTTCCCTGGCTCAGATGGGCCCAGCCAAATTTGCCAAGGCCGATCAAGGTGAATTTAGCATTTCCTATTGTCTACATCATTGCTACCTTGTTCGTCACCATTGTACCGATGTATGCCAGTCCCCTCGACACTGGTAAGTAAAATTCAAATTTCGTAATAACAGACTTCATATTCCCCTTTTTAGGAGTGGTAGTGAGGGGAGGGGAAATGAGAGGAAGGGAAGTTGGTAAAATTATGGGAAATGGGGGAAGGGACGTGAGTGGAAATGAGGTGGTGAGAGGAATAAGGGTAAGAGAAGTAGGGAAAGTGAGGGAAAACGTGGGGCGGGGGATTAAGGGAGGGGGGGCTGAATGGAAATAAGTTGGTGTGGGGAATAACGTGAAGGGAAGTAGAGGAAGTAGGGGAGGGCAAATGATGGGAAATTGGGAAGGGGAAGTGAGTGAAATTTGGTGGTAAGGAGAGTGAGGGAAAGGATAGTAGGTGAAGTAAAGTGAAATAAAGGAGGGGAAGTGATTGAAATTGAGGTGGTGAAGGGAAATTATGGAAGGGAAATAGAGGACAGTATGAGGACAGGGGAAGTAGGGGAAATTAGGGGAGGGCAAATGATGGGAAATGGGGAGAGGAAGTAGAGTAGGTGAGTGAAAATAAGGTGGTGAGGTGAATGACGGGAAGGGGAGTAAGAAAAATTATGGAAAATGGGGGAGGGAACGTGGGTGGAAATGGGGTGGTGAAAGGAAGAAGGGGAAGTGTGGGAAAACGTTGGAGGAATTGAGGGGAAATGAAGGGAGGGGGAGTAGGGGAGCAGAATGGAAATAAGTTGGTGAGGGGTATGAGGGGAAGGGAAGTAGCGGAAGTAGGGGAGGGCAAATGATGGGAAATTGGGAAGGGGAAGTGAGTGAAATTTTGTTGTAAGGAGAGTGAGGGGAAGGATAGTAGGTGAAGTAAAGTGAAATAAAGGAGGGGAAGTGATTGAAAATGAGGTGGTGAAGGGAAATTATGGAAGGGAAATAGAGGACAGTACGAGGACAGAGGAAGTAGGGGAAATTAGGGGAAGGCAAATGATGGGAAATGGGGAGGGGAAGTAGAGTAGGTGAGTGAAAATGCGGTGTTGAGGGGAATGACGGTAAGGGGAGTAGGAAAAATTATGGAAAATGGGGGGGGGGCGTGAGTGGAAATAAGGTGGTGCAAGGAATAAGGGGAAGGGAAGAAGGGGAATTGGAGGAAAACTTGGGAGGAAGTGAGGGGAAATTAAGGGAGGGGGAGTAGGGGAGCTGAATGAAAATGAGTTGGTGAGGGGTGTGAGGGGAAGGGAAGTAGCTGAAGTAGGGGAGGGCAAATGATGGGAAATGGGGAAGGGGAAGTGAGTGAAATTTGGTGGTAAGGAGAGTGAAGGGAAGGATTGTAGGTGAAGTAAAGGGAAATAAAGGAGGGGAAGTGATTGAAATTGAGGTGGTGAAGGGAAATTATGGAAGGAAAATAGAGGACAGTATGAGGGCAGGGGAAGTAGGAGAAATTAGGGGAGGGCAAATGATGTGAAATTGTGAGGGGAAGTAGAGTAGGTGAGTGAAAATGCGGTGGTGAGGGGAATGACGGGAAGGGGAGTAGGAAAAATTAT
>CAKNYM010052560.1:264733-281901 GCA_932195095.1 Andricus curvator
GAGCTGAATGGAAATGAGTTGGTGAGGGGTGTTAAGGGAAGGGAAGTAGCGGAAGTAGGGGAGAACAAATGATGGGAAATGGGGGAGGGGAAGTGAGTGAAAATGGGGTGTTGATGAGAGGAATGAGGGGAAGGGAAGTAGGGGAAGTGAGTGTAAATTTAGGTAGGGGGAGTAGGGGAACTGAATAAAAATGAGGTGGTGAGGGGAAGTGAAGTACTTCAAGTGCGGGGAAATGAGGACAGGGAAGTAGGGGAAATTATTGGAGGACAAATTATGGGAAATGAGGATGGGGAAGTAGAGTAGGTGAGTGGAAATGAGGTAGTGCGGGGAATGAGGGGAAGGGGAGTAGGAAATGAAGGAATGTAGGAAATGAAGGAGCATGCAAGTTAGACGAAGTGAGGTGAAATTATCAAATTATGGATGGGCAGTTGGGGAAGTGTAGTAATGGAAAATGGAAATAGAGGAAAGGAACTGCTGGATAAGGGAAGAAAGGGGAAAGTAGAGGATGAAGCATTTGGGGAAGGGATGGAGCTTCTTCCCTTAATGGAGCATCTTTTTCCCCATATTTTCAAGAAACTTCCCCTTTTTCTCTTTGTTTTTCGCTCGCATGCGAACTAAATTAATAGGAACCAATATGAAAATCCAACTATTTTTGGTTGAAAGTTAATTCTCTTTTGGTTGAATGTTAATTCTCTTGAAAATTTTAATTATTTTGTCGAAAATTCAACTATTTTGTTGAACATTCGTTTTTTTTTAATGGAAAATTCCTCATTTTGGAATGAAAATTCATCTTTTGTGGTAGCTAAAAATGAACATTTTTATGTTGGAAATTTCTTCTTTTCAGTTTGAAAATTCTACTCTCTTCTAAAAAATTCATCTGTTTAGCTTATTTTTCGATTCCACAGTCTACTATTATATTTTTGGTTTAGAATTAATTTCTTTTGGTTAAAAATGAAACTAGTTGGTTGGAAATTTAATTATTTTTTTGAAAATTCAACTATTTTGTTGAAAATTCATTTTTTTTTTAATTGAACTGTTTTTTGGAACCTTTAACATTCGTCCTGTCCGATTAAAAATTCAACTCTCTTCTGAAAAGTTCGTCTTGAAAATTCAACTATTTTGTACAGAAAATTCCTCCTATTGGATTGAGAGAATTCATCCTTTTTGGTAGTGTAATCTCATTTTTCTGGATCAAAAATTCATCAACACAAAGATTTTTGAAGATTTCGAACACAAAATTTATAAGCTTTTTAAGCATTTTGAAAGGTTTTAAATGAATAAAAAATTGGTATCAACATTCCTAGAGAACCTAACAATAAATTTGCTTTTGAAAAATGAATTTTTTAAAATATTTATTAAGATTTCCAAAATTTTCAAAAAAGAATGTAGATGATTTTAAGGTAGTTTTTTTTTTACTTTTGCAGGATTTTCAAAAAATGGTAGAGAAAATTCGAGTTCCAAGATAATAAAATTATTATTCGATTCCTGGAAAATTTTTAAATGATTTTTTCAAAACAAATTCTTAATAGAATATTTAAAAAGATTTCAAAACAGATTTTAGTGTATAAATCAATGTTTCTAGCTCAAAATTGCTTAAAATGATATCATTTTGAAAATTTATACATTTTTTGATTCATTCTTTAATTCATAGCATTGAAAATTATAGCACGGATTTCTATTTTTTCAAATCTTTCAACTGTACAATGTATAAAAGTCTAAATTAAAAATTTTGCATTTCAACGGCTTTTTATTAAAAAATTTTCAACTGAAAAGTGTTGAAAATTTGAAAAGTATAAACTTAAAATGTATTTCACTTTGAGTGTTTTAATTTGCGGTTCAGTTTTTATAACTTCAAGTGAAAAAATTGTTATCTTCAAGAGTTCGAATCTTTTAATTTCAATGACTCAGTAATAGAAAAAAGTTGTACTTTCCTGTAATTTTGGTTGTAATTTATTGTATTTATTTGTAGATTCCTGTAAAAATAGTTTCAGTTTTCTGTACTTTTTTGTAAAAATTTTCCCACCAAGGATCTTCTAAAACTATAAATATAAAACTTTTTTCATTCTTCAAAATTAATTAAATTTTGTAACATTGATTTTTTTTTCAGGCTACGGTTGTCTGATGATATTGTCTTCTGTACCTGTATACTTCCTCTTCATTGCATGGAAAAGTAAACCCAAATTCTTCCAAAAGGGCGTCGGTGAGTATTTATTTTATTTGATAAAATGACATACCTTTTAAAATTCAGACAATAATAATAATTAATTAAACCATCTCTATTAATTTTTTGTAATCCCCAAGATTTATTTTGTTTTATCTTTTCTTTTAATTAATTTATTTCTACAGGCGCCGTTACCAAAACTTTCCAGAAGCTGTTGGTAGTCGTCGGACCAAAATCTAAGGTTCAAAAACACGCTATACAGATTTTACTCTTACCATATCAAGCATGCCTTATTTCTTCTTTTAATCCATCAATCAGTCATCTTTCATATTTTATCACGTTGCATGTCAAGTGATAAACAGTGCTCATTTCGAAATATTATTTTTATGTTCTTTTTAAATAATAGATAAATATTTCTTAAATAAAATCGATGATTCTAACTCATAGAAGATAGTAATTTTTATTGTAAAATACAAAATTTAAATTAAAAATGTATATTGTAAAGGGATCATGAAATAACAGGGTGTTTACCCTACCTGGAAAAACCTGGAAATGTCAGGGAATTTTTTTTAAAGTCAGCGAATTTTTTGGAGAGCCTGCTTCATTTTTTTAAAATTGCAATATAAAAGTGAATAACAAGATTCTGAATTTGTAAAAGTAGCTTTATATTGCTGTATTTAACTTTTTTTCTTGAAAATTCGTTTTTTTTGTTCGAAATTAAATTTTTTAACTGAAAATTTAACTATTCTGTTTTTGGTTGAAAATGGATCGCTTTTAGTTGAAAATTCAAGAATCTGGTTAAAAAGTCATGTATTTTGTTGAAAATTCATCCGTTTGTTTGCAATTTTTTCTCTCCCTCGACTGAAAAATCTTTCTTATTGAAAATTCAACTAATGTTAAAAAGTTATCTTTTTTGGTTGAATTCAACTGTTTTTTATTAAAAATTAAAATCTTTCTTGGTTGAAGTATCAGTTACTACATTTTTTGTTCAGAATTCATCTTTTTTGAAATAAAAATTTAGTTACTTAGTTGAAAGTTAAACTCTTTTGTTAAAAATTAATTTTTTTGGTTGAAGATTCCTGATTTTAATTGGAAATTCATTTCTGTTGTTAAAAATTCCTTTTTTCTTTCGCAGAAAATTAATTTTTTTACTAAAAATGTAACTATTCCAGTTGAAACTTTACTATTTTGTTGAATATTCTATCATTTTAGTTAAAAATTCATCTCTTTGGTTGAATATTCTATTATTTTAGTTAAAGATTCATCATTATATTCAAAAATTCGTATTTTTGTTTTAAATTCAACTATTCTAGTTGAAGATTCATAATTTTAGTAGAAAATTCATAAGCTTGGTTGAAAATTACTTTTTGAACTGCAAATTTAACTATTCCATTTTTTGTCTTTTTGGTTGAAAATTCAAGTATTTTTTCGAAACTTCATGTATTTTTTTGAAAAATCGCCCTTTTTGGTAGAAAATTAATCTTGTTGTTTGAAAATTCACATTTCTTAAAAAATTCAAGTATTCCAATTAAAATATAATATATTTTTTTTGAAAATAAAACTATTTGGTTAAAATTTTAACACTTTTGTTAAAAATTCATCTATTCCCGTTGAAGATTCATCATTTTAATTGAAAATTCATCACTTTGGTTGAATTTTTTTTTTTCAATTAAGTTTTTAACTGAAATAACTATTCCATTTTTGTTTCAAAACTGATTATTTTTAGTTCTAAATTCAACTATTTGGTCGGAAATTGATCTTTTTTAGCAGAAAATTCAATTATATGGTTAATAATTCATGTATTTTGTTAGAAAATCATATTTTTGGTAGTAAATTAATAATTTTGGTTTAAAATTCAACTATTTCAGTAAAAGATTCATAATTTTAGTTGAAATCTCATGACTTTATTAAAAAATATAACTATTTCTTTGAAAATTATATTCTCCGTTTGTGAAAATTATATATTTTTTTAAAACTAAAAATGTAACTGTTCCAAATGAATATTCCATCATTTTAGTTGAAAATTCATCAGTTTTGTTGAAAATTAATTTTTTAACTGAAAATGTAACTATTCCATTTTTATTTGAAAATTGATATTTTCTAGTTAAAAATTCAACAATTTGGTTGAAAATTCAAGAATCTGGTTAAAAAGTCATGTATTTTGTTGAAAATTCAACAGTTTGTTTGCAATTTTTTCTCTCTCTCGACTGAAAAATCTTTCTTATTGAAAATTCAACTATTGATAAAAATTTATCTTTTTTGGTTGAATTCAACTGTTTTTGATTAAAAATTAAAATCTTTCTTGTTTGAAATATCAGCTACTACATTTTTTGTTCAGCATTAATCTTTTTTGAAGTAAAAATTTAGTTACTTAGTTGAAAGTTAAACTCTTTTGTTAAAAATTAATTTTTTGGTTGAAGATTCATGATTTTGATTGGAAATTCATTTCTGTTTTTAAAAAAATTTTTCTTTCGCTGAAAATTAATTTTTTTTTACTACAAATTTAACTATTCCAGTTGAAACTTTACTATTTTGTTGAATATTCTATCATTTTAGTTAAAAATTCATCTCTTTGGTTGAATATTCTATTATTCTAGTTAAAGATTCATCATTTCATTCGAAAATTCGTATTTTTCTTTTTAAATTCTACTATTCCAGTTGAAAATTCATCATTTTGTTTTGAAAATATAACTATTTTTTTGAAAATTAGTTTCTTTTGTTGAAAATTAGTTTTTTTTTTCTTAAAACTAAAAATTTAAATATTTCAATTAAATATTTCATCATTTTAGATGGAAATTTATTTCTTTTGTTTTAAATTCAACTATTCCAGTTGAAGATTCATCAGTTTAGTAAAAAATTAATCAGCTTGGTTGAACATTACTTTTTTAACTGCAAATTTAACTATTCAATTTTTGTCTTTTTGGTTGAAAATTCAACTATTTTTTCGAAAATTCATGTATTTTGTTGAAAAATTGCCTTTTTTGGTAGAAAATTAATCTTCTTGTTTGCAAATGCACCTTTTTGTTAAAAAGTTCAAGTATTCTAATTTTATATAATATATCTTTTTTGAAAATAAAACTATTTGGTTAAAATTTTAACACTTTTGTTAAAAATGCACCTATTCCCGTTGAAGATTCAACATTTTAATTGAAAATTCATCACTTTGGTTGATTTTTTTTTAATTATGTTTTTAACTGAAATGTTAACTACTCCATTTTTGGTTACAAACTGATTTTTTTTAGTTCTAAATTGAACTATTTGGTCGAAAAAAAATTTTTTAGCAGAAAATTCATTTATTTGGTTAATAATTCATGTATTTTGTTAAAAAAATCATATTTTTGGTAGTAAATTAATAATTTCGGTTTAAAATTCAACTATTTCAGTAAAAGGTTCATCATTTAGTTGAAATCTCATGACTTTATTAAAAAATATAACTATTTCTTTGAAATTTATATTTTTCGTTGTTAATAATTATATATTTTTTAAAAACTAAAAATATAACTGTTCCAATTGAATATTCCATCATTTTATTTGAATATTCATCTCTTTAATTTAAAATTCCACTATTCCAGTTGAAGATTCATAATTTTAGTTGAAAATTCATCAGTTTTGTTGAAAATTAATTTTTCAACTAAAAATGTAACTATTCCATTTTTGGCAGAAAATTGATATCTTCAAGTTAAAAATTCAACAATTTGGTTGAAAATTCAACTATTTCGTTGAAAGTGGATACATTTTGTTGAAAAATCGCCTTTTTTGGTAGAAAATTAATCTTCTTGTTTGAAAATTCACTTTTTTGGTTAAAAAGTCGAGTATTCCGGTTAAATATTCATCTCTTTGGTTTAAAATGCATCACTTTGGTTGAAAATTTGTTTGTTTTCTTGTGGAAAATTAATTTTTTTAACTGAAAATTTAACTATTCCATTTTTTGTTGAAAAATAATCGTTTTTAGTTCAAAACTCAACTTTTTAGTTGAAAATTGATTATTTTCGGTCGAAAATTAATTTTTTTGGTTCAAAATTCAACTACTTGGTTAAAAATTCAACTGTTTGGTTAAAAATTCATCTATCTTGTTGAAAATACAATATTTTTTCTAGGATTTGAGTAGACACCCTGAAAATCAATTATTTTTTAGACTCTAATCATAAATCATAAAAGCCGTCTAATCATTCGTAAAAAATTCGTTTTTACATTCTGGCATCCTTTGAATTTTCAGTTTGCATGTCGCATCGAACATCAGAACTACAGAACACGATCCACGGTTTATGGTACATACCTAGTGGAAAAAGAAATTGATCATCCTTTTAAAGGATTGTCGCTTGTTAACGATTATGATATTTTTTCACATAATTGGAAAAAATGTTGAGCTTTTCTAATAAGGGTCAATCCACCAATGATCATGTGATAATTTATCAAAAATAGTATAAGAAATTAAATCTAAAAATATTTTAGATTAAAGTTAACTTAAAAAATGAATTAAAAATAATTTAATAATATTTTATTATATTTTTAAAGAAAATCTTAATTTGTCAATTAATCATCTAATCTTCGATAGAAAAACCAATGTCTTTTTATGGTTCGATGTTCTCTACAAAATTAGGGACATCCTGAAAAAATTCGCCGGAAGTGCTAGTCTCAGAAGCTGTGAAATAGATTTGAAGATGATGAGGTTTTGTTTGCATACTCAGTAACGAATCAGGACCAGAAGATTCGAGAATCTTGATCTCAGAATATTTTTAAAACTACCAAAGAAAATGTAAATAAAATGTAAATTATAAACTAAAAAATAAAAAGCTAAATTTTTTTCTAACAACAAGAGTTCGAAATTTAATTTTATCCCAGGGGGGATCTTAATTTTAGTAAATTATACTAACATTAAATGATAAGCAATTAGAAGCGAGTGACATAATATTCTTCTTTGATACCAATAGAAATTTTTAAAGAAAATGTTGAAAGATTCCGAAGAAATTTCACGAGTTGCAGACAGAATCTCATTTAAAAATCTAACAGTGTGATCAAAATTTGACAATATTTTCATAAATTCTTCCATACTAATTGTCTTTTATTCTACAGTCTATTTCTTCAATTCTTCTCAATATTCCAAATTTTCAAAGGGCAGAAAATAAAAAAAACAAAAAATCTGTTTCAGTGAGTTCCACCAGGTTCCTGCAGAAGATAATGCTCGTCGTCGGGAAGGCAAAACCTGCTCAGGTCTAAAAAGCTGATACTATAAAATTTGTTGAGGAATCGCTTCTTCCTTCGTCTGGAACGAAGTTGAATTAAATAAGGAAAAAATGGATAGAAAAGAGAAAGAAGGATGGAAAGCAATTTCCAAAATTCTCTCTCCAGGAACGAAAGTTTGGTCTTCCAAAAACAAGAAGCAGCCATCGTGAATGGGAGACCATCGATCGTTTCTTAATTAATAGATTACTAGACACTCGCTTCTAATTCTCGAACCAACAGCGAATTTCCCAATACTAGAAAAATTTCCTCAGAGAGACAACTTATCTACAATATTTTTATCCTATGTTTTCTCTCCGAGTATCAAATTGAAAAAAAAAATATTTTTCTGTCGAAATTTCGCTTCTGGTTCGATTGACAAGACAAGAATTCTTATATTGTCGAATTTTATTGAAATAAAATTGTAATTATAAGGGGAACACAACGTTCGGAATTTTGTTTGGATTCATTCAACTTCTGGTTAGATCAGGCGGTAGCGGCCCGAGTTCGTAACCGGAAAGTCCGGGCTCGATTCCTTCTGCCTGCATTTTTTACCAGTTTTTTTTTATTTTAATTGACTAATATTAATTTTTAACCATTTTTTTCATATGAGATTCACATTAAATATACAAAAATAGTATAGTGATAGTCAGAGTGGTTTGGAATTTGGATATACATATCATACTATGGTGAAAATAATGGTGCCGGTATTTCACAGTTTAATCAAAAAATTTTTAGATCTTTAACAATTTTTCTAAAATTCTTGAAAGAGGATTTTCTCAGAAACCCCATTTTTTAACATTTTTATTCTTTTTTAGTAAAAATCTTTTTGGAAATATCGAAGTTTTGCATTTTTCTCTTTTTGTGTTTTCAAAATTCGATGAAAAAATCCTCAAGATAATAATAATTTTATTGCTAAAAATTGCATTAATATAATTTATCTATATCATTATAAATAATTTATTAATCAATGAGTTCAAATTTAAAAAAAAAATTATTATAAAAATTCTTTTAGAATTTTTTTAAATATATTAAAATATTTTAAATTTTTCATTTTTTTCTTATATTTTGTTTACAGTTTATGCTTATCGGGTCGGGAAATTTTTTTTCATAAATTGTAATTTTTCATAAATTTAATTGTAAAATTTTTATTCTCTTTTCGTAAAAATCTTTTTGGAAATATCGAATTTTTGCATTTTTCTCTTTTTGTGTTTTCAAAATTCGATGAAAAAATCCTCAAGATTTTTTGGAAAGATCCAACTTTTTTCTTATATTTTGTTTACAGTTTCTGCTTATCGGATGGGGAAAATTTTTTTCATAAATTATAATTTTTGATTTTTTCTCGTGAAAGATGCAAAATATCACAAAGGAGCAATATTAATTTTTTGTTGAATTTTTCTAGATGTGTAAACTTTTATCTAAACCTTTTTTTGTACCTTCCGTTGTTTCCGAGAAAAGTGCAAAAAATCGATTTTTCCAAAATAATTTGTTTCAACGTGTATAGGCCATTAAACCATCTATTTCTGAAAAAAAATAAAAAGTTTAAAAAGAATGGTTTTTGAGAAAATCCACTTTCAATCATTTTAGAAAAACAGCCGTCATTTTTCAAATTAAAATTTTTTTAGGGATCAATTGAAAGAGCGAGAGTTCCTGTGTCGAATAAAAAAGTAATAGTAATCTTTTTTAATAAAAAATTCTATAAGGAATCATAAAAATTAATTTTTTCATATGAAAACAATGGTTAACAATTATTATTTTTGCTTGATTTGAATAAATTTCATAGACAATCACAACAAAAGAAAATTGAATGAAAAAAAAACATTAAAAAAAAATACCGGCGGCAGGAATCGAGCCCGGACTTTCCAGTTACAAACTCGAGAGTTTCTGAAAAGCGCATCCTATTACTTTAGCATATTAAAAGTTTTGCAATTAACTGTTATTGGAATTCCGAAGGTTGTAGTTTCCCCGTGTTAGCTGCTGTACCATCAAAGAAGTTTTTTATTTTTATTTAACTAACGATTTATTTTTAAACTATTACAGTCAGTATTATAAAAATACCAGAAAAAAATGCTGGACCAAGGTTTAATAAATTTCAAGGCCGGATTTTGACCTTTATAAATCGACTATTTGATCGTAGAGCAGCAAGGCAAGTTGTTTGGATCAATGTTAATGTTTCCTCGTGTTATCAAACGTGGATAATATAACAATAATTTATTATAATCAGTTCCACAGAGAACCGGATATGGCAAATTATCGATTAACGTCCTTTTTGACGAATCGACTTTGAACATTGAAAAAACTGCCTTGATTTTATCGCAAAGAAACAAACAGCACTTGTGCAAAATAGACAATACTACACTGCCCAGTCGCTGGTTGTCTCAAGGAATTGCGTATTTTTAGTCTAGACGTGACGTCTGTGCATTTTTTTCAAAGATACAATCTTCCATGTTTTCAAATCTGATGAATTTACAAATTTAAATGGCGATATCTGCTTTCGGTTGTTATTAAATCATCAATTGAATTACATTTTTTCGAATTTTGGATCCAAATTTTTCAATTTAAAAAATCGGGAAAAATTCACTGATGTCACGATAGGAATTGTTATTAAACTGTCATAAGCTTCAAGTGAAATACGTAATCCAAAATTGGAAACGGTCCTAATTTTTCCGTGTGCGAGGCGTTCCTAAATATTGTAAAAAGAAAATATTTTTTTTTATAAAAAAAGTACATTCCTAGTTCCGAAAAGTAGAAGCAAGTTGAATTTCGAATGCCTTTATGTAACACAAATTCTGTTTTCCTCTCGTGAATGTTTTAGTTTTTTTTTGAAAATTTATCAAATCCTTAATTCCAGCTAGAAAAAGATACTGCATTTCGTTCTAATTTATATTATTTAAATTAGAACAAGTTTAAAAAAGACTCAAAGCAAATTGTTGGTACTCGAATTCATAATCACTCATCTCTTAAGAAATAAGCGCTATATTTATTCAATACCGGTTCATATAATTATAGATTAATAATAAGGAAAATGTTGTGTTAAGTATTAAGCAACACTGTTACAAAACAGAGATCAGAGGCACGAACGCTTTTCTCAAAAAGCTACATATCTTCATTTTTTATGATCTTACAATCTTTTTGAGTAAGAACTTGAAAATTTTATTATTTCGAATCCAAGAAAAGCAAACGTTTCCTCACATCTCCTATCAAGTTGTACATAATTCTAAAAAATCATTGTTACGCCATCAGCTTTTGCAATATTCGAAGAAAATACTCTGCGATTATAATTGTTCACTAGGGTTGTTGAAAAATAAATTATAAATTTTTTTTCTTCAAATTTGCATGCATATCGCCCCCAAATTTGTTCGAATCCACAAAAAATGTTGTTTTTTTCAAATTATATTCAGGGGAAACTTCCTTAAAGTGGATAATGCAACCTACAGTGGATACTCATTAATTAAGAGCACAAATGAAAGAAAAATCATTTAATTTAATTTTTATTTATTAATACGTATAGTGTCTTAACTAATAATTGAATTAAATTAATTATTTTAGATGCATTAGTATTTTTAGTTAATAATTATCCACTTTAGGTCGTATTATCCACTGTAGGGAGGTTTCCCATTGAGAATCCGTAAGCCTTATCAAAAAAACATATTTCCCATAAGAAAAAAATACGTTTTTGTAAATTTTATTTAGAATCGTCAATAAATCATAAGTCTGCTTTATAGGGTTCCAAAAAACCCCCATAAGTTAAAAATTGGGTTTTGCGAGTTTTTGTCGCTAATTATCATTTTATTCCGATATTTTTAATACTAATTTTTTCTCATACATAAAATACTACATTCTACTGATGATTAGATCTTTAGGTGAATTGTTTAAACAATTTATAATAGTTTTTAGCAATTTTCTCTTAGAATAGAGTTCGAAAGTCACGGTTTTTTTCCTAATTCTTAAACTTATTTTCACTTTTTCAATTAGAGTGAGGTTTTTTCAAGTTTTCATTCATTCAAGTTAACAAAAATAGTTATTTAAAGAATTTATTATTTTTAATAATATTCTTTTTGAATAATGACAGAAAGTTGAAGTTTTTTTCTAAAATTTTTCACTTTTTGTCCACTTTTTGAATTAGAGTGAGATGATAATTAACTTAAGTTAACAAACATAATTTTTTAAACAATTCACTATTTTTAATAATATTCTCTTTGAATAATGTTACAAAGGTGCGGGTTTTTTCTGAAATTTTCAACGTTTTGTCCACTTTTCACTTAGAGTTAGGTCATAATAAATGAAAGTTAACAAACATAATTGTTTAAAAAAATTATTATTGTTTTTAATTATATTCTCTTTGAATAATGCTAGAAATTTGCTGTTTTATCTGAAATTTTTAACTTTGCTTTAACTTTTGAGTTATGAACAAATAATAAATAAACATTAGAGAAAATCATTTTTTAACTATCTTGTTCTTTTTTGTGAATGTACAGCTTTTTCTGAAAAAAAAAACATATATTTGAAATATTCTTCAAATTTTCTATGTGGATCGTATCAAATGTAAATTTTCCTTGAAGTAGTTACTGAGAGTTTTTTTGTTTAAATTAATTTTAATATTGATATTTATTATTTTTTTCTAACTAAAAAGTCAAAGAAAAGCTAAAAATTTTAGACAAACCCGCAACTTCCTAGCGTTACTTTAAGAAAAGATAATTATAAACAATACATTCAAACAATCGTTTAAACAATTTATTTAAACATCTAATTATCAGTAGAAAGTGATAGTTTATGTATTAGAAACAATTTGTATCAGAAAAACCGCAAAAAAATCATAATTAGCGCCAAAAACTCACAAAAACCAATTTTTCACTTATAGCTTTTTTTTGGGACCCTATAAAACAGACTTATGGGGGTGATATTTAAAAAGTAACTTTTGTTTCGTATTCTATAGCTAATTGTGAAGAGAAATATTGAGTTTCAACTCGATTCACCTATGATTGACGATTCTGGATAAAATGTACAACTTTTTTTTTCTTATGGGAAATACGTGTTAAACCTCTACAGTGGATAATCATTAATTAAAAATACTAATGCAAGTAAAATAATTAATTTAATTTAATTAATAGTTAAGACACTTTACGTGTTAATAAATAAAATAAGGAATTAATTATTTTTCTTATATATGTGCTTTTAATCAATTATTATCCACTGTAGGCAGGTTTTCCCTAAATATAATTACAAAAATGCATTTATTTTGTTTTGGATTCGAACAAATTTGGGGGCGACATGCATAACAATTCAAGAAAAAAAAATGTGGACCACCCTATTGTTCACCGGTAGATTTTTTACTACTTAGCTCAGCACCGAAAAAGAGGATTATTGTAAAACTGTTTATACAACAGGAATAGTTTTAATTTTTTTACTGCTTTAGCATTTAGTGTATCATATTTATAAGCGTATTTTTATTGCTGACTTTTAATTTTTTATGTCCAGAGTAAAATAGATTTAAGTTATCTTTTAGATTCTAAGTTCCAACTAGGAGTGATTTTTAGTTTTTTACGCGTTGAATAATTTCATTTATATAATTCATAACACAATTTTGAAATGAATTTAATTGTACTTTTTTAATGAATTCTCAAAGGGCATTTTGTGCATACAATCGTTGAAAAAAAATAAGGAACAGAGTTTCCAATTGACCTTTAATGCATTGATTCGATAAATATCCATGAACTTTACACTCCTTATCTTTTACATTAGCATTCAGTTTTTATTTTTCAAGAAACTACATGCAGTCGATGTACGAAATCATAATAATAATTAGCAATCGAATTATCAGAGATTTAATTTATCGCCACTGAAATATTTCAAGGATAATCTATATTTGTATTAACATCACAGAAATATTAAAGTAGCGATGATCTCTTCGATGTGTAATGTTTTTCTTAAAGTTTTGTAAAGTTTTGGTGCATTTTTTTCTATTATTCGCCTCGAGTGCTTCTAGCGAAACTATTTTGAAATTTCAAACATGGAACGTTTGGAATACGTGTTTAGAATTAATTCTTAATAGCTTAGACGATAACCGGTACTGGCAACATTCCTCTTTACAAAATCGCATTTTTTCTTGTTTTTCTTGTTTTTTTTTTTATAAAAAAAAGACGGAATCTGTGCGTTAGAATAATTTCCCGATTTAAAAAAATCCTATTGGGATCCCGGATAAAGTCTCGCTAAAGTAGTAAGAATGAGACAAATCAGTACTTAAGTACCAAATTTTCTTGAAAAAAAGTGGGACATAAGTATCGAAAAAGTCCCACTTATTTTTTTTTATTTTGAGGATTTTTTTAGGTTCTAAACAATTGTTAAAATACTTTGAACTCTTTTGGTACTTTACCTATTTTAGCAGTACTTTTTTGGGACATAAATCCCATCAGCACTTGTCAAAATTTCTTTAAAAAAAAATGAATCTTATCTAGTATTTTTGTCCCAAAAATTATTTAGGACTAGATAAATTGAAAAAAAATTAAGTGGGTCTTTTCTGGGACTTTGGCACTATTTGGACTTCTGAAATTTTTAAAATTTGGTACTTAAATTTGTCTCATACTTAGTAATTTAGCGGGAGTTTTTTCGGGATCCCAATGGCACTTTTTGACTTGGGTTATTTGAAATTAATTTAAAAACTTGAAATCGATTTGTTAGGATTTAGTTTTTTAATTAAAGAGTCGATTTTTTAGACTTCTTTTTAGTAGAGAATTCTGAAGATAGTTCCAATCGAGTTGGCAGGATTGCCAATTCGAAAAACATATCCATAATTAGGTCTCCTGACCAAAAATCATTACAGGGTGTCCTACCACGCATGATCTCAATTCTAGAAGCTGAATCATCTTTCCCATACTTTATTTCCCTGTCGATACTTCCAATCTTCATCCGCAAGTTCTGAAAAAAATTGATATCAGAGTTAAAATTAAATTCTACATTTTAAAACTATAAAAAGGTTTCAAATTTAATCCTTTGGAAGGAAGATAATTCAAATTAAAAGAATATCCAGTCATCACAGAGTGTCACCTATTCACCTTTTGTCACCTCTTTCAGTTAGCTTGAAAAATTGTCACCTTTTCACATTTTTTCAGTTGAAAAACTAAAATATTTTTTCAAAATTTCAATTTTTTTGAGACCGGAAGAAAGCCGGAATATGACAGTGAATTTATTTTCTGGTCGCGAATTTGGTTAATTCTTATAGTTATAGTATGGTAAAATTATTTAGTTTTGAAGGCTTGAATTTGACAATTTTATTTTGTTAAGTCTGGTATTTTTTAGTTTTTGAATTCAGAACGTTACAAATTTGTTTGCTTTTTTGGAATTTTTAGCTTCCTGTTCAGAATATGGTTCAAATTGAAAGGATTTCCAATTAAATATTTTTAGTTTGATGTATATACAAAATTCTATCATTTTAGCTCGAAACATGATAAATTAGATCATTTCAAATCTATAGTTTTTTTAAATTCAACAATTATTGTTTAAATCCTTCTATAGATTTATCAAATTTCCAAGATTTTAAATTGAATCCTTTAAGATTCTGCAAATTTATTTAAAATTGAAAGCCTTGATTTTTAAATGAAATTATTATTAATAATTTGAATTAAATCAAAATTAAATTATCATTATCAAAAATCAAATTAAATTGAAATCGTTCAAAAATACAGAATTAGAAGTTAAAGCCTTTTAATACTTTAATAAGGACGACTGAAAAATCGCGAAAAGTAAAATTCCCGAATTGAGAAATTCCCGAATAATAAAATTCCTGAATAATAAAATTCTCGAATTGGAAAATTCCCGACATAAAATTGCCGAATTATAAAATGTCCGAACTAGAAAATACCCGAATTCAAATAATTAAACATTTTTTTAAAATAAATATTATTTATTTGTTAAGAATACAATAATAAAATATTTCTATCAAAAAATAAATTATTTTTAATGTTTAAAGTTTCTAAAATTATTGTTTGAATTTAAAATAACAGTAATTGAATGAAATTGGCATCCAGAAATATATATTGTTTCAATGATTGATATGTTGAAATCGAAAAATAATTTAAGAAACTTTAAACATTGAAAATAATCTGTTAAATAAAAATATTCGATTAATGTATTTTCAATAAATAAATAATATTTATAAAAAAAATTTAATTGTTTAAATTCGGGAATTTTTTAGTTATGATATTTCATAATTCGGTAATTTTCTGTCGGGATTTTTATTATTCGGGTATTTTCAAATTCGGTAATATTATAAACTGTCTGGAATTTTATTATTCGAGAATTTTTCAAATTGGAAAATTTCATCATTCGGGTTTTTTATTATTCGGGAATTTTACAGTGTCGGAAATTTTATTTTTCGGAATTTTTCAGTCGTCCCCTTTAATAACTATTATTTCTAAACGATAAAAATCGAAAAATTCCAGATTAAAATGTTTAATATTGAACAATTTTAAATTAATTGCATTTGAAATTGAATGTGTTCAATTTCAAACAATTTTTATATTGAAATATTTCAAATTTTAACATCAAAAACCGTCTGATTTGAAATTTCAAATTTGCAAAATTGTACAATTTCCAATTGAATGCCTTAATAGGTTAAATAATTGAATTTAAAGCGTCAAAAACTGAATAGTTTTAGATTAAAAATTTTATAATTGAGTACAATGTCAAATTCAAAGCCTTAAAAGTTGAATAGTTTTCAGTGTTTCAATGTTCAATATTAAATTTGAATTTGTTTGCTGTTTGAAGGCCTCGAAATAAAAATTCTTCAATTTTGATGGCCTCTACTTTTGAATTATACGTACAATTTTAAAAATTTATTTCAAGAGTCCTTAATTTTTTATTTCCAATTTTAAAATCTTCAAAAATAAAATGTAGAATTTTATTGCTCCGTATCATATTTGCAAAATTAAAAATTAAAATTATACTTCAAATTATAAATTTAGTTTCGAGAGCTTGAATTTTAAAATGTAAATAACCGGGACCTATTTTTGAAAAAATCACCTTTTTTAAATCCAACAGTACTGTGATGACTGGAATCGGAAATCAATTTGAATTCCAGAATCCAACCATAATTTTGCAAAAAATCAAAATACTCGTTTGATCGAAGGTTTTTCTAGAGATCGAAATGAATGTTAAAAAACAAAAAAAAAACACAAAAAAAAATCAAAGGAGAATAAGGAAATATGATAAGAAGCTCTTTAAGAAGTAAATAGATTATCACGTGACAATAAGGCATCGACTGACAATGAATAACGAGAAAGAAGACACTAAACGGTAGAATGCATTTGATATGATTACATTATTTTTATTAGATTCGATCTCTACTGTATTGCTGTGTGTAATAAATAATATGTGAATTCTGTATTCCGCGATTGAGTGAGGTGAGCACGAGTTGCGTGTGTTATTCTGTAAATGTAATGTCTTCGATTGAATAAAAAGCGGTACAGGTAGCTTAGGATCTGAATGAATGGAGAACAGTGTCAGAATAAGTGAACTGTGACAATACATCAATATATGTATGAAAAAACTGATTATTTTATACTTTCCGATCCCTTTTAATATCTTCAATTTCAAAAGCCCGGAAAACCTGAAAAACTTGCATTTGTTAAAAATTATTGTAACATGAAATTAAAGAACAATGTTTTTTTTTTAATTTTTCATACGATTTCATTTCATTTTTTCATTTATATATATTTTTTTAAATCATCTTTAGCGATGATCTTTTTTAGTTTAAAATTCAACTACTTTGTTGGAAATTCATATTTTTTTT